>JARBWK010000015.1:20483628-20510350 GCA_030556195.1 Anolis apletophallus
TCTGGCAAGGCATTCCACAAATTTTGTGCCACAACCGAAAAGGCTCTATGCCTAGTAGATGACAGATGGTAGGTCTGGATATTAGGAACTTCCAATAGGTTCTGATCTTTTGACCGTAGTGATCTCTGAGGTATATAGGGGGTAAGGCAGGCCCTCAAGTACACCGGCCCTAGACCATACAAAGCCTTAAAGCAGGGCTGCCCACGAAGCCAATCGTGATCGACTTGTCGATCGTGATCGACTCGTCGATTGCGAGTCCAAATGAGGTTGATCGCAGCCGGATGGGGCACTTCTGCCTTGCACGCTTCTGCCCTGCGCGCATGCAACTTCTGCGCGGCGCTCCTTCCGCCCGCGTGGTGCTCCTTCCACGGGGCATTGCAGTAACAAGGGAGCGCCTTCCGCGGGGCATTGTGGGAACGAGGGAGCGTGAGGCGGGGCCTCCGGAGGCCCTGCCTCTCGCTTCGCCCTGTCTGTCTCTCGCCGGCAGCAGAGGCTGCATAGCTGCTTCCAGACGAGAGAGAGACAGGGCGGAGCATGAGGCGGGGCCTCTGGAGGCCCCGACTTGTGCTCCCTTGTTCTCACAATGCCCCGCAAAAGCGCGCTTGCGCGGTGAAAACAACACCGCGCGGCGGCAGGAGCACGCGTGCGGAAGATAGATCTTTTCGACTTGGTTGTTTTAAAAGTAGCTCGCATGCTGAAAAAGTGTGGGCACCCCTGCCTTAAAGGTTAACTCTAATAATAATAATAATAATAATAAATTGGGAGTTCCAAAGTCAGATAGACAAGAGTTTAGGAGCACAATACTCCTGACCTCACAATCGTATTCAAAAACTAAGTATGGATCGTCGATGTCGCAATCCCAGGTGACAGCAGGATTGAAGAGAAACAACAGGAAAAGCTGACACAATTCAATATGAGGATTTAAAGATCGAACTGCAAAACTGTGGCACAAGCCATTCAAGATGGTCCCAGTGGTGATCGGCACACTGGGTGCAGTCCCTAAAGACCTTGGATGGCACTTAAACACAACCGGCGCTGACAAAATTACCATCTGCCAGCTGCGGGTTAAAATAAACGGGTTAAAATAAGGGGGGGGGGGGGGGAACAAGGAATAAACATAAAATCAGACAACTTTATAAAAACAATTAAATGCTGTATAAAAAGGCAGCAAATGTTGTTTACATGGTTAACATGAACTATGCACACAATTTAATTTTAAAATTATTGGTGTCAGGATAGGAAGCAAACATTTGCAAATTGTAGCAACTTTTATTGTCTTGTATGCATTTTTAAAAAAAGTGGTTCTGCAAGGATGAAAATACGGCCTACAGCCTCACCATTACTACACCGTTGCCTCAAAATCACACTGCAACGAGAGTGACTGGTCTCGCGAAAGCCTCTTATAGTGCCGAGGCAACAAGGATGTTGAGAGGGAAGAGGCTGATTACCCACGAAAGATGACTACTACCACATCAGCTCTAGATTAATAAATATTGTTTTATGTGGGCGAGCAGATGGTGACTACTGGATGGCATATGTTCTGTATCAGAAACTAGAGCTGATGTGGTCTATCCAATGTAATTTTCTGACTCAGCATCCCAAATAACCAAACCGAATCTGAAGTTGACCAAAAACCGATTCATAACCCTTTTGGTACTAATATTGGAGAGTGGTCCCTGGTCAAAGTGGTCCCTGGTCAAGTGGTTCCAGGTCCAGTGGCCCCAGGTCAAGTGGTCAGTGGTCCCAGGTCCAGTGGCCCCAGGTCAAGTGGTCCCTGGTCGAGTGGCCTCAGGTCAAGTGGTCCCTGGTCCTGTGGCCCCAGGTCAAGTGGTCCAGAGTCCAGTGGCCCCAGGTCAAGAGGTCCCTGGTCCAGTGGCCCCAGGTCAAGTGGTCCCTGGTCCAGTGGCCCCAGGTCAAGTGGTCCCTGGTCCTGTGGCCCCAGGTCAAGTGGTCCCTGGTCCTGTGGCCCCAGGTCAAGTGGTCCCTGGTCCAGTGGCCCCATGTCAAGTGGTCCCTGGTCCTGTGGCCCCAGGGCAAGTGGTCCAGGATCCAGTGGCCCCATGTCAAGTGGTCCCTGGCCCAGTGGCCCCAGGGCAAGTGGTCCCGGGTCCAGTGGCCCCAGGTCAAGTGGTCCCTGGTCCTGTGGCCTCAGGTTATGTGGCCCCAGGTTGAGTGGTCCCAGGTCCAGTGGCCGCAGGTCAAGTGGCCCCAGGTCAAGTGGTCCCTGGTCCAGTGGCCCCAGGTCAAGTGGTCCCTGGTCAAAAAAGGTTGGGAACCACTGTTTTAAACAACGGTTTCCCTAAAATAACGGATTGTGGTTTTAAGAGCAAACCAGAAATTGGGACAGATGAAACTTTCCTGTTATGCATTAACTTGCCTGTTTGTAGAAGCATCTGCTGAGCAAACATTTTGAAATGAGGTTTCCAAGATTGGGAAAGACCTGCACTTGCCTCGTGCCCCCTTTTCACGGAATACATTCATTTTTCAGAAAGCCAAAACACATGTGGACATGTATTTATTTAATTCAACCCTGTCCCCATAATAGGATTGAAGGTGGCTAATGACATATTTAAAGTAGTACAAATAAAAAACAATTCAAACCCATTAATAAAAGTATACAAAATTAAAAAGTAAACCATTTATAAAGGAAAACATTTAAAAAATCTAAATTTATTGTAAGGCTTACCATATGCCATGCAGTTATATATAATGGGAAAGTATTTTAAACTGTTTATGTCCAAGGGACCGTGGTAGCACTGCGGGTTAAACAGCTAGCTGCAGAAAACTTGCTGACCAAAAGGTTAGCAGTTCGAAGCTGTTAGTCTTATCTCCTGCCAACCTAGCAGTTTGAAAACATGCAATGTGAGTAGATCAATAGGTACCGCCTCGGCGGGAAGGTAAAAGGAGGGTCTACAGACAAAAGGCTCCTCTGCATGGAAAAATGGGACAAGAGCACCTCCCCATGGCCAGAGTTGAGCATCGCCTCCAGGAACCAGAGATGGAAAGGAAAACCTTTACCTTTGTTTGTGATGTATGTCATTATTGTTATTGTATAAAAGGCATTGAATGTTTGCCTATATATGTGCATACTGTAATCCGCTCTGAATCCCCTTGGAGACATAGAGCGGAATAGAAATAAAGTGTATTATTATTAGTGACTTTTTATTTCTGTGATAATTTTTAATATATTTATCATTCACTTTAATTTTATGACATTTGCAGTCCTTTTGAGCACTACTTCAGTAGAAAAAATGGGACAAAAGTGTAATAAATACACTGTTTATACTGTCAATAAATGCTACCAACTAGGATTTTTAGAGGGTTGATTCTCTCATTGGCTTTCCCAGTAGGCACTGGTTGAATGGTGGAGACATCAACCTATTTCCAGTTCATATAACTGTTTTGATGTGTTCGTTTTATACATGTGTTTTGCCCCATTTTCATATTAATTTATATATAATCTGAACAAGAATGTATTTAAATACTGCATAGTTTTGCAATATCCAAAACATTTGTAAACATTTGAGTCCCAGTATTGTCGGAAAATATTTGAAGCCGACTGAGTTAGTAATAATAACCACGTCTTTCTAAATTTATCAGAGTTATCATTAGAGTAACACAGTGTTTTTCAACCTTTTTTGAGCCGCGGCACATTTTTTACATTTACAAAATCCTGGGGGACACCACCAACCAAAACAACACAGAATGACACTCTAACACAGTAACTATATGTATTAACACAGTAATACAGTGTTTCCCAACCTTTTTTGAGCTGCAGTACACTTTTAACATTAAAAAAATCCGGGGGCACACCACCAACCAAAATGACACAAAATGACACTCTAACACAGTAACGAACGGCTGGGGGATGGTGGCCTGCTGGGAGCAGCTGCTGGGAGTGCCAAAGCCAGGGGAGGGGGCGGAGCCAGGCCGTGCCATGCCCCCCCCCCAATCTTCACCTCTCCCAGTAGCTGCTCCAGCCTTGAGGGGGCAGTGCCAAGCCAGCGGTGCCAGAGCCAGGACAATGGTGGCTTCGCACTGTCCCCTCAAGGCTGCAGCAGCTGCTGGGAGTGCCAAAGCCAAGGAAGGGGGTGGAGCCAGGCCACACCATGCCCCGCCCCCTCCCCCCAGCTTCAGCTCTCCCACGGAGGAGCATGAGCGGTGGATGGGCTTCAGTGGGTGGGGCTCCTCCACGCAGCTTCAGCGAGCGAGGGACGAGAGTCATGGCGGATTGGAGGCTGGCTGGAAAAACGGACGAAGGAGGTGGCGCCCTGGCCCCGTTTTTTCTTCACCACCGCCCGGCCCTTTCTCCTTCTCCCCCAAGCAGCAGGAGTTTGGCAGGAGGAGGGGGGAAGGAAGGGGGGCAGAGAGCTTTTCTCACAGCACAGCAGGAGGTCCGTCACGGCACACTAGTGTGCCACGGCACACTGATTGAGAAACACTGCAGTAATACATATAGTTAATATGTTTTTAAATGTATTTATACACTCAGTGTGAAACCTGGGCCTGTTTCGATGGACACACCATAGATATCGTGGCAGGAATGGCAGATAGACTTCCTGTTTCTGAACACATACTTCCTACATAATACATGGCTATCATGTCTTCTCTCAGCCTTCTCTTCTTCAGGCTGAATATGTCCAGCTCTTCGAGCCGCTCCTCATAGGGCTTGTTCTCCAGACCCTTGTGAAATTTCACCCTGAGTGAAACTTGCTTCCAGTTAACTATGGATGACATGAAGCTGAAGTTCCTGGGAGGGGGGGGGGCTCTCGAAAAATCCAGTAAAATAGTTTTTTAAAAAAACACATTTCCAAGCAGAAAGGCTCAATTTGTTTCTTGGAAACCTGTGAATGCTTCAGCCTCCCGATGCTCCCAGGTTTGCTCACTGCCCAATTCACCGACGTGGAGCTTCTGGCTTTGTTCTCCTGAGAAATCCAAGCCAACGCGAAAACGCCAACTCAATCACTTCCGCCCAGTGCCCTGCTTTTGCGGAGGGAGGCAGTGAAAGAGGCCACACAGATCTATGAAACATATCAGGAGGCTGAAGCAGCCCTGAGCGGGAGCTGGAGCCATGCTGAGTCAAGGCTCCTGAAGGCTTCCTCAAGGCGGGCCTGGCCCTGGCATTTGGCGGAGCCCTTCCTTTGCCTCGGGGAGGATCTTTGGGGAGGGAAATAGGGAGAAAGAGCTGCTAGGAGGGGGAAGAGTGCCAATTTCCCACGGCACACCTGATGATTGCTCACGGCACATTCGTGTGCCATGGCCCACTGGTTGGGAAACACTGGAGTAACAGATGTATTGGCTAGATATTGTACCACAGTTTTGTACATTTAATCTGTGTTTTATTTAGGTTTACTTAACAGCTCTCATCCCCTTATGACTTTTTGCCTCCTCTTCTCTTTTCCAGCCCAGATGCAGAATCGGAGTAGCAATTGGTGCCCAAGTCCTGGACCTCAGTGCTGTTAAACATCTGTTAAATGGACCTATACTTTCAAAGCATCACCACGTCTTTGAGCAGGTATTTTATTGACAAGACCGACATGGCCATTCAGGGCAAAACGAAGTGAAGGCATCCCATAACTTCCGCAGTCCCACTTTTCAGCTGCGTTTTAACATGCCCCAGTTTTTGACTCCTCCTCCCTCTTTCATCCTCAGCTTACTTCGCTTGCTGCAAACATATGTTTTCTCACTTTTTGCTTTGTTTGTAGCCAACCCTTAATAATTTCATGGCATTGGGCTGGGAGGCATGGAAGGAAGCCAGGGTCTGCCTCCAAAAGCTGCTCTCCGCAAATGATCCAACGCTGAGAGATAACGCAGAGCTACGTAAAAGGTAAAGGTCATTGTTTCTGAAGATAGCCATAATAAATAAATAAATAAATAAATAATAAGGTTCAGGCTGAAATACTTGGCTCTTTCACTTGGAAAATATATCTTACAGCAGTGCTTCTTGAAAGCCTCATTGGGCTGATTGGCATCGACTCTATCTATCTATCTATCTATCTATCTATCTATCTATCTATCTATTAGGCATGGTTTAGAACCCAAAAATAGCAAATCGTAAATCTAATGGGGGGGATTTTTTTTTGATTAGTAATAGGAAGACTTACAAAAAAATTTCCAAAAGTTCTAAATGTAACTTAATTACTAACGAAATTCGTTAGTAATTCGTATGCCAGAGCATGCGCATTCCAGATGGTTTTGGCCTACAACTCCCAGAAATCCTAACAGCTGGTAAATTGGCTGGGATTTCTGGGAGTTGTAGGCCAAAACTTGAATAAATCACACTGAATTCTAGATGGGACTCTCCAAATAGGAAGGAGGGAGGGAAGGAGGGAGGGAGCGGGTATTCTATTCTTGGAAGCAGCAAAAGAAAAGGAGGAGCCCCCCCCTCACTCCTCGCTGCCTCTCTCTCACCCCGATCCCGAGGGAGCGAGGGCCCAAGTTTGCCCAGGCTGGTCATATACCTACATTCCATGCACATGCAATAATACAGCAATAATAACAATGGGTATAAGAATAGGTAAAATTCAAACCGAAGTATTCTGACTGGTCCCTGCCTCATGCGGTGCAAACGGGCTCTTCTCTGGGAGCCCGGGAAATTAGCCCGGGAAAGACAGCGGTTTCTGCTTGGGTGCACACACATACATATTCTTTGGGGGGGGGGGGGGGGTTGCTGCAGAATCTTCTCTATGGGGCCGGGATTCTGCAACAAATCCCCCCTCCCAAGAATCGGTAGGTGTGTGCTCCCAAGCGGCCAACGCGGGCTTTTCCCCTGGCTAATTTCGAGCCCGTTGCACCGCATGAGGAGAGACCAGTCAGAATACTTCGGTTTGAATTTCACCTCTTCTTATACCCATTGTTATTACTGCTGTATTATTGCATGTGCATGGAATTAGGTATGACCAGTTGGATTACTTATAATATTAGGCAGTGGCACTTACAGTAGCATTCATTGTATTATACATTAGGTTGGTTTCTCACCCCAATACTCTTTGATGCTTTAGATCCTGGCAGGCAGGAGAGGCAGGGAAGCCTGGAAAAAATGTAAACAGAGAGGATTACTCAGAAGTAAATCCACAAAGGAGGGCCCTTCATCCAAAGTGCCCTCCTTTGCAGATTTACTTCTGAGTAATCCTCTCTGTTTATTTTTTCCAGGCTTCCTTCCAGCTGAAAGAAGGAGCGAGTTTAGGGCTTGCCTTACCATAATATTGGCAAGGGAGGCGGGAGGGTGGTGAGAGATAAGGAGGGTGCCCCTTATGCCCCCTTACAACCTAATAACGACACTTAAGAAAATCCTGGCCCCCAAGTTCGAAAAAGAAAGTCCACTTCCTGGTTGGCATTCCAGGTGCGGAAATACTCGAAAGTAGCATTTCTTACGAATTTCTTACGAAACGAATCATTTTCATAACTTTTTTCTCATGCCTACTATCTATCTATCTATCTATCTATCTATCTATCTTTCCTGGAAACTTTCCAGTAATGGAGGCCTCACCTACCATATAATGTGGTTTTGTAATACAGTTTCACTACATTGCAACTGTAGACTCATATAATCCAGTTCAATGCAACAAAACTGCATTTGCAAACTGCATTATTATGGATGGGGCCTTGGACTAGTACAGTGGTTCTCAAGCTTCCCAATGCCGTGACCCCTTAATACCGTTCCTCATGTTTGGTGACCCCCAACCATAAAATCATTTTCGTTGCCACTTCATAACTTTAATTTTGGTACTGTTATGAATCATCATGTCAGATATCAGATGTATTTTCATTCACATTTGGCACAAATACCCGATATGTCCAAATTTGAATACTGGTGAGGTTGTGGGGAGTGATTTTGTCATTTGGGAATTGTAATTGCTGGGATGTATAGTTCACCTACAATCAAAGAGCATTCTGAACTCCACCAATGATGGAGTTGAACCAAACTTGGCACACAGAACTCCCACGACCAACAGAAAATACTAGGTTTGGTGGACCTTGAGTTTGGGAGTTGCAGTTCACCTACATCCAGACAGCACTGTGGACTCAAACAATGATAGATCTGGATCAAACTTGGCACAAATACTCAATATGCCCAAATGTAAACACTGGGAAAATTTGGGGAAAATAGACTGAGACATTTGGGAGTTGGAGAGTTGCTGGGATTTATAGTTCACCTACAACCAAAGGGCATTCTGAACTCCACAAACAATGGAATTGAGCCAGACTTGGCACACAGAACTCCCATGACCAACAGAAAACATGGGTAGGGTTTGGTGGACATTGACCTTGAGTTTTGGAGTTGTAGTTCACCTACATCCAGAGCATTGCGGACTCAAACAATGGTGAGTCTGGACCAAACTTGGCACGAATAGTGAAGATGCCCAAATGTGAACACTGGTGGAGTTTGGGGAAAATAGACCTTGACATTCAGGAGTTGCACTTGCTGGGATTTATAGTTTACCTACAACCAAGGAGCATTCTGAACCTCACCAACAATAGAATTGGGCCAAACCTCCCATACAGAAACCCCATGACCAATAGAAAATAATGTGTTTTCTGGTAGTCTTTGGCGACCCCTCTGACACCCCCTCGCGACCCCCATAGGGGTCCCGACCCCCAGGTTGAGAAACACTGGACTAGTACTTGCCCATGGACCACTACTTCAGGTAGCACTGGAGTTGCCAGGTGTCACTTAATGTAAGTGTTGTCCCTCTTTTAAGAGCCAAAGGCCCCTTCTACACTGCGATAAAACCCAGATTATCTCCTTTGAACTGGAATATATTGCAGTGTAGACTCATATAATCCAGTTCAAAACATAATGTAGGTAACCTGGATTATATGGCAGTGTAGAAGAGGCCTGAGGCTAGATCTACACTGCCATATACTCTGAGAGATGAGGAGTGCATCAGCTCCCCCTGGTGGCCAGAGTTTTCCTATGTTCCTCTATATGTGTTAATGTGTACCTGTAATCTGCTCTGAGTCCCCTTCGGGGTGAGAAGAGCGGAATATAAATAAAGTAAATACATAAATAAATAAATATAATCTGAGGGACAACAATTATAATAATCTGGGTTATGTGCTTTGAACGGGATCATATGAATCTACACTGCCAGTGCCAGATAATCTTTATCTATCTATCTTTCCTGGAAACTTTCCAGTAACTGGGACCCTATCTACACTACCATATAATGTACAAGAATCTGGATTATGTGCTTTGAATTGGATTATATGAATCTACACTTCCAGATAATCTGAATTTTATATGGCAGTGTAGGTGAGACCATAGCATTTCTTTTTATCTTATTAACAATGCTGCAGGTAAATTAAGGCTGGATGTACACTGCCGTATAATCCAGATTATCAAAGCAGGTAATCCACATTATCTGCTTTGATCTGTATGAAAACTGTTTGAGACCTGGTGTTTTTCCCCTTCCAGAGCATTCATACCTCAGGCATCTGCTATAATGCATCTTCCAGCTGAAATTGGTAAGTTCACTGAAGGTATGATACACCCATCAGTTACATATGTGGCCGAATGAGATACAGAACTTTAAGAGAAGGGTCATTTGTAGGTGAAGGTTATTGTTTTTGGACACACACACACACCTCATCCACATTAGAGAAAAACAAAATTTCATATTGGTTCTTAAATGAACTGGTCTTAGACAATTTTCTCCCAGCTATGCTAGTTTACCACCTGCAGAAATAAATATAAATATAAATATTAGATATGTGCGATCCATGGTTCTAAATGGTTCTAAAGTACTTTCAAAACTAGGGAATGCTTGTGCTTTGCTTCTAAAGTGTTTCTAAAGTTTCAACATTTCATTATTATTTCATTAATGGTGATTTTTATGACAGAACCAATTAGTAATTGCCATTTACAAGGGCGGGTCAATAAGTCTGTGACTTTTTGAATTTCCCGCCTCTTAACTGAAAGGGCAACACTGCTCCTGTCAACAGGCATCTGTCAGTTGACTTCTATCAAAATTTGAACAAGCTGCGTCATTTAGTTTGTGTTTGACAGCCATTGATAGCAGACTACCGCCTGATTTGAGAAGAAAATGGAAAAAAGTGAATTTTGTGTGCTCATTAAGCATTATTTTTTGCGGAAAAAAACCATCACTCAAACCAAGGCTAAGCTTGATAAATACTATGGGGACTCTGCACCATCAATTTCAATGGTAAAAAAGTGGTTTGCTGAATTTCCTTGTGGCTGTACAAGCACGGAAGATACCGAACGTTCTGGACGCCCAGTTGAGGTCTCTACACCCGAAACAATTGAAAAAATTCACAATATGGTGTTGGCAGATCAGAGATCGAAAGTGTGAGAGATTGTGGAAGCCATAGGCATCTCACATGGTTCAGTGGTTTCAATTTTAAATGATCACTTGGGTATGAGAAAGCTTTCAGCAAGATGGGTGTTGCATTTGCTCACAATCGACCACAATGCAAGAGTGCACACATGCGCAGTTTCCATGGCAAAAATCCATGAATTGGGATACGAATTGCTCCCTCATCTGCCCTATTCTCCGGATTTAGCCTCGAGTGACTATTTCTTGTTTCCAAACCTGAAGAAATGGCTCGACGGAAAGAGATTTGACTCCAACGATGAAATCATCTTACAAACAAATACCTATTTTGATGACCTTGACAAATCTTATTTTTTGGAAGGGATAAAAAATTGGAGAAACGTTGGACAAAGTGTATAGAGCTCAAAGGAGACTGCGCTGAAAAATAAAATGATTTTTTATCCAAAAACCTGTGTTTCATTCAAAAAGTCACAGACTTATTGACCCGCCCTTGTATAATGAAGTTTTGTTAGCGTTCTGAAAATTTCACCACCAGAACTTTAGAAAACACTTTAGAAGCAAAGCACCAGCGCCCCCTAGTTTTGTACTTTAGAACCATTTAGAACCATGGATTTCCCATGCCTAATAAATATAAATATTTCTGCAGGTCGTAAAGTGGCATAGCTGGGAGAAAATTGTGCTTTATCTATTCTAGAGATGTAGTTTCCTCTCCGAACCTTGAAGTAGTCGCACATTCCAGCACTTCATTCTGTGTCCTGTGTAGAAACCGCCCTCCAAAACAACAACAACATGCAAAACAGCAACAACAAACAAACACAACTTTCACATATGGCAAAATGCTGCTGACAAAGTTCAGCTAAGCTTTCTGATGCATGACACAAGAGGGCAGTAGAAGGATAGTAGATGTGGAGTAGTACAATACTTGCAATCCAGGACAGGATTTGTGGATGTTTTAATGATAATAATGACAGAAAAGGACTAGTCCAGGCATGGGCAAACTTCAGCCCTCCAGGTATTTTGGACTCCAACTCCTACAATTCCTAACAGTTAGGAATTGTGGGAGTTGAAGTCCAAAACACCTGGAAGGCTGAAGTTTGCCTATGCCTGGTGTAGACTTTACAAGTAGAAGTGTTGTTGTTTTTTTTGCTTTTGGTATCAAATAAAAGCCCCCGGTGGTGCCGCGCGTTAAACTGCTGAGTGGCTGAACTTGCTAATTGAAAGGTCTGCAGTTTGAATCCGGGGGGCGGGGTGAGCTCCCACTGTTAGACTCCGTTTCCGCCAACCTAGCAGTTCGAAAGCATGCAAATGTGAGTAGATCAATAGGTACTGCTTTGACAGGAAGGCAACAGCACTCCATGCTGTCATGCTGGCCACGACCTAGGAGGTGTCTATGGACAACACCGGCTCTTTGGCTTAGAAATGGAGATGAGCACCAACACCCAGAGTTGGGCACGACTAGACTTAATATCAAGGGGAAACCTTTACCTATGCCATCAATAAAACCTTTTGTAACTTCTCATCCTTCTAGGAGATTACACCGATTTCTATTCCTCCCGGCAACATGCTACAAACGTTGGGGTGATGTTCAGAGGCAAGGAGAACGCCTTGATGCCCAATTGGTCAGTCCTGGTTTTTCCCAAGCTGAAATTTGCTATCTTAGGATCATTCAAGTTTAGGGCAAATTATTTCCTGGAGACAATTTTTGAGATAGTACGAGCATTGAATGAATAGTAATGCCTCCACCTTCGTAACTCCTCAACAGATGGCAGTACTGGTATGCGGCAGGTACTGGCTTGTTCAGTAGACTCTCCTCTACAGTTCCATTTTGGCCGAAAGCCTTAGCATTGAATGGCTATGTTCTTAAAGTGCGAAGTATGGAACCCTGCAGAGACGGTCGGTCAGTGCGACTTAAGCAATGTGCAGTCATTGGATTCTTGACAGCAGAAGGTGTCACCCCAAAGGAGACTCATCAGAGAATCCAATCTGTTTATGGTGATTGTGTTGATGTGAGAACTGTGTGTCGTTGGGCGAGTAAGTTTAAAGATGTTGAGGTGGGAACATCTGACTTGCGTGACAAAGATTTGGGTGTCCTGTGACAGGAACCACCGAGTTTCACAAGCAAAAGGTTCACAGATTGATTCGGGACGATCGTTGTATCACTCAGAGAGAAACTTCAAGCATAATCGGCATTTCACAAGAACGTGTGGGTCACATTATTGCTTTGCTTGGCTATTGGAAGAACTGTGCACGATGGGTACCCAGGATGCTGACACCAGAAATAAAATGCACCACAGCAGAACTTCAGAGACTGGATCTTTCCACCGTATGGAATCCTCCATACAGTCCAGATTTAGCACTGTCTGACTTCCATCTGTTCCCGATAATGAAAGATCTGCAGGGACAGGGCCGTACCCAGGATTTTGATTCTGGGGGGGGGGGGGGGGGGGGATGAGTCTGGGTGAGAGAGGGTCTACTCTAGCAAACCTTTTGTATTGTTATCCCAATACCCCCATGCATATGGGATATATTGAGCATGGTGATCAGATCATGGTATGAATAAGCGTAACAGTTTAAATAATGTACCAGTAAGGCCTTCTCGCGGACCACCCTGAGAATTTGGGGGGGGGTCAGTCCCCAAGGCCCCCCCCCCCCCCAGGTACATGCCTGGCTGGGGGTCACCACAACATGAGGAACTGTATTAAAGGGTTGCAGCATTTCAGGGGGAGGGGCTTCAGCCCCCAAGCCGCCCCCCTGGGTACATGCCTGTGCAGGGACATCATCATGTTTCTGATGAAAATGTTGAGTGAACTATGAAATGCTGGTTGCCAAAACAGAGTGTCGACTTCTTCCATGACGGCTTCAGAAAACATGTTCATCGTTGGAAGAAATGTATCCAATTGTCTGGTGATTATGTGGAAAGGTGAATAGTGGTAGTTAAAGAGCACATTCCAAGGATTATTTCTGCATTTGATTTATTAAAATATTCCCATCCAAACCCAAGTTACGAAGGCGGAGGCATTATTTTTCATTCAACCCTCGTATTTGAAAAGTGCTATGAACCATGTCTCAATATCTCGGGATGGGGGAAATATGCTTCAGTTTGCAATATAATTCACACTTCCCAATTTAATGCTTGAGCCACAAATATTTCATATTTTTCCCATTTTGAATGTAATTCTCCATTCTAAAACTGCGTGCAAAATTCATATATTAGAGTAAATTAGAGAAATGAAACGGAAAGAAGTGTGCATTTGAGCTAACCAATGCCACCCATTTATATTTCTATCGTCCAAGGCTGCACTTACCAGTCGGATACCATGGACGTGCCTCTTCCGTCGTTGTCTCTGGGACACCCATCCGGAGGCCAGTGGGACAAATGCTACTTGAAGAAGGTGAGTTTTTCGGATTCTGGCATGAATGGAAAGCTAATATTATATCATCAACATATGGCATGGCAAGGCACGTGTAGAAAGTGTAAACTTCCTTGCTTTTCCTTTCAAAGTGTGCTTACTTTTTGGATTTGTTTTGCTTACATCACAGCTAAACCTCCCGTCTTTGGTGCTTCCAGACTGTTGGATATTGAGTTAGAAATGGTAGGATTGATTTCCTTTAGTCCTTTCCATTTTTCTATCGTCTCTTTTCCCTTCCCAAGCTCTGTTTTAGCCCCCTTGAAGTAAAATGGGTTTTTTTGGTGGACAAATAATAATTGGATGGAAACAGATATAAGAGCTATTTTAACAATACGCATTGATGGCACTGAATAGTAATTTACCCAAGAGGGACAGGAGTTCCCCATCTGCAGTTACCGCATGGCACCCATTCACTCCTTAAAGTTTGGGTGCCATTACACCACTTTAACTGCCATCTCTCTATCCTGTGGAATCCTGCAATACCTGAATTTTATAGAATGGAGCCATAATAATTTAAGTGGGAAAAATAGTAGCATAACGGTCTTTTCCACTATGCTAAAATGCATCATACGAGGGTTGAATGAAAAGTAATGCCTCCACCTTCGTAACTCTTCAACAGATGGCAGTACTGGTATGCGGCAGGTACTGGCTTGTTCAATAGACTCTCCTCTACAGTTCCATTATGGTGGGAAGCCTTAGCATTGAACAGTTGTGTTGTTAAATCGACCAACCACCTGCTCCCTCAATCCGTGCCCCTCCTGGCTAGTTAGATCTTGCCTGGAGGGGTTACGAGACACTCTGTTGAATAGTTTTTACAGAGGGTTTGAAAGAGGCGGTGGTCTCTCCATAGCTGAAAAAACAGGGTTAGATCCCTCGGTTCCTTCCAATTACCGCCCAGTTTCGAATTTATCATTTCTGGGCAAGGTGATTGAGAGGGCAGCAATGGAGCAGTTGCAGGCCTTCCTAAATGACACAGCCGGCTTAGACCCCTTCCAGTCCGGCTTCCGTGCAGGGCACGGGACGGAGACGGTCTTGGTCTCCATCACAGACCAGCTACGTTGCCAGCTTGATCAAGGCGGATCGGCACTGCTTGTGTTATTGGACCTCACAGCAGCGTTTGATACAGTCGATTATGATCTTTTGATGCACCATCTTGCCATGGTTGGAGTTAGGGGATAGCTCTGAGCTGGCTGTCCTCATTCCTCCACAATCGGAAGCAGCGAGTGCAAAGGGGAGGGTTGACTTCCGGGGGATCCCTCTTACCTTGTGGGGTCCCTCAGGGAGCCATTCTCTCGCCCTTGTTATTTAACATCTATATGCAACCACTCGCTCAAATGGTACGTAGCTTTGGGCTGGAGTGTCACCAGTATGCTGACGACAACCAGCTCATTCTGAGGATGGAGGGCCAGCGGACACCGTATCCAATAATTTCTATCTTTGCCTTGAGGCCGTTACTGGATGGCTGCGAGCCAGCAGGTTGAAGGTGAATCCAGCGAAGACGGAAATCCTCTGGCTTGGCTGCCCGGGTGATAGGGAAATCCAACTGCCGACCCTGGATGGCAAGGTATTACACCCGCCATCATCTGTAAAAAGCCTGGGTGTCAATGGAGGCTCAAATCTCCACTGTCAGCAGAATCATGTTTTTCCACCTGCGACAGGCGAGGCGTCTGGCTCCCTATCTATCCCGGAATGACATAGCCACAGTAATCCAGGCCACGGTCATCTCAAGAATTGACTACTGTAATGCTCTTTATATTGGCCTTCCCTTGACTGTGATCCGGAAACTTAAGCTAGTGCAGAACGCTGCAACCTGGCTCCTCGTGGGGAAACCTGCGAGTTGCCGGATAACACCAATACTGCAGGATCTGCACTGGCTGCCAATTGTATACCGGATCACCTTCAAGGTGTTAGTTCTTACTTTCAAGGCCTTGTGTGGTCTGGGGCCAGTGTACCTAAAGGATCGCCTGATTCCATATAACCCACTACGGTCAGAGGATCAGAACCTCCTAGACTTCCCCAGCGTGAAATCTTTCCACCTGACATCAACTAGGCGAAGGGCCTTTTCCATTGTTGCCCCGGGGTTATGTAATGCTCTGCCATCGGAGATGCGGGCTCTGCGAAATTTGAACACCTTCTGCAGAGCGTGCAAGACACATCTTTTCAGGCAGGCTTTTGAATGCTTGTAACTTTTTAACCACTGTTTTTACTTGTGTTTTATCTATTTGTATCTGCATAACTATGTTGTAAACCGCCCCGAGCCTTCCGGGAGTGGCAGTGTATAAGTCTTATCAATAAGTCAAGATATCAAGAAATCAATTGCGAGGTATGGAACCCTGCGCAGATGGTCGGTCAATGCAACTTTATGCAAGTTAATGATCGTATCACTCAGACAGAAATTTCAATCATAATCGGCATTTCACAAGAATGTATGGAACACATTATTGCATTGCTTGGCTATCAGAAGATCTGTGCATGATGGGTACCCAGGATGTTGATGCTTGAAATGAAAGTGCACAGAACCCCAACTACACCTACCAATTGATGGGGTCAAAGCTTTCCGAGACAAACCAGGAAAGGGATCTTGGGGTCTTGGTGGACAGCTCAATGAAGATGTCAACCCAGTGCGCAGCAGCAGTGAAAAAAGCAAATTCTATGCTTGACATGATCAGGAAGGGAATCGAAAATAGGTCAGCAAATGTTGTATTACCTCTCTACAAATCGATGGTAAGGCCACATTTGGAGTACTGTGTACAATTCTGGTCTCCGCACCTTAAGAAGGATATAACGGAACTGGAAAAGGTACAGAAAAGGGCAACAAGAATGATCCAAGGGATGGAGCGGCTCCCTTATGAAACCAGGTTGCAACGCCTTGGTCTTTCCAGCCTTGAAAGACGGCGTTTAAGAGGTGACTTGATCGAAGTGTATAAAATCATGCATGGGATAGAAAAGGTGAATAAAGAAAAACTATTTTCTTTGTCACAAAACACTAGGACTAGGGGGCACTCCCTGAAGCTCCAAGGTAAGAAAATCAGGACTAATAAAAGGAAATATTTCTTCACCCAGAGGGTCATTGGGTTATGGAACTCACTTCCAGAAGAGGTTGTGACAGCTGTCAGCCTGAACAACTTCAAGGCAGGATTAGACAGATTCATGGATACCAAGTGTATCGGTAGTTACTGAAAAGGACATTCAAGTGCCACCTCGGAGTTGGTTGAGGTAGGCAGGATTTCCCTGGGTACTGGTTGTGGGGGTCGGGGAGCAGGTCAGGGTTTGCCCTCCCTTCTGCTCGAGATCCCCGTGTACAACTGGTGGGCCACTGTGTGATACAGAATGCTGGACTAGATGGGCTGAGGTCTGATTCAGCATGGCTCTTCTTATGTTCTTATGTGATGGCTTCAGAAAACTTGTACATCGTTGGCAGAATTGTATCCAATTGTCTGGTGATTATGTGGAAAAGTGAATAGTGGTAGTTAAAGAGCACATTCTGAGGATTATTTCTGCGTTTGATTTATTAAAATATTCCCATCCAAACCCAAGTAACGAAGGTGGAGGCATTACTTTTCATTCAACCCTCGTATATGCATTTAAATGATAACATTAATATCCAAATTTCATCTCTACAGTCAGTCTGCAGAACGGATCTCTGTTCATCTATCCTATGTTTCTTCCCGTTCTGGCAGTATATAAGTAGCCCTTATAACTGTGTTTCTCAACCTTCCTAATGCTGTGACTCCTTAATACAGTTCCCCAAACATAAAATTAGTTTTATTGCTACTTCACAACTGTCATTTTATTACTGGTTGGAATCGTAAAGTAAATATCTGAGATGCAGGATGTATTTTCATTCATTGGACCAAATTTCGCACAAATACCCAATATGACGAAATATGAATACTGGTGGGGTTGGGGAGGGGGATTGATGTTGTCATTTGGGAGTTGTAGTTGCTGGGATTTATAGTTATCCTACAATCAAAGAGCATTCTGAACTCCACCAAAGATGGAATTGAACCAAACTTGGCACACAGAACTCCCACGACCAAGAGAAAATACTGGAAGGATTTGGTGGGCATTGACCTTGAGTTTTGGAATTCAGCTACATCCAGAGAACACTGTGGACTCAAACAATGATAGATCTGGACCAAACTTGGCATAAATACTCAATACGTCCAAGTGTGAACACTGGTTGGGTTTGAGGAAAATAAACCTTGACATTTGGGAGTTGTAGTAGCTAGGATTTATAGTTCACCTACAATCAAAGAGCATTCTGAATCCCACCAACAATAGAATTGGGACAAACTTCCCACACAGAACCCCTACAACCAACAGAAAATACTGTGTTTTCTGATGGTCTTTGGTGACCCCTCTGACACCCCCTTGTGACCCCGCCACCAGGGTCCAGACCTTCAAGTTGAGAGATGCTGCCCTATTGCTTTATTTATTTATTTCACAATATTTATATGCCGCCCTTCTCATATGCTTACAGCAAACTGGAAATACAACAAACTACATTACTGCTATAGCACAATATCAGTACTACCCATCACATTGCACTATAACATAATATCACAATATCATTAGTAATATTGCATGTAAAACAAATATACAATTATAATATCACAATACCATTAGTAGTATTGTATTGTATCAATCTATATACAATATATTATACCAAACTCATATTATATTATATCATAACTATTTTATATTACATTACATTATAATAATAATATTATAATATATTGACATTATAATATAACATAACATTATATCATATTATATTATTATATAATATGATATAATAATACAATATGACATAATAATATAATAATATAACATTACATTACACCACAATTATACTATAGCATAATACAACATATCGACATTATAATATATTATATTACATTATAATGCAATATAACATTACACTATATTATATCATATTATATTTTTATATCTTCTATATATATTATTGCTGGTAGGCTGTGAAGAATTGTGGGAGTTGAATTCCAAAACACCTGGAGGGCCAAGTTTGCCCATTCTTAATTTATACAAGCTGATATTGGCCACCAAGGCTCCTTTTACACTGCCATAGAAAATCCAAATTATCTCTTTTGATAATCTGGATTATATGGGAATGTAAAAGGGCCCGTATTTCCTTTATTGTGAAAACATCAATGCCGTGGAAGGCATTGGTTCCTTGGCATATGTGACACCTTCTTTTGCATTTTCAGGCTTTCTTTGTAGGTCCTGGAAATAAACTGGGAGAACGCATCTCCATCGGTGAAGCTCACAAGCATATCTTTGGGATGGTCCTCATGAATGACTGGAGTGGTATTGTGTACTCCTTTTTTCTTCCTCTTCTTCTTAGTACATTTTTGTATTGGAGACATAGAGTAGTACATGGTGCGATGCAGTAGACTTTATTATTTATTATTATTCAAAACCTTTATACCCCGGCCTTCTCACCCCCAAAGAGGGACTCAGACCGTCAAACAGCAAGTATTGAATGCTAACATTTAAAATCTAAAAACATCATAAATTTACAATAATATTTACAATAAAATACAATACAATAAATACATTTTAAAAGCCTTTCGCCAAAGTAAAAACAAGTCCAACTTAATCCATATATTCGGTCCGTATCAAGTGGTTAGCGACTTTAGTCGCTTTGCGATGTCCTCCTTCATTCTGCGAAGGCCTCGTTGCACAGTCACGTTTTCACCCGCTTGCTAAAAGTCAGGAGGGAGGGGGCGTATCTGATTTCATTTGGGAGGGAATTCCACTGCTGGAGGGCCACCACAGAAAAGGCCCTGTCCCTCGTCCCCACCAGACACGCCTGCGAAGGTGGTGGGACCGAGAGCAGGGCCTCTCCAGACGATCTTAGCACTCTTGACGGTTCATAGGGGAGAATACGTTCAGACAGGTAAACTGGGCCGGAACCGTATAAGGGTTTTGTAGGTCAACAGCAGCACTTTGAATTGTGCTCGGAAGCTAATTGGCAGCCAGTGGAGCTGGCGCAATAGGGCAGTTGTGCGCTCCTTGTACCCCACTCCTGTTAGTAATCTGGCTGCTGCGCGCTGGACTAATTGCAGCTTCCGGGCAACCCCACGTAGAGAGCGTTGCAGTAGTCTATATGGGATGTAACCAGAGCGTGGACCACCGTGGCCACATTTGACTTCCCAAGATATGGGCGCAGCTGGCGCACAATCCTGAGCTGTGTAAAAGCTCCCCTGGCCACCGCCGACACTTGCTCAAGGGAAGAGGGGCAAGGCATTAAAACAAGCCTCCAAGTTGGAGTAGCTCTTGCAAAATACCCGAGGACATCAAATAGGACCCTTCAAAGAAATACCGAGCCCCTGAAGTTGTTGATTAGATGGGGTTTTTTGCCTTAACTCCAGTGTTTATTCTCTCTCTCTTTTCTCCATTAGCTCGTGACATTCAGAAGTGGGAATACGTCCCCTTGGGTCCCTTTCTGAGCAAGAGTTTTGGCACAACCATCTCTCCATGGGTGGTAACCATGGAAGCTCTGATGCCCTTTGTCTTGCCAAATCCCATCCAGGTTAGAAAAATGTGAGCAAATGCATATGTTGTGATGAATTGGATTAATGTGTAAGGACGTCTTAGTGATAGACGGGTGCTTCCTAGGGATGTGCAATCCATTAAAATGGTTCAAAGGTCATTACAAAACTGGTGGCACTGGAATTTCATTTCTAAAGTGTTTCTAAAGCAGGGGTGGGCAATTATTTTTTCCAAGGGGCCACACGAGAGCCAAAAAATATTATGGAGGGCCGCACCTAAAGGCTGAACTACATTCTAATCTACATTATTTATTTATTTATTTATTCATTCATTCATTTATTTACTATATTTACTCTATAATTACACATCCTTAATATTAACATATTCATATATCAAGAAATATTCATATATTATTAGTATTAATATCATAATTATTATATTATAGTATAAATATAGTGAAATTATAATATATTGAAATTATAATATAATATAACATTATTATATTATATTATTTATTTTATTATTATAAAATTATTATAAAATAATAATAAAAACCACAAATTAAATTCAAGAAGACAAGGTGCAAACCAAGATGAAGGCTGATATCCTCAAGAGAGGAAGGATCCCAAGATGCAATGGCCCCAGCCCAGAGGATGGCAAAGCGGACCCAGCTGCCGCAGCAGCAGAACACAGCAGGGCAGCAGGTGATCGGAGGCTGTAGGCCTCCGCCCGCTCTCGCCCCCAGCCATTCCCCAGCTGATTGCCCTGCTATGGAGTGCCTGCATCCCTGGAGCCGATTCTGTCCGGCCCAGGGAGAAGGGCGTCGGGGGAGCACTCGGCGAACTGAGGAATCTTATTCGACCTGGCGACCTAGAAGACGATAAAGTATTCCGTTTCGTCAGGGTGATTAGCCCCCGAAGTTTGCCGAGTGCTCCCGCTGCAGGCCCGGATTGCCTCCAGGGATGTCAGGCACTCCAAAGCTGCCGCTCCTTCGGCCTGTCTGCTGACACAGGCCCCACAGAGCCCGCGATGGGATGGCGGCAGCAGCACCCCTTCTCGGCCCCGCCCCCGACGCCCTTCTTCCCGGGCCGGACAGAATCGGCTGCCGGGCCACATCCGCCCCGCGGGCCGTGGGTTGTGCACCCCTGCTCTAAAGTATAGTTAGTGAAAACTTTGTTACTATAACGAGAGTAATGGAATTTTGTTACTATTTCATTATAGTAATTGCGAATAATTGCCATAATTGGAGCCCCCCGTGGCGGTTAAACCCTTGTGCTGCCAGGATTGAAGACCAACAGGTTGGAGGTTCAAATGTAGGAGGAGTGCAGATGAGCTCCCTCTGTCAGCTCCAGCTTCCCATGTGGGGACATGGGAGAAGCCTCCCACAATGATGGTAAAGCATCAAAACATCTGGGTGTCCCCTGGGCAATGTCCTGGCAGACGGCCAATTCTATCACACCAGAAATGACTTGCAGTTTCTCAAGTCACTCCTGACATGAATTTTTTTTGCTATAATTGGGGGAACTTCAGGGGTTCCTTTCTTCCTCTTTCTTAAAGCTATTGGAGTGAGACGTACTACAATGGTAGAACGCACTTACCACTGTTAGACCACCAATTTTTAGAATGTTTCACTTATAAACTGATGTTTGGAGAATTTTCAAAGTTTTTATAAACAACATTTAAAAACAACTACAAGAGCTATTTACTTGAATTTTATACATAATTCTTAAGATAACCAGGGCATCAATTCCCAGAAGTTTCAGAAAGATTTGCACATCTACAGATTTTGGGGGATTTTCAAAAGTTTAGACAAAAGCAATACATCCTCCCAAAAAGTGACAACAGCTATTCCCCCGAATATCTGTCTTTATGAAACACAAACCACATAACTTCAACTTAGTAGAGATTTATACTATTACTTATTAGACTGACTCTAAATGGCTGGCTGCTGCAGCTCTCATTAGAACTTTCTGATGCAGAGCACTGCATTCTGGGGAAAGTAGTTTAGGGCAGGCCTCTTGCATTCTCTGCCACAGGAGGCTCGCCTCCCAAACTACATTTCCCAGAATGGCGTGCTCTCAATCCCCCCATTTGGGTTTTCCAATGCTGAGCACTCTGGGAAAAGTAGTTTAGGGCAGGGCTTTTGCATTCTCTGGTACAATATAACACAACGGGTGTGGTCACTGTAGAACCAAAGAAAAAATATCCAAACACTGGATTCACTTAAAGGATATTGTATTCAATAATTACTCCTGAGGAGTTGCAGGCAAATCAACAAATCAACCCCAGTTGGGTGCCTTAAATACAACCATGTTCCAATCCCTTATAATTAGAATATCCATGTAAACAAAATAAGTTCCCAGTTCCTGGGTGGGATGAAAAGGTGGAGTAACGCCGCAAAGTAAGTTTTCTAAACCCCAATGGGTATTTATAATCCAACCCCGATGGGTATTTGTAATCCAATGGGAAATGGAAGGCAGGCACACCGTCAAACCCCAATCCTGGGCTTCGTAGCGTCCCCAATGTGGAGAGTTGGTTTCTCAGGTGGTGTCTGCTAAGTCTTCTGGCCGACGAGGACACAAGTGTACAGGGGTCCCACCTCGTTTCGACCCCGGGTCTTTTTCAAGGCCAAAGTATTGATTCCCTCTCAGTGCATCACATGGCAAGCGGCGAGAATCTTAGAGAAAGGATCACTGGTGTATTCCACCTCAATAGGTGGGGCAAATGCCTCAGGAGTAATTATTGAATACAATATCCTTTAAGTGAATCCAGTGTTTGGATATTTTTTCTTTGCTTTTGCATTCTCTGCCACAGGAGGGCTCACCTCCCAAATTACATCTCCCAGAATGGTGTGTTCCCCATTGTGGCTTTCTGATGCTGAGCACTGCATTCTGGCAAAAGTAGTTTAGGGCATGCTTTTGCATTCTCTGCCACGGGGGGCTCACCTTCCAAACTACATCTCCCAGAATGGTGTGTTCCCAATCCCCCCATTGGGGCTTTCTGATGCTGAGCACTGCATTCTGGCAAAAGTAGTTTAGGGCACGCTTTTGCATTCTCTGCCACAGGGGGGGCTCACCTTCCAAATTACATCTCCCAGAATAGTGTGTTCTCCTTCCCCCAATTGGGGCTTTCTGATACTGAGCATTGCATTCTGGGAAATGTAGTTTAGGGCAGGCCTCTTGCATTCTCTGCCACAGGGGGGCTCGCCTTCCAAAATACATCTCCCAGAATGGTGTGTTCTCAATCCCCCCATTGGGGCTTTCTGATGCTGAGCACTGCATTCTGGCAAAAGTAATTTAGGGCATGCTTTTGCATTCTCTGCCACGGGGGGCTCACCTTCCAAACTACATCTCCCAGAATGGTGTGTTCCCAATCCCCCCATTGTGGCTTTCTGATGCTGAGCACTGCATTCTGGCAAAAGTAATTTAGGGCATGCATGCCCCCATTAGAGCTTTCTGATGCAGAGCACTGCATTTTGCATTCTCTGCCACGGGGGGCTCACCTTCCAAACTACATCTCCCAGAATGGTGTTGTTTTGTGTCAGTGCCGTCAAGTCACTGGTGAACCCATGGATTTCCTAGTGTTTTCTTAGGCCCCAACTATACTGCCATATAAAATCCAAATTATCTGCTTTGAACTGGATTATATGGCAGTGTAGACTCATATAATCCAGTTCAAAGCAAATGATGTGGATTATCTGCTTGGGTAATCCGAATTATATGGCAGTGTAGGATTAAATATAAACAGTATTTTTAAAATCCCATTTAAAAACTATTAAAATATATTCAAAGTTGTGTTTGCATACTGCTTACCATTCAACCGCCTTGGTTTGCCGCAAAAGGGAATGACGCTTCTTATGCTCTTTCAAGGATCCCAAGCCACTGCCCTACCTCTGCGATGATCAGCCTTACACATTTGACATCAACCTCTTCGTTGCTATTAAAGGTATGCTAGTGCCTTCTCTGTACTCCCTTCTCTTTTAATTCCAGCTGAGTTTGTTTTTGAAATGGTTGTGTAGAAGGGGGAATTTAGCAGGTGTTGCTTGTGACATGACCGGGTTACAAGCAACGCTTGCTGAAATTTCCTCTTTACTACCATAGTAAATGCCTTTCCAGTTGTCCCCTTCTGCCATGCAAGTAAAGCTCCATCAAAGCATCCCCGATAGATGGCCATCCAGCCTCTGATTAAAAGCTTCCGAGCAAGGAGCTCCCACCAGACTCTGAGGCAGAGAGTTCCACTGCTGAACAGCTCGTAGAGTCAGGAAGTTCTTCCTAATGTTCAAATTGGAATCCCCTTTCCTGTAATGTGAAACCATTGCTCTTAGTCATAATCTCAAGGGCATCGGAAAACAAGTCTGTTCCCTCTTCCTTATGACACCCTTTCACATATTTATACATTATTTATTTATTATTATTTATTTATTTCATTTATAATCCGCTCTTCTCTACCCCCAAAGGGGGACTCAGGGCGGCTGACAGAAGGCAACAATTCGATGCCGCATATATAAGAGCAAAAACAGCAACACATCAATTACAGCAACAGATTAAAAACAGTTACATATCAAAACAACTACATAATCCCCATTCCACATTTATAGGTTGTCCAAGTCCATCCACTATCCACCCCCCACAACATTGTCATTATTCAATTGTCCATCCGCTGCTCCACATCAACCATATGCCCGGTCCCAAAGCCACGTCTTTAGTTTTTTTTCTAAAGGGAAGGAGGGAAGAAGTTGATCTTATTTTGCTAGGGAGCGAGTTCCACAGGCAAGGGGCCACTACCGAGAAGGCCCTGTCCCTCGTCCCCACCAAACGTATTAAATATTAATAATTGCACCAGGAATATGGTGCAGCTGGCTGGGAGTCAGCTGCATAAGATCTCTACTGACCAGAAGGTCATGAGTTCGAGGCCTGCCTGGGTCGGGGTGAGCTCTCGGCCAATTGTGTAGCTTGTTGGCTGTCTATATATGTTGTATGTCTATGGCATTGAATGTTTGAATGTGCATTGTGATCCGCCCTGAGTCCCCTGCGGGGTGAGAAGGGCGGAATATAAATGATATAAATAAATAAATAAATAAATAAATAAATAAAGATGTTGAACAGTACTGGGCTCAGGACCAAACTCTCTTTATGACACTCCACTCATTACTTCTTTCCAGGATGAAGAAGAACCATTGGTGAGCAACCTTTGGGTTTGGTCACTTAATAGTTGTATTGCCTAGCCCAGGGGTGCTCACACTTTTTCAGCATGCGAGCTACTTATAAAAAAAATCAAGTCAAAATGATCTACCTACCCACTTCTCAGAGAGCCATAAAAGCAAAATATTTGGAAATTACGCCTCTTGCTTTCAATCGATTTATGACTCTGTGTTACCGTTTTTTGTCACTTAGTGTAATTTTAACAATGTTTTAATGATGTTTTTTAGTATCATTTTTGTTATTTTTATGGTTATAGCATTGTTTTATTTTGTTCGTGAGTCGGCATGAGTGTTGCCTGCCGATCACTATGTATGTCTTGTAACCCGCCACGAGCCCTCGGGAAGAGGCGGGATACAAATGCAAATAATAAATAAATAAATAAATAAATAAATAAATAAATAAATAAATTTATTTCAGTGAGAGCCATATAATATATTTTAAGACTGAATTCAACTAAATGTGAGTATAATAAGTCCCTAAATTTATTCATAATAATGATGATAATATTCATTCAGCCTCTGCTATTACTACTACTAATAATAATAATAATAATAATAACAACAACAATAGGTTCCTAGAGTAGAAGGAGACCTCCAAGGGCCATCCAGTCCAACCTCCTTCTGCCATAAGGGAAAAACACAATCAAAGCATTCCTCACAGATGGCCATTCAGCCTCTGATAATAATAATAATAGCAATGGGTTCCTAGAATAGGAGGAAACTTCCAAGGGCCATCCAGTCCAACCTCCTTCTGCACCTGGGCGGCGGCGGGAGCCTGCGGGGCGGGACTGAGCCTTCCTCCCACCCTGCCTATGATCTACCAGGACGCCCTACGCAATCTACCAGTAGATTGTGATCTACCTAATGAGCACTCCTGGCCTAGCCCATATTGGACTAGTTTGCTTGCAAAAAGGTTATGGGGAACTCTGTTGAAGGCCTTACTGATATCAAGATATACTACATGCATAGTATTCCCTGTATCTACCAAACTTGTAACTGGATTGAAAAAAGAGATGAGTCTAACATGATTTGTTTTTGATAAATCCATGTTGACTTTTAGTAATCACAGCATTCCTTTATAAGTGATTGCAGTCTGCCTCCTCCATGATCTGCTCCAGAATATTTCCTGGTATCGATGTCAACCTGACTGAACATTGGTCATTGTTTGGGTCCTCTTTTTTCCCCCCTTTCTTGAAGATAGGGACAACAATTGCCCTCCTCCAGTCTGATGGGACTTCTCCTGTTCTCCAAGAATTCTCAAAGATTACTACCAGTGGGTCTGAAACACTTCTGCTAGT
>JARBWK010000015.1:20510450-20524211 GCA_030556195.1 Anolis apletophallus
GGAGAGGTGCACCGTGAGGCCCTTCTTACTTTTACCAAGGTAAACTGATTGGGCTGAGGATACCGAACTGGGAGGGGAAAAAAAATCAATAACTCTCATGGATCAATCTTAAATAATTACAAGCAAGGAGTTTAAATCGCTGTAGAGCCTTCTGATTCGATAAGGATGTTGTCCCTGGGAGCGAGTCCTTTCAATAGCCAGTTCTGGAAGGCATGGCGTATGTTGAATATATCGACCAGAGCTCGTTGCATGTAGTTTCATTACCTCTCCAATTAAAAGTAAACAAACAAACAAAAATGTTTGGAGTGAAAGTCTGCAGACCAAGAGCTGTTGTGATTTTACTGCTATTCAAAGTGGCACTTTAAGGCTCATATATTAATCTATATCAGTGTTTCCCAACCAGTGTGCCGTGGCACACTAATGTGCCGTGAGCGATCATCAGGTGTGCCGTGGGAAATTGGCACTCTCCCCCCTCCTAGCAGCCCCCTCAAAGGTTTCCAAGAAACAAATTGAGCCTCTCCACTTGGATTTTTTTTTTTACTATTTTACTGGATTTTTCGAGAGTTGCCTCTCCCCCCCCCCCAAAGGAACTGTTTATAACAGCTTCATGACATCCATAGTTAACTGGAAGCAAGTTTCACTCAGGGTGAAATTTCACAAAGGTCTGGAGAACAAGCTCTATGGGGAGCGGCTTGAAGAGCATGTTTAGTCTGAAGAAGAGAAGGCTGAGAGAAGACATGATAGCCATGCATAAATATGTGAGAGGGAGTCATATCTACTGTATGTTGTGTTCATCTAAACAGGCCCAGGTTTAACACTGCGTGTATAAATACATTTAAAAACATATTAACTATATGTATTACTGTGTTAGAATGTACTTTTGTGTCATTTTGGTTGGTGGTGTGCCCCAGGATTTTGTAAATGTAAAAAACGTGCCGCAACTCAAAAAAGGTTGAAAAACACTGATCTATATAAACAAAAATGTAATATTCATTTGTGGGATTCACATAACTCAGAAACCACTGGGTGAATTGACATAAAATTTTGACACAATACAACTAATAGTCCAGCGAGTGTCCTAAAAACACACAAAAGAACCCAACAGGACGGACTTTAACCCCGAAAATAAACCATATATACATACACACACACACATTCATATACACATGTACAAATACATAAAAAACACCCCCAAATAAACCATATATACATACACACACATTCATATGCACATGCACAAATACATACAAACAACCCCCCAAATAAACCATACATACACACACATTCATATACACATGCACAAATACATACAAACAACCCCCCAAATAAACCATATATACATACACACACATTCATATACACATGCACAAATACATACAAATAAATAACCCCCCAAATAAACCATATATACATACACACACATTCATATACACATGTACAAATATACATACAAAGTCACACACATGTATATAGGCAAGCACACACAAATATACACATATACTCATGCATATACATATACACGTATATGCATATACACAAGCACACACATATACACAATGTACATATACACATATAAACACAGAAATACTCGAATATATACACACATATACACACATATTTACAGACAACTTCAGCTTAGAAATGGAGATGAGCACCACCCTCCAGAGTCGGACACGACTAGACTTCATGTCGAGGGGAAATCTTTACCTTTTTACTTTATTTATAACCCGCCCTATCTCCCCGAGGGGACTCTGGGTGGTTTAATCTGGGATCAGATCCTGGGATAAAGGGCAGTAAAGATCCATCTATAATCCCTTTCTCTAAACGTTCTCTTTTGTCCATAGCACATGTATTGGACTATGAAGCAACAGCTGGTTCACCATACAATCAATGGCTGCAACCTCAGACCAGGAGACCTTCTGGCATCTGGAACCATCAGTGGACCAGTAAGCATTTCATTGTGAAAGCCTACTTGAGGGAACCAAATCAGAGAAAACTTCAGGATTTATGTAAATTGTGCTGATTCGTTAGGGAAGCATTTCTCAACCTGGGGGTCAGGACTCCTGGGGGCGGATTGCAAGGGCATGTCAGAGGGATCGCCAAAGACCATCAGAAAACACAGTATTTTCTGTCGGTCATGGGGGGTTCTGTGTGGGAAGTTTGGCCCAATTCTATCATTGGTAGAGTTCAGAATGCTCGTTGATTGTAGGTGAACTATACATCCCAGCAACCAAAACTCCTAAATAACACAGTCTATATTCCCCAAACTCAACCAGTGTTCACATTTGGGCATATTGAGTATTCAGGCCAAGTTTGGTCCAGATCCATAATTGTTTGAGTCCACAGTGCTCCCTAGATGTAGGTGAACTATAACTCCAAAACTCAAAGTCAATGCCCATCAAACCCCTCCAGTATTTTCTGTTGGTCATAGGAATTCTGTGCACCAAATGTGCTTCAATTCCATAGCTAGTGGAGTTCAGAATACTCTTTGATTTTAGGTGAACTATAAATCCCAGCAACTGCAACTCCCAAATGACAAAATCAATGTGGATTTTATACAGCTGTGTGGAAGGGGCCTAAGAAAACTATGAAATTCACAATGTCACCATAAGTCAACAGGTGACTGGAAGACAGACACAAATAGAGAGAGAAACCTTTACTTATACTTAGCTAAGTACTAGAAATGCTAAGAGAGCAGTTACTGAATTTCAAAGCTACATATTGGGACATTGGAAAGAGTGTATGATGCGCATCAATGTGCAGTGCATATCAGCACACAATATATATTTGGCCATAAATTTTGTTTCTACCCATCTAGTTAGTATTTGCAGAGATGGAGGGCATCCAAGAGGATTCCATTAGTGGTATTAGTCATAGCAGGTGTCAAAGCCCCAGAACACATCTCGTCCATCTATAGAGCTGGGAGCCATGGGAAATGAATTTCCTGATCCTAGTATCTCTGGAGTCTCTGGTGGCACAACAGGTTAAACTGCTCAGCTGCTGAACTTGCTGACTGAAAGGTCAATGGTTCGAATCCGGAAAGTGGGGTGAGCTCCTGCTGTTAGTCCCAGCTTCTGCCAACCTAGCAGTTTGAAAACATGCAAATGTGAGTAGATCAATAGGTACCACTCTGTTAGGAAAGTAATGGTGCTCCCTGCAGTCATGCCGGCCACATGACTTTGGAAGCATCTATGGACAACGCTGGCTCTTCGACTTAGAAATGGAGATGAGCACCCGAATTGGACTCAACTAGACTTAATGTCAAGGGGAAAACTTTATTTTTAGTACCTCTGGATTCAATATAGTTAAGTCCCAGGCCGTTGTAGTTTTCTTCATCACAAACTGAATCCCACCCTTCACTTCTTATAAGCAATGCAAGGGACCAGAAGGAAGATGAAAATGGTGCCAGCACTTTTTTTCCTGTGCAAAGAGATATAATCCTAAAAGGTGCCACTGTTTTACGTGTGTCCCATTTGTAGTTACGATATTTTTAGGGATAATTTTGCTCCAAGATTTTAAAGGCATTCTGTAGGCCAGTATTCTACCAGCAACCACACATTCCAGGGAATAAAACATTAAATTATAGGAAGTGACTAAGTCTAGGGTGTCAGTGGACTGGATCGGTGGCAGTCATTGGCAGGGGTCCATTATCAAGGGTGCCAAAATATCCTTGAAAGCAGTGGTGCCAAGGATAGAGCTGTAAGATGGCCAAGCACAAAGCCGATGCTGAATTCTTGTTTTGATTTCGGCTTGAAGGATCCTGAGAACTTTGGCTCCATGCTGGAATTGTCATGGAAAGGAACAAAAGTAATTGACCTTGGGAACGGCCAGACTCGTAAATTCCTGCAAGATGGGGATGAAGTCATTATAACAGGTAAGTCAAGGACAGCAAAATGAAGAGCAAGGCCAACTCCGATGACATCCTCTCTTACTACTTATTTTATTTATTTATTTTATTCACTTTTATATACCGCTCCTCCCTGCAGGCTCGGGGCGGTTTGCATAAAACAATAAAATACACATAAAACAGTTTGATTATATAAAACACAAGGATATGGACATAATTGTCAGGAGGCGCTTAGATTGAAGGCCTGCTTAAAGAGGAACGTCTTGCAGGCCCTCCGGAAGGGGGCTAACTCTGTGATAGCGCGAATTCCGTCTGGTAACTCGTTCCATAGAGTTGGCACCACCACGGAGAAGGTTCTTTGTCTTGTTACTGAAAGACGGCAGGAACGGACTAATGGAATCACCAGAAGATTTTGTTCTTCTGATCGCAACGATCTCGGGGGAATGTATGGGGTGAGGCGGTCCCTCAGGTACACTGGCCCTAGACCATACAAGGCCTTAAAGGTCAAAACCAGCACCTTGAAGCCAATCCGGTACTCTACTGGTAGCCAGTGTAATTGCTGTAGAATTGGTGTAATGTGCTCTCTTGCCGATGCTCCCACCAGCAATTGAGCAGCATCATTTTGCACCAGCTTAAGTTTCTGGGTTGTCGACAAGGGAAGGCCAATGTAGAGGGCATTACGGTAGTCTAGCCTCGAGATGACAGTCGCCTGGATCACGGTAGGTAGGTCATTCCTGGATAGGTAAGGAGCCAGTCGCCTAGCCTGTCGGAGATGGAAGAATGCGGACCTGCTAACCATGGAGATCTGAGTCTCCATCGATAGCAATGGGTCGAGTTGGACCCCCAGGCTTTTTACTTCATCACATTTACTAAACTCCACTGACTGCTACACTTAAAATGTGGTAAGCATCTGTGTTCATCACATTAGGTTGGGTTCAAGTGTAGGGTAGAGCATTCTTTGCGTATTTTAAGCATGGGGACCAGCATTCTTTTCAAACATTTCAGGAAGTGGTGGGGAAGTGGATTTTTGCTAACGATCTGGATGTTTGGCCAATTCTGTAATGTCATGACATTAGTTTCTCTCAGGCTTTAAATAAAATGTTTCCCCAACTTGTGGGAGAGGAAATTGTGGGAGGAGCCAAAGGTATCATTGTTAGGGAAAGTTGTGCCATTATCTTTTGCTCACCGAGTTTTTACTTGAAATGCCATTATTATTATTATTATTATTATTATTATTATTATTATTAGAAACACAACAAGATGAGTCCACAGCAGACACTCTGCTGGCTGTTGTATTGGCTCACACTTTGGATAATTCCCAAGTGTCTAGGACTTTGTGATGTATCGGTGAATAATGCGTGCAGATCCCAGTAAGGTAGCCTACTGCAGCTGGCAGATGGTAATTTTGTCAGCACCAATTGTGTTTAAGTGCCGGCCAAGGTCTTTAGGCACTGCACCCAGTGTGCCGATCACGACTAGGCCCACCTTGACTGGCATGTGCCAGAGTCTTTGCAGTTCGATCCTTATTATTATGCCATCTCTCCATTCCATACTGTAAATGCACCAAGAGAAGAGCATGGACCTTGGAAAACTATATTATCAAAGGCTTTCATGACCAGAATCACTGGGTTGCTGTGAGTTTTCCGGGCTGTCTGGCCATGTTCCAGGAGCATTATCTCCTGATGTTTCACCCACATCTATGGCAGGCATCCTTAGAGGTTGTGAGGTCTGTTGGAAACTAGGCTTTGAAGCTGCAAGGCTATTCAATGCTAATCACACTGGCCAATTTCCTGGAAATAATATTTGAGACAGGATTTGAAAAGTGCTATGAACCGTGACATAGGGATGGGGGAAAACATTCTTCAGTTTCTTCCCCCAAGCAGGAAGCAGCAGGCTTTGAAGCTGCAAGGCTATTCAATGCTAACCAGGCTGGCCAATTGCAACATTCACACTTGCTTCAAACAGATAAGAGTTCTTTCTCCCACCCTGGACAGTATTTCACAGATATAGAAACCTCACTTGCCTTGTTTCCAACAGACCTCACCACCTCTGAGGATGCATGCCATAGATGTGGGCAAAACGTCAGGAGAGAATGCTTTTGGAACATGGCTAGACAGCCAGGAAAACTCACAGTAACCCAACTAAAATATTACTTACAGTATAAAAATACCCTGAAGCCTACAAGGCACTTGTCTGTAATACAAAACACACACATTCGTCTTGCCTGCCTTCCATTGTGAATATGAGAATATCTCAAAGGGAACCTGCTAACTCACCAAAGTCTTGATATATTAGTTAGTGGCTTATCTCACTGACTCTTTGCAAAGGTTAAGTGCCTTTCAGCTACAGAGGATCAAACCCATTAATCTCTTGGGTGCTGTAAAGCATGGGCGAGTCAAGTGATTCTTTTTAGACGGGAGAAGGCTGGAAAGTAGAAACTCGCATTGCTTTCACGGGAAATGGACATTGCATTTTGAATTATACCAGTGGTTCCCAAAGTGGGCGGTACCGCCCCTCTGGTGGGCGGTGGGGCGATCCAAGGGGGCGCTGGGAGGCTCAGGAGAATTTGGGGGGCGCTGAACCCCTGTAAGGGGGCAGTGGCGTGAGCAGGCTTGCAGGGTCTGAGTGACCATCTGTCAGGAGTGTTTTGATTGTGCTTTTGAAGTTGGACTGAATGGCTCTTGGAGGTCTCTTCCAACCCCAGATTATTATTATTATTATTATTATTATTATTAAGGAGAGTCTGAGTGACCATCTGTCATGAGTGTTTTGATTATGCTTTTCCCTTATGGCAGAAGGAAGTTGGACTGAATGGCTCTTGGAGGTCTCTTCTAACCCCAGAATATTATTATTATTATTATTATTATTATTAAGGAGAGTCTGAGTGACCATCTGTCATGAGTGTTTTGATTATGCTTTTCCCTTATGGCAGAAGGAAGTTGGACTGAATGGCTCTTGGAGGTCTCTTCTAACCCCAGATTATTATTATTATTACTACTACTACTACTACTACTACTACTACTACTGTGAATTCTTCCCAAACCCCTCCAGTATTTTCTGTTGGTCATGGAGGTTCTGTGTGCCAAGTTTGATCCAGATCTGTCATTCATGGGGGTCTTAGTGGTCTGTGGAAGTCAGAGCTGAATTGTCTGAAGGTACTGCAAATCCCATCATCCCTTGGTCATACTCCCCCAAACATATTGTTTGTGTCATTATTTCTGGAATTCAATGTTTGTCATTTACACCTTTCTTTACTATATTTTATGAAAAAGGTAGAAACATTAATACATATATCTTTCTGTTTAATTGCTATTAAATTAAAAAAAAATAATTTCTAGTAAAAAGAATTCTGTAAAGGGGGCGGTAGGCCAAAAAAGTTTGGGAACCACTGAATTATACATAAACTCCCAGCCCTTTGGTAGGTCAGGTCAGTTTACACTACTCTATTAAACATCCATATGTTGTTAATTCCTCAGCTTTGGGGCTGCAGTAGGTAAGACCTGGCCTGGGCCAACTTGGGCCCTCCATGGGTTTTGGACTCCAACTCCCACCATTCCTAACAGCCTCAGGCCCCTTCCTTTCCCCCCTCATCCGCTGAAGTCAAAACTCCTGGAGGGCTCAAGTCACCCATATCTGGGTAAGACCCTGTTCTCATCTGCAGATGATAAGATTCCTCTTAATCACAGGGCTTTCGCATGGTGTTACGTTCAGTATTTTTCCAAACATATCTAGTTTCCTAACTTGGTGGCCAACGTATGCTTTCTTTTTCCTTAGGTTATTGCCAGGGGAAAGGTTACCGCGTCGGCTTTGGCGAATGCTCTGGAAAAGTGCTCCCAGCCAGACCTATCTAAGGTTCGTCTGCATCTGATATATATCAAGGCCTCAAAGGTTTATCAATCAATAAAAACGATCGTTTTGAATGTGACACATGACTCCCTTTCCTGGCTTTAAATGTGAATGACTGAAATGCTTCAGATCAACCCTCCCATTTGCCCTTTAGTGCAAGGTTTTTTCTTTCTTTCTTTAGGGTAATCCAAATTAATAACATCTTCATGTGGGCATAAAGGGACTTTACTTAGGCGATCCCACGTAACCCGGGGATGATGGTCCACCAAGTGTAGTGTCTCGGCGGTGGATACGTAGGTGGCTGTTAAGCCCTATTCTTGATCCACATGTTCTCCTGCAGTGAGGAAATCGGTTTCCAGGTGGAAGGCAGTCCTGGTCAGGATTGGCATGAGGTGCCTTCCTCTTGGCACCTTTCTCCCTTTTGCCCTTCATTTGTGCCTCTTCAAATTCTGCAGCACTGCTGGTCACAGCTGACCTCCAGTTAGAGCGCTCAAGGGCCAGCGCTTCCGAGTTCTCGGTGTCAATGCTACAGTTTTTAAGGTTGGCTTAAAGCCCATCTTTAAATCTCTTTTCCTGTCCACCAACATTATGTTTTCCGTTCTTGAGTTCGGAGTACAGCAACTGCTTTGGCTTATGGCAATCTTGGTGCTCCCTCATCCAAGTCTGATTTTGCTTAGCTTCGGAGATAAGACAGACTCTACTGTCAGGATATTTAGGCAGGTAAGTAAGGATGGAAAATGATGGATCTTCCTAATGTGTGTATATCTAGGTGCATTTTTTTGTGCAGCAGAAAAATAAAACGTGCACTAAGAAATAACTGGATATTTTCTTCTGGTGCAATTAGTTGACCGGGACGCATCTACACTGCAGAAATACTGCAGTTCCACACCACTTGGACTGTTGTGGCTCAATGCTATGGGATCCTGGGGTTTGTAGTTTGGTGAGGCACCAGAAGAGGATGAAGACCTTAGAAAATGACAACTCTGCCCAACTCAAAAACCACAAAAGTCCTTTCCTAGACTTCCCCTCCTTACTTTACTGAAACTCTCATAGTGCTCTTTAATACGCTTGAGCAGGAAAGTGAAGAAATTTCGATTGAATTCATAAAACATCTTCATGCTGTTTGTTGGAAGATATTGAAGCAGCGGGATGAAATCTGCCAGGTTCCCAGAGGTGGCCACTTCCACAAACTTTTCACTTATGCTGACGATGCTAAGGAGCTCCTGGCCATCTTGGCTGTAGCACTTGCTGAAACACATGTGTAGTGAGGTCAATATATGGGTTAAGACTTTTGTGTTTATTTGTATTTATTTGTGGTTTGTAATGTGTGGGATTGTTATATGTTGGTTGGATTTCAAAGGGCTAACGGGATTATTAAGGTGCCCAGCGTCTCAGAATGTTCGAGTGGGCAGGTGCACGTTTTGAATTCTGTCAGTTAGCCAGAGTCAATTGGCCAGTAGCTGTTGAAGAAGCAGTTAGCCTGTAGTCGTTAGCAAGAGGGTTGGCCAGTAGCTGTTGAAGAAGCAGTTAGCCTGTAGCCGTTAGCAAGAGGGTTGGCCAGTAGCTGTTGAAGAAGCAGTTAGCCTGTAGCGGTTAGCAAGAGGGTTGGCCAGTAGCTGTCAGGGAGGACAGAGTAGGTCAGAGTGCTAGAGACTTGCAGATAGCAACTGAGAGGGTTGCCGAAGTCTGTTGGAAAGTGCATGGAGGCAGTCCAGCTTGGAGAAGCAGATAGATAGGGAGCCTATTGAGGCCGAATACCTATCACTGTATTATTAAAGTGTGTTGGAAAGTTATAACCAACCACTGAAAGTTAAAGCAACCATAAGTTTACCTCTAAGGAAGTGTAACCGAATAAGCTAGTGAACACATGGTAACCTCCACGCTATTGAACAAAATAAATCATTCAAGTTCTTGTTCAAGAAAAGTCTCAGTAACATCTTTGGGAAACACAAGTCTCCTCACAAACCCTTAACACAGTGTTTCTCAACCTTCCTAATGCCACGACCCCTTAATACAGTTCCTCGTGTTTTTCTTCTCTCTTCTTTTCTCAGCTATTAACCATAAATTACCCTCCCCAACCCCACTCCTTACCCCTTGCCAAACACCAAGTATATTAATGGATATCTGTAACTTTCTTTTCTACCTTTTTATTCAAATATGTAACAAAAGCATTCGTGAAAACTCAATAAATATACTTTTTAAAAAAGGATCCTAAAGTGAAGGCGCATGCTTTAGGCTGCGAATCTTTACAAACTGGTAACGCACACGCTTTCAGCTGCGTTCTTTATTATTATTCTTATTATTTATTTCTTCACATTTGTCTACCGCCCAACCCCAGTGGCTCGGGGCGGCTCACAACAAATCAATCATTACATGGTAAACAGGTATATCATAAAAACACAGTGCAAACATATCAAGTAAAAACAAACATTAAAACAGCATATAAAACGACAATAAGTCGTGCATTAAACACAACAGCGGCAGACACAGTTACAAGCGGCTATGAACAACATGGCACAAATGACATTGGCTGTGGAAGGAGACCAAGATGTGCTCATAGGGATCTAGGGACTGTTTCTCCAGTATCAGCTCTTCAAACTTCCTGATCAGATAGTCAGCCTCTTTGGAGACATGTTCTTCTACAAGGTACGTGGAAACGTACCTTGCAGTTCCATAGGGGAGGTAGCAAAGATCTTTAGGGCATTCTGGACCATTTTGCGTTGGGCGTGCCACACTTCTCCTGAGTCTCGGCCAAAACCCAGGCTCTCCCCATGGGCAATGTAACGGAAACTAGGGCGTCCCATGAACTCAGTTCCTCGCCTCACCAAAGCCTGGTGTATGGTCCTCAGCCCGTTCAGCACTACCACTGGTGTGTCACCAATATGTATCATCAACACGTCTCCATATTTCTGGCTCATCTGTGTCAGGCTCATTTCCCCATCTGCAATGCATTGCCAATCAGTGGGTATCTCATGGGTCCAGGGATTTTCTTCAAGCCCTTGGGAATCTTATTCTGGAAGGACTTCAGATATATGAAGAGCAAACAGGAAACCGCTGCGGCAATGAGTGCTTCTGTTGCAGTGATAGGGCTCAGGACTTCCATGGATGACATTTCCAAGGTTAACATTACAGATCTACCAACATTTGACAAAAGACAGGCAAAGGTGTAGAGTTAATAGAATAAACAGATAATGTCAAAAAAACCCTTTTGGTTAGCCTCAATTAGAGCATTGATAGAACTACATAATCAAAAATGGGAAAAATACAAAGGATTCTGGAAGAAATCAAAAGTTAAATGATTTGTAGATTCAAATAATATTTTTACCAACAGCTTACAATAAATAATGCTGAAAAAAATACAGGGAGGAAATGAAATTTGATAAACTGAGACATTTTTATTTGCTAACAAACCAAGATGATTGGTGTACTATTGACTTAAGAAATAAATAAATAAATTGATCTGAAAAAGACAGTCTTGTAATAACAAACACTACTGGAATCAAAAGGTATTTTTGAAATAATACTATGTATCATATTTTAAAGCATATTTTATTTGAATGAGAGAATTTTGTGACAAATCATGCACAAACACAAGGAAATATTAAATGTTCAAAATAGAGTGTCAAAAGGAAATAATGCAATAAAGAGTTTTAAATCTGGAAAACTCCTGGGACCTGATGGTCTTCCACCAACGTATTACATTTGGTCTCCCTCTTAAACAGACTTCACTTTTGCTAATTTGATTATACTGTGTAACAGGATACGTATAAGCACCCTGAGAGGCTGTTCATGCTGTTTGTTGGAAGATATTGAAGCAGCGGGATGAAATCTGCCAGGTTCCCAGAGGTGGCCACTTCCACAAACTTTTCACTTATGCTGACGATGCTAAGGAGCTCCTGGCCATCTTGGCTGTAGCACTTGCTGAAACACATGTGTAGTGAGGTCAATATATGGGTTAAGACATTTGTGTTTATTTGTATTTATTTGAGGTTAGTACTGTGTGGGATTGTTATATGTTGGTTGGATTTCAAAGGGCTAACGGGATTATTCAGGTGCCCAGCATCTCAGAATGTTCGAGTGGGCAGGTGCACGTTTTGAATTCTGTCAGTTAGCCAGCAGCCATTAGCCAGAGTCAGTTGGCCAGTAGCTGTTGAAGAAGCAGTTAGCCTGCAGCCATTAGAAAGAGGGTTGGCCAGTAGCTGTCAGGGAGGACAGAGTTGGTCAGAGTGCTAGAGACTTGCAGATAGCAACTGAGAGGGTTGCCGAAGTCTGTTGGAAACTGCATGGAGGCAGTCAAGCTTGGAGAAGCAGATAGATAGGAAGCCTATTGAGGCCGAATACCTATCACTGTATTATTAAAGTGTTTTGGAAAGTTATAACCAACCACTGAATGTTAAAGCAACCATAAGTTTACCTCTAAGGAAGTGTAACCGAATAAGCTAGTGAACACATGGTAACCTCCATGCTATTGAACAAAATAAATCATTCAAGTTCTTGTTCAAGAAAAGTCTCAGTAACATCTTTGGGAAACACAAGCCTCCTCACAAACCCTTAACATATGGTGGCAGCAAGAAAAATGTTTAAAAAGATCCTAAAGTCATTTTTATAAAGTCTTTTATTTCATATATTTTATCAAACCAATCTTCTTTCTCAGGTGTTTTGTCTGTTTTCCATAATCTGGCATAGGTGATCCTTGCAGTTGTAGACATATAAAAAGGAGTTTATCTTCATTTTTATCTAAAATTAGATCTTTGTCCGTTATACCTAATAAAAAGTATTCTGGCTTTAATGGGAATTTTTTTATTTAAGATGGCTTGTGTTTCTTTATGGATTATTCTCCAAAATTTCATTACATTTGGGCATTCCACTGTAGCGGCAATTTGGAGTCCCAAAACTCCTTAGGCAGTAACTTTTACCTCAGGCGACGTCTCCGTGCGAGCACAGGGGCAGATGGACAACGCGACAATCTTTACTATGGTACAATGAAGCCAAACTTTATTTGCAGGACATCAGCTGATGGGTTCGGCCCGCAGAACTAGCTGCTAAAGGGCAAGAGCCCCGAACAATCTCCACACTTTGATTTTATACAGGCAATGGCGACAAACCCCAATGTCCCGCCCTCCTTCATGCCCTGTTAATGGCTGGCATTCATGAACTCATTTCATTATCCAATTAAACAAAGCATTATTCTAGCATCTCACTCCTATTTGTTAAAATGCATGGCGTAGGTATTAATTCTCATTCCCAGGCTATGTTATCTGCTTCTGATGCAGCGTGTTCCCAAAATGTTACAAATCTATGCAACTTCTCCCTAGCATTCACGGAGAAGTCTCTAATTGCCATGCGCACTATCTATCCATTCAAGAACATTGTAAACAAAAGCACGTTGCCAACATTTGGCCAATCAGGGCCACTCTTATCTAAAAGGCACATGATGTTCCCTGGCAAATCACTGCTTGTGCCTTTCTACCAATCGGAGTAGCTTATTCTCGTCATTATTACTTGGCAAGCTACCCCGGTATTCTGAAGCCTATACTGAGCAGCACTCTCTCCTGAAGTGATGTCAGAAGAGAGTGATGCACAGCAAAAGTTATAGCATAATTGGCCTTAGAGTAGTGAGGCAGCTTGCCCAGCAACAGTGACAAGAATAATATCTGAATGGTTAGAAGATGCACATGGCAAGTAGAGCTTTTCCTTTGGCAAGCTCAAAGGAACAAAGTGCTAACGAAAAGTATCAACTTGGGACCACGCTGCATGTAGAGCTGATAATGTATTGTGGGACTCAGAATTAATACTACGCAATGCTCTATTAACAAATAGAAATGTTTTGCCTAGGAATGCCTTAATGATTGGATAGAGTAATGTGGTTCCATGAATGCTGACCAATTATTTGTGTGAAGAAGGGCAGGGCCAAGGTTTGCCACCATTGATTGTATAAAAACCAAAGGTTGAGATTTGTTCAGCACTCTGCCATATTTGCAGCTTTATGCAAGGCAGGCTCCCTCAGCTGATGTCAATAAAGTTGGCTTCATTGTACCACAGTATCAATTGTTGCGTTTTCTCGTACC
>JARBWK010000015.1:20524311-20535719 GCA_030556195.1 Anolis apletophallus
TATTACCACACATATTATCAGCCAGAATGTAAGAAGAGAGGCTTTTGAACTGTAAAGGCCATTTAATACTCAGCAAGGTAAACAAAGGGGCATGCAAAATACATCCAACTACCCCATTTCTCCCACACTGCCATATTACCACACATATTATCAGCCAGAAAGTAAGAAGAGAGGTTTTTGAAACTGCAAGGCCATTTAATACTCAGCAAGGTAAACAAAGGCATGCAAAATACATCCAACCACCCCATTTCTCCCACACTGCCATATTACCACACATATTATCAGCCAGAAAGTAAGAAGAGAGGCTTTTGAACTGCAAGGCCATTTAATACTCAGCAAGGTAAACAAAGGGGGCATGCAAAAATACATCCAACCACCCCATTTCTCCCACACTGCCATATTACCACACATATTATCAGCCAGAAAGTAAGAAGAGAGGCTTTTGAACTGCAAGGCCATTTAACACTCAGCAAGGTAAACAAAGGGGCATGCATAAATACATCCAACCACCCCATTTCTCCCACACTGCCATATTACCACACATATTATCAGCCAGAATGTAAGAAGAGAGGCTTTTGAACTGCAAGGCCATTTAATACTCAGCAAGGTAAACAAAGGGGCATGCAAAAATACATCCAACCACCCCATTTCTCCCACACTGCCATATTACCACACATATTATCAGCCAGAAAGTAAGAAGAGAGGCTTTTGAACTGCAAGGCCATTTAATACTCAGCAAGGTAAACAAAGGGGCATGCAAAATACATCCAACCACCCCATTTCTCCCACATTTCCATATTCCCCAACATATATTTCTCAAGGAACAAAGCAAGCAGAGAGGCTTTGGAGCTAAAAGGCCATTTTTAAACATTAAAATAAACAAAGAGACATGCCACAGAACAATCAAGCACCCACCCCAAAGTAAAAGACCGACCTTTGAGATGGGGTAAGGAAATGACCCTAAAGCGTCCTTCTCCTCCACCTCCGTCATTGCTCCTATTTCCACACCGCCAGCATGCGTGCCGCCTCCAAGAGCTCACGAGAAGTCCGAGAGGAGGAATGGGCGCTTCTGCGCATGCACAAGGCCAGCCATGCATCGTGTCATCCAGGCCCGCCCCTTGGTCTCCTACGACTCTGACTGGCTGGAGAAGGACGGAGGGAGGAGGAGGAATCCAAAAAGAGGGGGCCCATTCTGCCTCTTGGGCTCTGGAGCTTTTGAGGTGGCACGAGCAGGAGCGGGAGGAGCAACGACTGAGGACTTCTTTGCAGAGTGCAGGGGCGCGTGAAGAGGACCAACTGCAAAAAACCTGGTCAGGGGCCTCAAGATCACCAGGATGAGGCCCAAAGATCACCCTGGTGATCCCGATCACCATTGTGAGCACCCCTGGTCTAAATAAACAACTGTTCCAGATGTTGGTGTAGGAAACCCCTTGCGGTGGGTTTCCCACAAAGAGAAATCCTGGAATGAAGCAGGTTTGGTACTTTTCCAAGCAAAAAAGTACAGTCAGAGAGTGATGCTACCTGTCATCAACTCTGAAAAAGAGGGTTTTGGTGTCTGGAAATCAATCAGGCACATGTTATGAAGACTAACACCCTGATTAAATGCATTTTAATCCACTCTGTGCCCAATTTATATAATATAGTTAGATGAGTGGAATACAGTACAGTTGGAGCTATGAAAGTAATGGGATTCTTAATGCTAATGGGAGAACATCATTGCGCATGACAGAGCCGGTCTGGTTTTCTCACTGCTGGCAGGAAGCCCAGACCTAAAAGTTGCAAAGAGAGAACAAGGAGGCTCTGCATTGATAAGTTTGCACTGTGAGAAAGGAATACGTTTATAGATGGCTTTTGTTCTCATTTTAGTGATGACAGAGGAATGATGTAAATGATTTGAATGATGTTTATTGGATTATTGAAATGTCATGTAACAACAGTAATCACCAGCCAATTATGATTGTTTTATCCATAAAGAAGGGGTGGGTTTGACTGACATGACTCCATTGAGGGTATAAATGCCTTGGTATGGAATGTGACGGGGTCCTTTGCACTATTTACGGCTGTGTTCTGCAGGCAAAATACCCACCAGCTGGTGATAGAAAATAAACCTTTTGTTTTTCACCTACTTCACAGTTGTCACGGGTTTTCCCTCCTCCTAGTATCCGCACGTACGGGCAGCGTTGGTAAGATTAACTTGGTACTTGGAGTTCTAGAACTCCCAGTTCTGCTTCACTTGGAGTTCCATAACTCCTATTCTGCTTCAATACCTTTACTAAAATCCCGACCATCCATTCTCAAACTTTGCTCCTCTCGCTATTTTGGACTTTGACCCCCATCTTGGCCAACAGCCAGGAATTCTGGGAGCCAAGTCTTTAAATCTAAAAGGTTTGAAAAACAGTGGTGTAAAGATCTTTCATTTTCCCCTTCTCTCTGGGATTTAACACAGGGATCTCCTCTTTGGAATAACCTCCACTCTCCCCATAAGCAGGGGCTGTCACAGCTCCCTTGCTACTGCTGTCATTTTCCTCTGCTCTGTCAGGTTTTCTTATTGCACCCTTCGGCCTAAGGTGCTTCTCCTCAAGCTGCCTGTGGGGGAAAGGTTTAAATTGAGGCTTGGAAATCTCCTCTCTTGAATTTCCCGCCTTTTTCCCAAATGGCTTCTCTTCTTCCTGTGTCTGAAGGAGTAGTTCAACTGACTTTTCCATAGAGGCATCTCTTTTTATTTCACGTTCATTCTGGGTTTCTTTTTCCCCTTCTCCATTTTTCTTCAATCTCTCTCCGCCTCTCTTCGAATTTCAGCTTCTCTTCAAGGTTTCCAATCTTCTATTGTAACCTTGAAATTTCCCCAGCAGTCGCCAGGCTGCGCTCTGACTCCTTATTGATTTGGCTTCTCACCATCCTAGCCTGCGCAAATCTTTCTTTCCCTTGCTCTTTTCCTCCCTCTCAATCAACTTCTGGATTTCTATTATCCTCCTTTCATCAATGAATTTCCTCCTCTCTCTATCATCTTTAATTTCTTGTATTCCCTTTTTGTAAATTCTTGTAAACTCTTCTCCTTCAGCGTCAATCTCTCTCATCATCCTCTGATGAATTATTTCACTTTTCTCTCTCACAGCATCAATTTCCTGCTTTTCTCTTAATTTTAACTCTAACTGCCATTTCAAATTTTGAATCTCCTCAGAGACTGACCTGAGATTCTGCCATCTTTGTGAGTTCCATTTAACTCACACTTTTCTTTCAGGCCCTTACCTCAGCATTCCCTTTCAGATTTAACTCAGGCCTTTATCTCAGCCCTTTTTTAAGGTTTGCCTCAGGACTTTAACTCAGCCCTTTACCTCAGGCTTTTAAAAATCTTTCTGGTAGCCTCTGACAACAGCGGCAAGGATTTTATATTCAAAGTTGAGGAAATTCAATCTCCTACCGACAAAAGAACAATGGAAAGAGAAAATATTGGAAATTAAAGATATGGACGAGCTCACTTTCTGGCTGCGTCAAAATAATGGCAAAGGGAACATTAGAACAGATTGGACAAAGGTTATAGATTATGTTAGAATTATGGACTGAAACGAACAATGTTATAAAGTAAATAGTAAGATAGAAAGAAGAGCATGAGAGATGCTCCATTTTAAAAGAATATTTGGAAAAGAATTGATATTAATGGTATGGAATTAGAACGGAAGTCATCAAATTCCCCTTTCCCTATATATGTTTTGTTTTGTGATTTTATGTATGTATTGTTTAAAATATGAAAACCTGACAATAAAAAATATTTTTTAAAAAAATCTTTCTGGTAGCCTTAATACTCTGGCAAGATTCCTCACTTCCTTGCCACTTTCCTCACTGGATCTGTGCCACTGCTTTAGACACCAGATCAGTTATGTTACATGCTACTAAATCTCCTCACAGTCTGAGGCACTAGATTCGATTTCTTAAACGGATCCCACCTCTATGCCACCAATCTGTAAAGATACTGACCACTGTGGCAGGGCCAGCTATCCACCAATTTGTAATGATGCGATGTCCACTGACTGCTATGGATATCTTCTTTCCCTTCAGAAATCTCTTTTTTATTTCTGACTTACGCTGCCACCATATAATACCAACACAGAGAGAGGCTTGGGTTTAAGAGAAACTGTAACTTGGTTTATTATTGAGATTTTCCGCCTAGCCTTTGGAGACTAGATCCTTCAACGCCCGTTTTTTGGATTTCCTTCCCCTTTGCGACTCTTCACGTTTTGGCCCTACTCCATTTATCTCCCCCAGTTTTTAAACATATTATATGTACATGTGGCCCGCCCTCTCGTCTTCCTTTTTCCTTCTGTTTTAGACGCATTTGTTATTGTGTTTTCGTTAGATGTATTCATTTTACTGTGTTTACTGTTTTTATTGTTTTTTTGATGTCTGATATTTTGTCATTTGTGGTTTGGGCATGGCCCCATGCAAGCCGCTCCGAGTCCCCTTTGGGGAGAGGGAAGCGGCTTATAAATAAAGTTTATTATTATTATTATTATTATTATTGCAAAGCTAAGATGCTTGGTACAATGCTTGGTGGTTACAATAATTTTTCTTTCAGGAGGACGTTACAAAGATTAGTTTCAGTTAGTTCTCTTAAATTCTTTCCTTCCTACTAAAGGATAGCTCAGTTAACAAACTTAGCTACCTAGCTAACTTCCAGCCTCTTCAGTTAGATTTCCTTCCTATAACTGACAGACGGCTGATCAACTGACCACTGCCAAGTCCCTCTGACAGGTCAGCTTAAGTCCTACTATACCAGGCACTTGCTGCCTTTTCAGCCCTCAGGTCTTATAAACAGATTGCTCAGCCGAAACTACCCTCTAGCTTTGCTGACAGGAAAACTCCAACTGCTCTCTCTGAGCCTCTCGGCCCTATCTAAATTCAAATCTCTCAGCATTCTAACCTAGCCTTGGCTGGCTCCACCCACCGTTACTATAGCAACTCCCTCTCCCTGCAGAGGGTGGCCCTTAATATCACCCTGTTATGGCCTATGTTACCTTTAACATTTAACAGATATATAAAATTATATTTAATCTGTAATTTAAAATTAACACTTCACCACAGATTAGAAAGAAGTCCACAGCAGATGTCTCATGGATCTCTTGGGGCTATTTACACTACTCTGTTAATTTGTTAAGGACTAACCCACAGAGGACGATTTGGTCTAAACTATCAGATCCTATGCGGGTTCAGACTCAGTAAGGTTCCCTGATGAGTCCATTACGCACATACCAGCCTTTATTGCGGATACATTGCTGAGAACGTTCCCTGCCGCCGCCCTACCAATTTTTCATGGCGGGCCAGCTTTCCCCTCTCAGGGCGCTTATACGTATCCTGTTACACAGTATAATCAAATTAGCAAATGTGAAGTCTGTTTAAGAGGGAGACCAAATGTAATACGTTGGTAGAAGACCCAGGAGTTTCCCAGATTTTAAACTCAAGTCAATAGTAGACCAATCATCTTGGTTTGTTAGCAAATAAAAAATATTTCAGTTTATCAAATTTCATTTCACTCCCATTATTTTTTCAGCATTATTTATTGTAAGCTGTTGGTAAAAATATTATTTGAATCTACAAATCATTTAACTTCTGATTTCTTCCAGAATCCTTTGTTTCCCCCCCATTTTTTCCTTTTTTGATTATGTAGTTCTATCAATCTGTTGAATACCGTATATACTCGAGTATAAGCTGACCCAAATATAAGTCAAGACACCTAATTTTACCACAAAAAACTGGGAAAATACATTGACTTGAGTATAAGCCAGGGTGGGAAATATAGCAGCCACTGGTAAATTTCAAAATAGCAATACATATCAATAAAATTACATTAATTGAGGCATCAGTAGGTTAAATGTTTTTGAATATTTATATAAAATTGTAATTTAAGATATGGTAAGACTGTCCAACTCTGATTAAACTATTATTCTAACCTTCCTCAATGTAAATGTGCTCACATATTCTTCCAATAATAAATGTAATAATAATAATAACAATGATAGAGCAAAATAATGGACATGTAATGGCGCTCCATGCAGTCATGCCGGCCACATGACCTTGGAAGTGTCTAGGGACAACGCTGGCTCTTTGGCTTAGAAAGGGCGATAAGCACCAAGCCACAGAATTGGATACGACTGGACTTAATGTCAGGGGAAAACCTTTACCTTTACTAATGAAATTTAATAATAACAGCAATAATAGAGTACAATAATAAATCTAATAATAAGAGCAAAATAATAAATCTAATAATAAATAGAGTAAAATAATAAATGTAATAAAAATATGGTAAAATAATGTAAATCTAATATTAATAATATTAATAATAATAGCAGAGTAAAATAATAAATAACTTTGACTTAAGTATAAGCCGAGGATTTTTTTCAGCCCAGAAAAGGGATGAAAAATGTGGCTTATACTTGAGTATATATGGTAATTAATTATGTCATTGCAAACTCCATGAAAAGGCCATGATCCAAAGGGAAGATCTAACAGTTTTTTCCCTTAACTAAATTTATTAAATTGTCTTTTAGTCCTCATTTGGGTAAACCCATCAGATCCATTAGGAGCCCCCAGTGATGCAATGGGTCAAACCCTTGTGCCTGCAGGACTGAAGAGCGACAGGTCAGAGATTCGAATCTGGGGAGAGCTCCCTATGCAGGGACATGAGAGAAGCCTCCCACAAGGATGGTAAAACATCAATGCATCAAGGCGTCCCTTGGGCAACATCCTTGTAGACGGCCAATTCTCTCACATCAGAAGCGACTGGCAGTTTCTCAAGTCACTTCTAACACAAAACAAAACAAATCAGATCCATTTGTTTTATTTATGTGTTGATTCATCATTTCTTAATTTAAAGAATCCTCTAATTGAGGCTAACCAAAAGGTTTTTTTGACATCTGTTTATTCTATTAACTCTACACCTTTGCCTGTCTTTTGTCAAATGTTGGTAGATCTGCAATGTTAACCTTGGAAATGTCATCCATGGAAGTCCTGAGCCCCATCACTGCAACAGAAGCACTCATTGCCGCAGCTGTTTCCTGTTTGCTCTTCATATATGTGAAGTCCTTCCAGAATAAGATTCCCAAGGGCTTGAAGAAAATCCTTGGACCCATGAGATACCCACTGATTGGCAACGCATTGCAGATGGGGAAATGAGCCTGACACAGATGAGCCAGAAATATGGAGACGTGTTGATGATACATATTGGCGACACACCAGTGGTAGTGCGGGCTGAGGACCATACACCAGGCTTTGGTGAGGCAAGGAACTGAGTTCATGGGGCGCCCTGACCTTTATAGTTTCCGTTACATCGCCAATGGGGAGAGCCTGGGTTTTGGCCGAGACTCAGGAGAAGTGTGGCACGCCCAGCACAAAATGGTCCAGAATGCCCTAAAGATCTTTGCTACCTCCCCTATGGAACTACAAGGTACGTTTCGACATACCTTGTAGAAGAACATGTCTCCAAAGAGGCTGACTATCTGATCAGGAAGTTTGAAGAGCTGATGCTGGAGAAACAGTCCCAAGATCCCTATGAGCACATCTTGGTCTCCACAGCCAATGTCATTTGTGCCATGTTGTTCATAGCCGCTTGTAACTGCGTCTGCTGCTGTTGTGTTTAATGCACGACTTATTGTCGTTTTATATGCTGTTTTTAATGTTTGTTTTTACTTGATTTGTTTGCACTGTGTTTTTATAATATACCTGTTTATCATGTAATGATTGCTTTGTTGTGAGCCGCCCCGAGCCACTGGGGTTGGGCGGTAGACAAATGCGAAGAAATAAATAATAATAATAATAAAGAACGCAGCTGAAAGCGTGCGTGTTACCAGTTTGTAAAGATTCGCAGCCTAAAGCATGCGTCTTCACTTTACGATCTTTTTAAAAAAAGTATATTTATTTGTAGCAGAATCAGGAGTTCTGGGACTCCAAGTACCAAGATAATCTTACCAAAGCTGCCCGAACGTGCGGATACTTGGATGAGGGAAAACACGTGACAACTGTGAAGTAGGGTGAAAAGCAAAAGGTTTATTTTCTCTCACCAGCTGGTGGGTATTTGCCAACAGAACACTGCTGTAGATAGGGGCAAAAGACCCCGATACATTTCATACAAAGGCATTTATACTCGTAATGGAGTCCATCTAGTTAAACCCACCCCTTCTTCATGGTTAAAACAATCATAATTGGCTGGTGATTACTGTTGTTATATGACATTTCATTAATCCAATAAACACTAAACAAATCATTTGCATCATGTCTCTGTCATCACTAGAAAAGAGAACAATAGCCTTCTGTAAACATTCTTTCTCACAGTGCAAGCTATCAATTTTAGCCTCTCTCTGTTCTTTCTTGTAACTTTAGTTCCGGGCTTCCTGCCAGCAGTGAAGGTAGGACTTTTGCCATGCGCATTGATGTTTTCCATTCACATTAAGAATCCCATTACTTTCATAGCTCAAACTGCACTGTATTCCCACTCATCTAGCATATATGGTATAACTTGGCACAGAGTGGATTAAAATGTATTTAATCAGGGTGTTAGTCTTCTATAACATGTGCCTTACTGATTCCAGGCACCAAAACCCTCTTTTTCAGAGTTGACACGCATGTAGCATCACTTTCTGACTGTACTTTTTATGCTCGGAAAAGTACCAAACCTGCTTCATATTGAGTTTTCACGAATGCTTTTGTTACATATTTGAATAAAAAGGTAGAAAAGAAAGTTACAGATATCCATTAATATACTTGGTGTTTGGCAAGGGGTAAGGAGTGGGGTTGGGGAGGGTAATTTATGGTTAATAGCTGAGAAAAGAAGAGAGAAGAAAAATATAGAAACACGGAAAAAAAGAGGGGAAGAGGGGGATGGGAAAAGGGTAGTAGAGTAGTGAGGGTAAGGCTTCCATTCTCCTTCTGGGTGAAATATTTGTTTTTAAATCCGTTATAATTTTTCGTTGATTGTTACATATTAGTCGTGTTGCAATATTTGTCAATTTTAGTCCAATCTGTCTGCTGTCTTACCTATCTATGTATATAATAAAAGTCACCGTTTGTGGGAGGAGCGCAGAGAGTGCGGAAGGTACAGAGGAATATGTGGCAGCTTTTTTGATTGGTCACCACTGTGGGATTATTTGCATAAAAAACCTTGATTGGCCAGCCTCATAACACCAACCTTCTAAGGCCCCAGACAGAGCCCCCATGACCCACTCTACATGCTGCTGCAGTTTGAAGGAGGAGGGACCATGGAAGATGGGAGTTGCAGTACCTTCACACACATACTGAAACCACTGCGCCCCTCATCCAACGACTGGTCAAGACCACACACATAACTCCCATTACCCCCTTTACATAATGCCTCTGATTGTCCAGCCTCCCAATATTCCAACATCCCGAGACAGCAGAGGGAGAAAAGAAATTGGCGACAGAAAGGGAAAAGAAAGGGCCTGACTGAATTAACAGGGCCTCAGATACTACACAAAGGGCCTGAAAGGCCCTGATGGAAATAACAGTAAGGCTTCCTCAAATTAATTTTCCTGACTAGGCCACAGTTACTATGATACTGTGTACAGACAGATCCACATTTACTGTATGTCTCATGCTGGGTAGATAAAGAGACGCCATCTTAGTTTGGGCAGTTAGCCAAATGACAGGTTTTTTCCGTTGGAAATGGAATGCTCATTTTTTGAGAGGATATCACTAGAGTGAGAGGCTTTCCTGATGTACTGAGAGCATTACTGTGTTGTTCGAGGTAACCTAAAAGATTGTAACCTGAATAGACATTTCCCAGGCATGCTTCATTTAACTTGATTTTCCTGACAAGGCCTAAGTTACAACATAAAGGGCCTGAAAGGGCCCGATTGAATTAACACTTAGGCTTCCTAAATTTGATATTCCGGACTAGGCCCCAGTGACTGGGCTACTATGTAAGGACTGAGTAAACCGTAAGGCTTCCTTAACTTGAAACTCCAGATCAGGCCGCAGATAAAGGGATCCTGTGTATGGCCTGAATTGACAGTAACACTTCCTCTACTAGATTACCATGACTATGCCACAGCTACTGAGATACTGTGTAAGGACTGAAATAACAGTAAGGCATCCTTAACTTGATTTTCCTGACTAGCCCTCAGCTCATGGGATACCGTGTAAGGCCTGAATTCACATTACCTATTAATTGATGCCTTCTTATGCTTATGAAAACTTATAACCCCCAAAAACCTAAACTCCCCCACCCCTTTAGACTCTTCACCCTGCTAGGCCCCAAAATAGCCGGACATCTTTCCAGCAAAAATTGAAAACAGCACTGTTCCCTACACAACGCAAGCTCCTACTTCATTCAAAATATAAAAGGGGTTTGGGGTTTTATGCTGTTGTGATGTGGGCATCGAATTGTGCCGTACTGTAAGCCGCTCTGAGTCCCCCCTCGGGGGTTGAGAAGAGCGGGGTAAAATCCTGAAATAAATAAATAAATAAATAAAAGGGAAAATATATTTCTGATGTTTCTTTATAAACCACAAGATGAGGTCGGACAGGCTATTACTCCAATTTGACTTTTTTTATAAAAAAAAATTCCATTACAATAAAAAATGAAAGATATGTCTCAGAGAGAAAAAGACCCCCACCAATGATCTGGACCAAACTTGAGTTTGATTAAGACATAGTGTAATATATGGCCAAACTGATATTACCTAACATCCGAAAACAAACAATACCCTTTTCAAATAACCCAGGCACCGCCAGGTCAAGCTAGTATCTTATAAAAAGCACCTCTAAATGCTGGAAATGTCACGAACACATAGGCAGCTTCTTCCACATGTGGTGGTAAAGGGGAAATTGATGCTTTTGTAGCAGGAAAATCAGGAGTCCCAGAACTCCCAGGCAATACCTTGTCCCTCAGGCGGCGTTTCAGGCAAAACATTTCTATTTGTTAATAGAGCATTGCGTAGTATTAATTCTGATTCCCACAATACATTATCAGCTCTACATGCAGCGTGGTCCCAAGTTGATACTTTCGTTAGCACTTTGTTCCTTTGAGCTTGCCAAAGGAAAAGCTCTACTTGCCATGTGCATCTTCTAACCATTCAGATATTATTCTTGTCACTGTTGCTGGGCAAGCTGCCTCACTCCTCTAAGGCCAATTATGCTATAACTTTTGCTGTGCATCACTCTCTTCTGACATCACTTCTGCTAAAAGCATCAATTCTGCTCTATTCCTTCCTTTTCTTTTGTAAATGATTTCTGGCCAGCAAATCATTCAAATCAGCAAATCTCAACCTTTGGTTTTTATACAATCAATGGTGGCAAACCTTGGCCCCCGCCCTTCTTCACACAAATAATTGGTCAGCATTCATGGAACCACATTACTCTATCCAATCATTAAGGCATTCCTAGGCAAAACATTTCTATTT
>JARBWK010000015.1:20535819-20934460 GCA_030556195.1 Anolis apletophallus
CCCTACTGGGGCGGCTTCCCGATGGGGACCGGAGTTTTCCCCTAAACAAAACCCCCGCTAGGTACGTTTTACCATCCGGGGGTCCAAATGAAGCAGAATGGGGAGGAACCCAAGTACAATTCTTTAAAAGCTGCAACCCGGGGTTCTGGGATGAGGGAGAACCACACAACGTGAAGTGGTGAAAATAAAAAAAAGAATTTATTCTCTGGCACCAGGGGGGCCGTAGAACACAGCCCGGGAAAAAGGAACCCACATTCAAAAAAACTTTTAAAACCCTAAATGGGTCATTCCAGTTTAGCCCCCCCCTTCTTATGGATAAAAAACAAAATTTGGCTGGTGATTTGTTTTTTACATGAATTTCATTAACCCAATAAACACTGCATAAATAAACATCATCCTCTGTCAACCAAGAATGAAACAAACCCATTTTAAAGTTATTTTTTTAAACGGGCAGTTATCAATGCGAGCCCTTTTCCTAGTTGCAATATTTCGGCCCCCGGCAGCAAAGACGGACTTTTTCCCAAGGGTGGTGTTTCCCTTCACATTAAATTTTCCCTGCTCCAACTGTACCTTTTTCCCCCCATCTAGCCTATATTTTCTCAAATTGGCCGGGGGGTATTAAAAAGCAAAATCACAAGAGTTTTTCACAAAATGCCTTCTGATTTTTTGGGACCAAACCCTTTTTTAGAGTTGACCGTAATAGCATACCCCGACTGTACTTTTATGCCCTTGAAAAATACCAAACCTGCTTTAGTATTCTGACATTTAAAAATTTCCCAAAAAAAGAGATGATCATATTTTTTTCCAGTATCTTTGAACCCAATGTTATGGAATATGAACTTTTTATAAGGGAACTAATATTTATCCCGCTTATTGTTGATAATAACTATTTTATTTGCTGCGCAAAGTTCCTGTCTTTTTGTCACAAACTGTGCTGTTTTTGGCCAGGGGCCTTTTTTTTAGCACATCCCCAAAAAGGCCGAAGGTTTTCCTTTTCCTCAAGTTTGAGAATGGATGGTCGGGATTTTAGTAAAGGTATTCCTCTGACATTTAAAATCTCCCATGAGAAGTAGATGATCATATTCTTGTTCCAGTATATTAGAACCTAATGTTATGGACTTTTGATAAGTGGACCTAATATTTAGCTCCGCTATATTGTCTTCTTTTCACGAACTGTGCTGTTTTGGCCAGGGCTCTTATTTTAGGCACAGTTCCACAGCGGCCTGAAGGTTGCCCTTGCCCTCTTGCACTTCGGCCAACCGCTCCTCCTGCTGACCACAATTGCATCACACCCAGGAACCCACTGTAAGTAGGAGCAGTGGCTTAGCATGGTGGTCTTGGTGTCACTCTCCAGATCATACAGGTGCAGCTCTCCAGATCATACAGGGCTGTGGAGTGGGGAGACCTCTGACATCACAATTTTCCATAAAAATTGTAGCTGCCTTACTGACGTCCCCTGCAGCATGGCTAGGCAGCCCCGAACTTGGAAGCAGTCCATACCATTTCTAATGTGTGTACACCTGTGTGTATGCCTGTACACACATGCTTACAGGAACATATGAGGTTACCGATGAGAGATAGATAGCGGGTGTCACTCACATACTTCTGGGTCATGACCAAACGACCCCCCCATCCGTGCTACTCACCTCAGTCTTCTTTTTGTTGTTCTTTGAGGGCCCGGCTTGTTCTAATATCCCTCCATATCCTGCACCTTTTGGTCTGCTCCAGACCCCCCCCATCTCTCAAGTTTGAGAATGGATGGTCGGGATTTTAGTAAAGGTATTCCTCTGACATTTAAAATCTCCCATGAGAAGTAGATGATCATATTCTTGTTCCAGTATATTAGAACTTAATGTTATGGACTTTTGATAAGTGGACCTAATATTTAGCTCCCGCTATATTGTCTTCTTTTCACGAACTGTGCTGTTTTGGCCAGGAGCTCTTATTTTAGGCACAGTCCCACAGCGGCCTGAAGGTTGCCCTTGCCCTCTTGCACTTCGGCCAACCGCTCCTCCTGCCGACCACAGTTGCATCACACCCAGGAACCCACTGTAAGTAGGAGCAGTGGCTTAGCATGGTGGTCTTGGTGTCACTCTCCAGATCATACAGGTGCAGCTCTCCAGATCATACAGGGCTGTGGAGTGGGGGGGAGACCTCTGACATCACAATTTTCCATAAAAATTGTAGCTGCCTTACTGACGTCCCCCTGCAGCATGGCTAGGCAGCCCCGAACTTGGAAGCAGTCCATACCATTTCTAATGTGTGTACACCTGTGTGTATGCCTGTACACACATGCTTACAGGAACATATGAGGTTACCGATGAGAGATAGATAGCCGGGTGTCACTCACATACTTCTTGGTCATGACCAAACGACCCCCCCCCCCATCCGTGCTACTCACCTCAGTCTTCTTTTTGTTGTTCTTTGAGGGCCCGGCTTGTTCTAATATCCCTCCATATCCTGCACCTTTTGGTCTGCTCCAGACCCCCATCTCTCAAGTTTGAGAATGGATGGTCGGGATTTTAGTAAAGGTATTCCTTTGACATTTAAAATCTCCCATGAGAAGTAGATGATCATATTCTTGTTCCAGTATATTAGAACTTAATGTTATGGACTTTTGATAAGTGGACCTAATATTTAGCTCCCGCTATATTGTCTCCTTTTCACGAACTGTGCTGTTTTGGCCAGGAGCTCTTATTTTAGGCACAGTCCCACAGCGGCCTGAAGGTTGTGTGAGCGTTGGTAGGCCGCTCAATAATCACACTCACTCGGGTATTGAGGAAATGCTTTATGAGTCCTTAATCCAAGGCAGTAAAAACCGTACTGAAGCCTTCCCTCCAAAATCCCTGCTCAAAACTCCCTGAGCCCCTCCCCCCTCTGGCGAAGAGCCAATCCTTGAACAGATAACCCCGGAAACCCCCCCCTCTTGTCCTTTCGGCGGGAACTCCAACAGCTCAGAAACCACAGGGAACAACATGGAGCTAGGAGAACCAAAATGGCGGTCGCGCCTCCGATCGCTCGGACCTCTTCCAAGATGGCAGCCGCGTCTTTGTCCATTGCGCTATCACGCATTGGACAAGGCGCCGCTGACATAGCGCCCCCCTCCCGAAGGAGTCCACCGACCTGGGGGGGAAAAGAAGCAAAGTATTTTCAGGGCCCTGGCTTGTCCGGGAAGGCCCTATGAAACCTTTTGACCAATCTGGGGGCCTTGACATGTTCTGCTAACACCCACTCCGGCTGCAAGTCTTTGGAAAGCCACTGCACAAAGTATTGAAGTCTGCCCCTAAGCCTTTTAGAGTCTAAAATATCCTTAAGCTCAAAGTGGGTATGTTCCCCGATCATGATCGGGACTGGGGCGCCCTGTGGAGACCACTTGCGGTGGGTTACTGCCTTTTAAGCAGGCTAACGTGGAACACCGGGTGCACCTTGCGCCACGTGTGGGGAAGGTCTAGCCTAAGGGTGACCGGGTTGACCACTTCAGTCACCCGTAGAGGGCCAACAAACTTGTCCGCAAACTTGCGGGAGGGCTGGGTCGATCGCAGGTGCTTAGTGGAGAGATATACCATGTCTCCTGCCACATAGGTTGGCTGTGGCCCTCTCTTTTTATCTGCATGAGTTTTGTAGTCTTCTCTGGCCTTCCTCAGCGTCCTTTGGATCTCTGGCCAGGCTGCGGCAACCCGCGCGCCCCAGGACTCGGGGTTGCAAGGCGGAGGTGCAGAAGTATCAAGAGCTGGGAAGGGCAGGAAGTCCCGACCACCCACGGCCCGGAACAGAGACACCCCCGTGGACACGTGGTCGGTGTTGTTATAGCAGTATTCTGCCACATCCAACAGGTTGGCCCACTGGTCCTGCTGATACGTAGAGAAGCACCTCAAGTATTGCTGGAGCGTCCGCTGAACTCTTTCGGTCGCTCCGTCTGTCTCGGGATGGAATGCCGTACTCAACGCCCGTTGGGTCCCAGAGCGGCCAGGAACGCCTTCCAGAATTTAGCAGCGAACTGCGGGCCCACGGTCACTTACGACCCGACGAGGGCTACCATTCAGGCGAAATACATGATGTATAAAGAGTTTGGCCAGCTCCGGCGCCGTTGGCAGTCGTCGCAACGGCACAAAGTGGGCCTGCTTGGAGAACAGGTCCACTATCGTCCAGATGGCGGTGAACCCCCCGCTCTCCGGGAGGTCCACTACGAAATCCATGGCTATCTCTCTCCATGGTTCTGCAGGGTCAGCTACTTGTTGCAATAGGCCCGTGGGGCGTCCCACCTTCGTTTTATTCCTGGCGCACACATCACACTCGGCGATGTATTGTTTTGCGTCCCCTCATCATCGGCCACCAGAACTGCCGGGCGAGTAGCTTCAGCGTCTTTGAGAGCCCGAAGTGTCCTGCCATGAGCGTGTCGTGCCCTATTTCTAGGACTTGTGCCCTCAGGGCCTCGGGGACGTAAACCTTGGTTCCCTGACTCCAGATGCCGTCATTCTCTTCCAGGCCTTCCGGGTGCCGGACCAGCCATTCGTCTGTGCGGGACGCTGTCCTGATCTGGTCCAGGAGAGGCTTTGCCAGCTCTCCGGCGGTGGCCTTTGCTTTGACTGCTGCCCGGGTGGCGGCGACCAAACCCAGTTGTGGGTTAGAGAATACGGTTCCCATCTCTCCTGGGGCCGAGTAGTCCGCGTCAGGCATGCGCGAGAGCGCGTCCGCCACGACATTTTTCGGGCCCGGGAGGTATCTCAACTTAAAATTGAATCTGCTAAAGAACTGGGCCCATCTCAGCTGCTTAGCGTTCAGTCTCTGGGGGGTCTGCAGGGCCTGCAGGTTCTTATGATCTGTCCAAACTTCGAAAGGGACCGGCGTTCCTCCAGGAAGTGCCTCCAATGGGCCAGAGCCGCCCGTATGGCAAACGACTCCTTCTCCCATACGTGCCATCTTTTTCCGTTTGGGTGAACTTTTTAGAGAGATAAGCACATGGCCTCAAGTGGCCTTCTTCATCCGGCTGGAGGAGGACTGCCGCCTCGGACGCGTCACACTGCACTGTGAAGGGCCTGCTCATCACCGGGTGAATCAACAGGGGCTGGCTGGTGAACTGCCGCTTGAGGTTCACGAACGCCTCTTGACACTGTGGTGTCCATTGAAGTTTGGCGCTAGGGGTTTTGGTCTTCCTGGTTTCTCCCAACCCCTTAGTTTTAAGCAGGTCTGTTAGCGCTAAGGTAGTCTCTGCAAAATTCGGGATGAATTGCCGGTAGAAGTTCGCGAATCCCAGGAACCCCTGCAGCTGTCTCCGCGTGCGGGGGCTTCCCATTTCAGTACGTCTCGCACCTTCGCCGGTCCATCGCGATGCCCCGTGTGGAGATGCGATATCCCAAGTAGTTCAACTCGGTCTGATGGAACTCGCATTTGGACAACTTGGCGTATAGCCGATTGTCTTTCAGCCTCCTCAGGACTTCCCGGTCAACGCCACGTGCTCTGTACGGGTCTCTGTGTAGATCAGGACGTCGTCCAGGTACACGATGACCCCTTGTACAAGAGGTCTCTGAGGGCCTCGTTGATCAACTGCTGGAAGATTTTTGGCGCCCCCTTTAGGCCGAAGGGGGTGACTAAAAACTCGAAATGGCCCAGGTGACAGTTGAAGGCCGTCTTCCAGCAGTCCTCTGGCTTGACCCGGATTCTATAGAATGCCTCTCGAATGTCTAGCTTCGTGAACAGCCTGGCCTTCCCCAGCTGGGCCAGGATCTCGGACATCAAGGGGAGGGGGTACGGATTCGCCGAGCTGATGGCGTTTATCCTCGGTAGTCCACACAGAGCCGGAGACTCCCATCCGCCTTGGGGCGGAAGAGCACGGGGGCCGCCAGTGGGCTATCTGAGTGTCTAATAAAACCCCTGGCCAGGTTTTTGTCTATGAACTCCCTCAGCGCCCTTTTCTCCGGCTCCGACATTGCATACATCTTGGGTTTGGGAGTGTCGCCCCCTCTTCTATCTTAATGGCACAGTCCATGGCGGGAGGGTGGCAGCTCGTCGCATTCTTTCTTGCTGAACACCTCAGCCAGCTCCCAATAGTCCTGCGGTACTCCTGCCAATTGGGCGAGCCCGGCTCCTGCCATATTAGGACTCCCTCCTTCTCCTGGGTCCTCTATCTTAGCCTGAACCCGCCCATCTCTGAAGCGCACCTCCCCTGTCTTCCAGTTGATCCTCGGATTGTGTTCCTCCAACCAGGGGCTGCCCAGAATTAAGGGTTGGTTAGCCATCTCGGAGATCACAAAGTTGATGCGCCCTCTGTGGGTCCCTATGCGCAGGACGTACTGCCGTTTCTTTCTAGTGGCTGGCGCCCCGTTGGCGAAGGTCCCATCCAGCTGCGCTTGAACAGGACCGGGGCCACTAACTCCGGGGGGTCACTCCTAGCTGGGCTGCTAAGCCAGGGGACATTAAGCATCTGGTGCACCCACAGTCTAGCATGGCACTAGCCTCGGTCTCCTCGCCTGGCGGGGCCGCGCACGGCTACTTTAAATGTGAGGATTCCTCCACTGTCCCGATCGCACTCCACTTGGCCGGCCAGGTCTATCCATCCTTCCAGGGTGTCCGGGTTTCTGCGGTTCAGAGCCCAATCCAGGGTCTCTCTCCTCAGTCCTGCTTTAAAATAGTCTAATTTGGTCGCCTCTGACCAATCGCGGATTTTTCCGGCAAGGGCCTTGAACGCCAGGGCGTACTCGGATACCGCCCTCGACCCTGGTAGATCCGCTTCAATTCTGCTTTAGCTTTTGCTCCGCGTGCGGGTCTCTAAACCGCTGCTGCAGCGCCCTCAGGAAGGCCTCAAGACCCCTAAGCTCCGGGGCATCGGTCTCGGTCATCTGGACCAACCAGTCGGCCGCAGCGTTTTTCAGGTTGCTTCCACGGCCCTCACTTGGGCCGCCTCGGAGGGGAACGAGTCTCCATAGTCTTCCATAAAATTGCGGACATTGGTGACAAAAAAGGAAAGGTGGCTTGGGTCTCCGTCGAACTTGACTTTTAAGTCTCTCCGATGGCCGCTTCCTTCCAGGGTCCGGTCGCTTGGGCCCAGGTTGAAGGTGGAGGTCCCCCTGGCGGGGGTGAAATCGGCGCCGGCCCCTCCGAAGGCGGCCCTGCCGGACGGTGGTCTCTCTGCCCTCCGGGCCGCATAGCTTGAACGCCCCTCCGTGCCTCGATCTTCCTCCGGTGGGGGTCCCCATGTGTCCATCCGCCTCTGCATCATTCCCATCTGCTGGCGGATGTCGGCTATGGCTCTGGCCATCTCGCCCATCATCTCCTCCATCCGCTCGCCCCGACTCGTGCCTTCCACTGGGGCCTGACCGCCTCCCTCCTCGGGCCTGGGGCTCCCCTTCTTCCGCCGCGTCACCTTCTCGTCCCACAGGAGGGGAGGAATCGCGGCCTCCTGGTCGCCAACTCCGGAGACAAGCACACGCCACTCCCCCTCCGGGCCTCCAGCCGCCTCACCGAGGATCCCATCTTCCACCTCTTCGGATCCCCGCCAGCGCGGTTCCGCTCGGGGCTCCTGGAGGTCTTCTTCCCTTCCACTAGACATCTCAGGGGGGGAGGGGGTTCGCGGTCAGATCGGCTCACGACTGCGATTCAGGTTCAGTACGGTTTTTGTGTGAGCGTTGGTAGGCCGCTCAATAATCACACTCACTCGGGTATTGAGGAAATGCTTTATGAGTCCTTAATCCAAGGCAGTAAAAACCGTACTGAAGCCTTCCCTCCAAAATCCCTGCTCAAAACTCCCCGAGCCCCTCCCCCCTCTGGCGAAGAGCCAATCCTTGAACAGATAACCCCGGAACCCCACCCCTCTTGTCCTTTTTCGGCGGGAACTCCAACAGCTCAGAAACCACAGGGAACAACATGGAGCTAGGAGAACCAAAATGGCGGCCGCGCCTCCGATCGCTCGGTCCTCTTCCAAGATGGCAGCCGCGTCTTTGTCCATTGCGCTATCCCGCATTGGACAAGGCGCCGCTGACAGGTTGCCCTTGCCCTCTTGCACTTCGGCCAACCGCTCCTCCTGCTGACCACAATTGCATCACACCCAGGGACCCACTGTAAGTAGGAGCAGTGGCTTAGCATGGTGGTCTTGGTGTCACTCTCCAGATCATACAGGTGCAGCTCTCCAGATCATACAGGGCTGTGGAGTGGGGGGGAGACCTCTGACATCACAATTTTCCATAAAAATTGTAGCTGCCTTACTGACGTCCCCCTGCAGCATGGCTAGGCAGCCCCGAACTTGGAAGCAGTCCATACCATTTCTAATGTGTGTACACCTGTGTGTATGCCTGTACACACATGCTTACAGGAACATATGAGGTTACCGATGAGAGATAGATAGCCGGGTGTCACTCACATACTTCTTGGTCATGACCAAACGACCCCCCCCCCCCATCCGTGCTACTCACCTCAGTCTTCTTTTTGTTGTTCTTTGAGGGCCCGGCTTGTTCTAATATCCCTCCATATCCTGCACCTTTTGGTCTGCTCCAGACCCCCCCCCCCCATCTCTCAAGTTTGAGAATGGATGGTCGGGATTTTAGTAAAGGTATTCCTCTGACATTTAAAATCTCCCATGAGAAGTAGATGATCATATTCTTGTTCCAGTATATTAGAACTTAATGTTATGGACTTTTGATAAGTGGACCTAATATTTAGCTCCCGCTATATTGTCTTCTTTTCACGAACTGTGCTATTTTGGCCAGGAGCTCTTATTTTAGGCACAGTCCCACAGCGGCCTGAAGGTTGCCCTTGCCCTCTTGCACTTCGGCCAACCACTCCTCCTGCTGACCACAATTGCATCACACCCAGGAACCCACTGTAAGTAGGAGCAGTGGCTTAGCATGGTGGTCTTGGTGTCACTCTCCAGATCATACAGGTGCAGCTCTCCAGATCATACAGGGCTGTGGAGTGGGGGGGGAGACCTCTGACATCACAATTTTCCATAAAAATTGTAGCTGCCTTACTGACGTCCCTCTGCAGCATGGCTAGGCAGCCCCGAACTTGGAAGCAGTCCATACCATTTCTAATGTGCGTACACCTGTGTATGCCTGTACACACATGCTTACAGGAACACATGAGGTTACCGATGAGAGATAGATAGCCGGGTGCCACTCACATACTTCTTGGTCATGACCAAACGACCCCCTATCCGTGCTACTCACCTCAGTCTTCCTTTTGTTGTTCTTTGAGGGCCCGGCTTGTTCTAATATCCCTCTATATCCTGCACCTTTTGGTCTGCTCCAGACCCCCCCCCCCCAATCTCTCAGGGAGACATAACCGGTGGTCCCTGGATTATTATTTTTGCCTTTGTGTCTACACTCTCTGCAGGACACAGTGACAGGAGCCAACTCTCTGTTAGGACAGTGCTTGGAAAATCTATCCCATGATGCCTGCTTTTTGGGATAGAATGAAATGTGTTGCTTTCTTTCTCTCTCAGGGCATTGCCCCTTCTCTACTTCAGTAGACGTGTAATTCTGGAGGGGATTACAGAAACCCCAAGAACACTTAATGAACTGACATTGAGAGAAAATGCCGCCCCTTCCCTGACATGGAAGCTGTTCCTGATAATGTGACGATTCGTTTTCACACACACCAATAATATTCTTTATTAATATTATGCTGCCACCATTTGTCAGTGCTTGACCACTAGATGTGAGGGTCTTTGTGAATAAACTACTTCCACAGATGTTTTTGTTGAAAGTGTTTAACAGTTTATTGTACACAAATGGGCTCAAAGCTTAGGTGGTTTCAAAACTCCAAAGAGGTACAAACTTGGAACTTTAAACAATATAACACCGGGGTTTTAACTTCCTCTTACACAGTTACTATCACAAGTAACTACTTAATACTGGGTTACTCTCAACCCTAGGACTACACTTGTCCTTAACCTGGGTTTCTCTAAACCCACACACTTGGGTTTTCCTTAAACCCACACACAGAACTGAACTGCACACTGCAGCTCCTAGTTATATTTGCCATTTCCGCTGGCAGAAAGGTCCTGTTTTTTTGTCACCAATGGTAGTATTTTGGCCAGGAGCTCTTATTTTGGGCAAAGTCCAACAGCGGCCTCCTGAAGGTTGCCCTTGCCCTCTTATACTTTGGCTGACCACTCCTCCTGCTGGTTCTTCAGCAATCACTGGTAATTCTTTCCCAGCGCTGGGTGGCTCTGGAGTGGGGATGTCATCTTTCATGTTGCAATGGTCCATAAAAATCTTAGACGCCGTACTTAAGTCCCCCTGCAGCATTGCTAGATGGGCCTGAACTTGAAAATGGTTCATACCATTGTCGCCCTAAAAATGAAAAACAGCGAGATTAGTCTGTAAGGCAGGCGTGGGCCCTCCAGGTGTTTTGGACTTCAACTCCCTGAGGCTTCGAGGCTGTTAGGAATCATGGGAGTTGAAGTCCAAAACACATGGAAGGTCCAAGTTTGCCCATACCTTCTCTAAGGTGTGTACACCTGTGTGTGTGTCTGTACACACATGCTTACAGGGACAAATGAGGTCACCAATGAGAGATAGATAGCCGGGTGTCACTCACATATATCTTGGCCTTCTGATCTGCAACCTCAATCGTTTCCCGGATGAACATTGCTTTGGACATGTTGCCCAGAGCAGCAAAGGATCTGAGGAGGGAGAGGGAGGTGCTTGCATCATGCTCCTATGGACCCCTCCCCAAAACATACACAGCCCCATACCATGATTAGCACCTAAACCACAAAACCCAAGGATCTAATGGATAAGGTTCTACTGGGGGGATTGCATACTTCTGATTATTTGATTATTTGCATAATGACACAAGACATGTCAATGCCATAATTTCCTTTATTGACCTTGATTTGGCTAAATTTGTAATAAGAGTGAGAGATCTATTTGCAAAACATGGCTTAAGGTTATCTAGAGAGACTCCCCCGAGGTGTAATAGGTGGAGCAAGTTGGGGAGGGCCGCTGGCCTTCTAAACGCAGGCCAGCAGGCTATCCTCGGGGGGAGAATTTCCCCGAGGAGTAATAGTTGGAGGAGGTCGGGGAGGGCCATTGGCATGGCAGTGGTGTTGGGGACAAAAGACCAGGCCGCTCTTTCTCTGACAGACACGGAGAAAGAGGGAGGGTCCTGGTGGGTGTTCGGGGGGCTGGAGCAGAGCGATGTCTGCCTCCACCCTAGTTGGTGTTGGCGGTGGTGTGGGGACAAAAGAGGAGTCCTGGTGGGTGTCGGGGGGGACGGGACCTGGATCAGTGTGACAATTTTGCATGAAATGTGTTGCTTTCTTTCTCTCTCGGGGCATTGCCCCTTCTCTACTTCAGTAGACGTGTAATTCTGGAGGGGATTACAGAAACCCCAAGAACACTTAATGAACTGACATTGAGAGAAAATGCCGCCCCTTCCCTGACATGGAAGCTGTTCCTGATAATGTGACGATTCGTTTTCACACACACCAATAATATTCTTTATTAATATTATGCTGCCACCATTTGTCAATGCTTGACCACTAGATGTGAGGGTCTTTGTGAATAAACTACTACCACAGATGTTTTTGTTGAAAGTGTTTAACAGTTTATTGTACACAAATGGGCTCAAAGCTTAGGTGGTTTCAAAACTCCGAAGAGGTACAAACTTGGAACTTTAAACAATATAACACCGGGGTTTTAACTTCCTCTTACACAGTTACTATCACAAGTAACTACTTAATACTGGGTTACTCTCAACCCTAGGACTACACTTGTCCTTAACCTGGGTTTCTCTAAACCCACACACTTGGGTTTTCCTTAAACCCACACACAGAACTGAACTGCACACTGCAGCTCCTAGTTATATTTGCCATTTCCGCTGGCAGAAAGGTCCTGTTTTTTTGTCACCAATGGTAGTATTTTGGCCAGGAGCTCTTATTTTGGGCAAAGTCCAACAGCGGCCTCCTGAAGGTTGCCCTTGCCCTCTTATACTTTGGCTGACCACTCCTCCTGCTGGTTCTTCAGCAATCACTGGTAATTCTTTCCCAGCGCTGGGTGGCTCTGGAGTGGGGATGTCATCTTTCATGTTGCAATGGTCCATAAAAATCTTAGACGCCGTACTTAAGTCCCCCTGCAGCATTGCTAGATGGGCCTGAACTTGAAAATGGTTCATACCATTGTCGCCCTAAAAATGAAAAACAGCGAGATTAGTCTGTAAGGCAGGCGTGGGCCCTCCAGGTGTTTTGGACTTCAACTCCCTGAGGCTTCGAGGCTGTTAGGAATCATGGGAGTTGAAGTCCAAAACACATGGAAGGTCCAAGTTTGCCCATACCTTCTCTAAGGTGTGTACACCTGTGTGTGTGTCTGTACACACATGCTTACAGGGACAAATGAGGTCACCAATGAGAGATAGATAGCCGGGTGTCACTCACATATATCTTGGCCTTCTGATCTGCAACCTCAATCGTTTCCCGGATGAACATTGCTTTGGACATGTTGCCCAGAGCAGCAAAGGATCTGAGGAGGGAGAGGGAGGTGCTTGCATCATGCTCCTATGGACCCCTCCCCAAAACATACACAGCCCCATACCATGATTAGCACCTAAACCACAAAACCCAAGGATCTAATGGATAAGGTTCTACTGGGGGGATTGCATACTTCTGATTATTTGATTATTTGCATAATGACACAAGACATGTCAATGGGGAGGGCCGCTGGCCTTCTAAACGCAGGCCAGCAGGCTATCCTCGGGGGGAGAATTTCCCCCCCGAGGAGTAATAGTTGGAGGAGGTCGGGGAGGGCCATTGGCATTGGCAGTGGTGTTGGGGACAAAAGACCAGGCCGCTCTTTCTCTGACAGACACGGAGAAAGAAGGAGGGTCCTGGTGGGTGTACGGGGGGGGGGGCTGGAGCAGAGCGATGTCTGCCTCCATCCTAGTTGGTGTGGGGGGTGGTGTGGGGACAAAAGAGGAGTCCTGGTGGGTGTTCGGGGGGGGGGGGGACGGGACCTGGATCAGTGTGACAATTTTGCATGAAATGTGTTGCTTTCTTTCTCTCTCGGGGCATTGCCCCTTCTCTACTTCAGTAGACGTGTAATTCTGGAGGGGATTACAGAAACCCCAAGAACACTTAATGAACTGACATTGAGAGAAAATGCCGCCCCTTCCCTGACATGGAAGCTGTTTCTGATAATGTGACGATTCGTTTTCACACACACCAATAATATTCTTTATTAATATTATGCTGCCACCATTTGTCAATGCTTGACCACTAGATGTGAGGGTCTTTGTGAATAAACTACTTCCACAGATGTTTTTGTTGAAAGTGTTTAACAGTTTATTGTACACAAATGGGCTCAAAGCTTAGGTGGTTTCAAAACTCCAAAGAGGTACAAACTTGGAACTTTAAACTATATAACATCGGGGTTTTAACTTCTTCTTACACAGTTACTATCACAAGTAACTACTTAATACTGGGTTACTCTCAACCCTAGGACTACACTTGTCCTTAACCTGGGTTTCTCTAAACCCACACACTTGGGTTTCCCTAAACCCACACACAGAACTGAACTGCACACTGCAGCTCCTACAGACAGCTTGCAGCTTCAGCAACTGCTAAATCCCAACTAACTCTGGTCACAGCTGCTGGCCAACTGACATTCTCCAACTGTCAGATTTAAACTGAACATTCTAAAGCTAGAGTGGCCTCTAGTTGCCATGGCAACAGCTTCTGTTTACAGCTTGCTGCTGCGAACATTTCACTGCTCACTCTCTGCAGCTTTTAAAGAATGTTCCTTCTAAATACACAGGCAAACAAGTGATTAACATATTACACATTTAACAATAAAACAACACACATATTTTGACTTCATTACAGATGGTCTGGTTCTTTTTTGCACAGATTGCAAGCCGCAATCTCTTTGGAAAAAATTCCCTCATGAGAGAAAAAAATTTGTGGATCTGAAAGGGCGGTGTTCTTCTGGGTGTTTCCGATGCAGAAGTTTTGAAAAATTGAATGAGTCTGTAAAGAAAAAAATACAGACTCACTCAGAGAAAATACTAGTGAACTTATTTATTTATTTGTTTGTTTGTTCTTTGGGCTTCTAGACCGCTCCCTCTAGAAGTTCGGAGCGGTTTACAACAGATAAAAAAAAACCAAAAAAACAAGCGTAGAACTGACATTATAGAACAGTGTTGAAGAGGCAGATAAGCAATGAATTAATCTAAAACATTACTAGCGCTGAAATAAATCTAGAACTAAGCTAAACTACACAGAAAGCATAACAGTTACTCAACTGGAAAAGCCAGGCGAAAAAGAGCCGTCTTGCAGGCTTGGCGAAAAGAGGACAGTTCCCTGATACCTCTGACTTCCTCAGGTAGGGCATTCCATAGAGACGGTGCCTCTCCCACCACTCTCCCCTCTGTATCCTTAAATTTAAGGTATGAAATTATTTCTTCTTTTATATACAAAACCACCCCTCCTTTTTTGTATCATTTGTTGAAAAGTATTCTTTACCAATTTTTTTTTGTTTTAAGTATGAGATGTGTCTATGGCAGATATGAGTCTCTTGTAATGCTGTAATATGATAATTGCCTTTATTAATTTGATGGAATAGGTTTTTCCTCTTCTTGGGGTTGTTTAATCCGTTGGCATTAAGCGAGTAGATCCTCAGTTGTTGATCCATTACCATCCCAGTCTGGAATCTCTTTGTCCATTTCTAGGTCTTCTTCCTCCTCCTCCTCCCCTTCTTCCTCCTCGTCTTCTTCTCCTTCCTCGTCGTCACGTTCTGGTGGCTTATTTGGGAATGCCGCGGCCTCCTCCATTTTAGATTCTTCTTCTTCCGGGGTATAGAATTGTCGTCTTCTTTTTTTTATATTATTCCTTGAAGCGTAGTCTGGGGATGGAGATATGTTTTCTTTCTTTAGTCTCTTATAAAACTCCTTCGCTTTGTCTTCATTTGTAATCCAGAGTCTTTGTTCTTTATAGGTGGTCATGATCCCTTCTGATTTTCCCCACCTAAATTTGATCCTCAGTCTTTTTAGTTCATTTGTCAGAAAGGTATATTTTTTCCGTTTACTTAGGACAGATGCTGGTAATTCTTTTAATATTATGATTTTCTTTCCTTTATATAGTGCTGGTTTTTTACGAGACCAGTACAGAATTTCATCTCTCGTGGATTTTTTTACGAAATTCACTAATATGTCTCTGGGTGTTTTATTTTGTTTTGCATATCTGCTTTGAATCCGGTATGTGCGGTCAAGTCCTTGACTTATCTCTTCTTCTTGTAGGTCCAATACTGTTAGTAGAATTTTTGCTATTGTTTCTTTAACGTTCTCCTGGTCTTGTTCAATCACGTTCCTAAATCTCAATTGATGTTCCATTTCACTTTGTTGTAGTCTTTCCAGATTCTTTTCCATTCTTTCTTTCTTATTTGACAACTCTTCAATCTCTGTTTTAAGTTTAGTCTGGACATTCTCCAATTTTGTATTTTTATCTTTTATTTCTGTAATGTCTTGTATTGTCTTGGTTAGTTCCTTTTTTAATGAGCCCATGTCTTCTTTAAATTCATTTCTCATTTCATCCAGTTTGTCTTGAGTTTTTCTTTGTTCTTGGTTTTGTTTCTCCATCATCACCTTTATTTGCTTCTGTGTTTCTGCCTGGGTCTCATTTAATTTTTGGATCTCCTTCAGTATATCCTTCATACTTATTTCTTCAGGTCCTGATCCTCTTCTGAAGGATAGTCTTATGTCTCTTGTATCTTTGTCCGTTCTTACTTTAGGTGTTGTCATTCTGTCTATCTTATTATTTGATGGGGGTTTTGTAATCCTTAGGGTTTTTGTAGTAGTTTCCCTTCCGGCCACCAGGGGTCGCTGTTTGGAATTTGAGTCGTACTTTGTCTCTTTGTATCTCCTTCTTGTCCTCACTCTTTGTTTGTTTCCCTTCCGTGTCTCGGATCCTGCTTTAATTTCCTGTTTTTCTCCTCTCCTTTTCCGTCTACGCTTTCTTTTTCTAAGATCTCTCTCCAGTTTGTCTCTGTCCGTGCTGTCTCCATTTGTCTCCAGCTATTCACCTCTCCGGTTTATTTTTCTATGGGAATTTCTGATATAGCTTCCGCCCTTCCTTCTCTTGCTTCTGCCCTTTAGCTCTCACTTCCTTCTCCCGTTTGTCTCCTTCCGCCCGTCCGACCTTCTCGCGTTGTTTCTTGGGGAGGAAGATTTGTTGTTTACAAAGAAGGGTTTCGTAGCCAAAACAGCAATGGCGTCAAAGTCAGTCTTGTTTTGGTTCTTCCACAGGCTGGAGACGCAGTGCGAATAGCCTTACATGAGGCAGAAGAGGAGGAGCGTTTGGCAGGCCGAAGTCCGCGCATGTGCATTTGATGCATCTCCAGCCTGCTCGCACCACCAAATATGCAACTTGCCTCCAGCTGCCAAACCCTCCTCCTCTCCGGGGCAGCCTCCCTCGTGTAAGCTGAGTCACTATATTGTTATATTTGCCATTTCCGCTGGCAGAAAGGTCCTGTTTTTTTGTCACCAATGGTAGTATTTTGGCCAGGAGCTCTTATTTTGGGCAAAGTCTGACAGCGGCCTCCTGAAGGTTGCCCTTGCCCTCTTATACTTTGGCTGGCCACTCCTCCTGCTGGTTCTGCAGCAATCACTGGTAATTCTTTCCCAGCGCTGGGTGGTTCTGGAGTGGGGATGTCATCTTTCATGTTGCAATGGTCCATAAAAATCTTAGACGCCGTACTTAAGTCCCCCTGCAGCATTGCTAGATGGGCCTGAACTTGAAAATGGTTCATACCATTGTCGCCCTAAAAATGAAAAACAGCGAGATTAGTCTGTAAGGCAGGTGTGGCCCTCAGGTGTTTTGGACTTCAACTCCCTGAGGCTTCGAGGCTGTTAGGAATCATGGGAGTTGAAGTCCAAAACACATGGAAGGTCCAAGTTTGCCCATACCTTCTCTAAGGTGTGTACACTTGTGTGTGTGTCTGTACACACATGCTTACAGGGACAAATGAGGTCACCAATGAGAGATAGATAGCCGGGTGTCACTCACATATATCTTGGCCTTCTGATCTGCAACCTCAATCGTTTCCCGGATGAACATTGCTTTGGACATGTTGCCCAGAGCAGCAAAGGATCTGAGGAGGGAGAGGGAGGTGCTTGCATCATGCTCCTATGGACCCCCTCCCCAAAACATACACAGCCCCATACCATGATTAGCACCTAAACCACAAAACCCAAGGATCTAATGGATAAGGTTCTACTGGGGGGATTGCATACTTCTGATTATTTGATTATTTGCATAATGACATAAGACATGTCAATGCCATAATTTCCTTTATTGACCTTGATTTGGCTAAATTTGTAATAAGAGTGAGAGATCTATTTGCAAAACATGGCTTAAGGTTATCTAGAGAGACTCCCCCGAGGTGTAATAGGTGGAGCAAGTTGGGGAGGGCCGCTGGCCTTCCAAACGCAGGCCAGCAGGCTATCCTCGGGGGGAGAATTTTCCCCCTCGAGGAGTAATAGTTGGAGGAGGTCGGGGAGGGCCATTGGCATTGGCAGTGGTGTTGGGGACAAAAGACCAGGCCGCTCTTTCTCTGACAGACACGGAGAAAGAAGGGAGGGTCCTGGTGGGTGTTCGGGGGGGGGGGCTGGAGCAGAGCGATGTCTGCCTCCACCCTAGTTGGTGTTGGCGGTGGTGTGGGGACAAAAGAGGAGTCCTGGTGGGTGTTCGGGGGGGGGGGGGGACGGGACCTGGATCAGTGTGACAATTTTGCATGAAATGTGTTGCTTTCTTTCTCTCTGGGGCATTGCCCCTTCTCTACTTCAGTAGACGTGTAATTCTGGAGGGGATTACAGAAACCCCAAGAACACTTAATGAACTGACATTGAGAGAAAATGCCGCCCCTTCCCTGACATGGAAGCTGTTTCTGATAATGTGACGATTCGTTTTCACACACACCAATAATATTCTTTATTAATATTATGCTGCCACCATTTGTCAATGCTTGACCACTAGATGTGAGGGTCTTTGTGAATAAACTACTTCCACAGATGTTTTTGTTGAAAGTGTTTAACAGTTTATTGTACACAAATGGGCTCAAAGCTTAGGTGGTTTCAAAACTCCAAAGAGGTACAAACTTGGAACTTTAAACAATATAACACCGGGGTTTTAACTTCCTCTTACACAGTTACTATCACAAGTAACTACTTAATACTGGGTTACTCTCAACCCTAGGACTACACTTGTCCTTAACCTGGGTTTCTCTAAACCCACACACTTGGGTTTCCCTAAACCCACACACAGAACTGAACTGCACACTGCAGCTCCTACAGACAGCTTGCAGCTTCAGCAACTGCTAAATCCCAACTAACTCTGGTCACAGCTGCTGGCCAACTGACATTCTCCAACTGTCAGATTTAAACTGAACATTCTAAAGCTAGAGTGGCCTCTAGTTGCCATGGCAACAGCTTCTGTTTACAGCTTGCTGCTGCGAACATTTCACTGCTCACTCTCTGCAGCTTTTAAAGAATGTTCCTTCTAAATACACAGGCAAACAAGTGATTAACATATTACACATTTAACAATAAAACAACACACATATTTTGACTTCATTACAGATGGTCTGGTTCTTTTTTGCACAGATTGCAAGCCGCAATCCCTTTGGAAAAAATTCCCTCATTAGAGAAAAAATTTGTGGATCTGAAAGGGCGGTGTTCTTCTGGGTGTTTCCGATGCAGAAGTTTTGAAAAATTGAATGAGTCTGTAAAGAAAAAAACACAGACTCACTCAGAGAAAATACTAGTGAACTTATTTATTTATTTATTCTTTGGGCTTCTAGACTGCTCCCTCTAGAAGCTCGGAGCGGTTTACAACAGGTAAAACAAAAAACAAGTGTAGAACTGACATTATAGAACCGTGTTGAAGAGGCAGATAAGCAATGAATTAATCTAAAACATTACTAGCGCTGAAATAAATCTAGAACTAAGCTAAACTACACAGAAAGCATAACAGTTACTCAACTGGAAAAGCCAGGCGAAAAAGAGCCGTCTTGCAGGCTTGGCGAAAAGAGGACAGTTCCCTGATACCTCTGACTTCCTCAGGTAGGGCATTCCATAGAGACGGTGCCACTCCCACCACTCTCCCCTCTGTATCCTTAAATTTAAGGTATGAAATTATTTCTTCTTTTATATACAAAACCACCCCTCTTTTTTTGTATCATTTGTTGAAAAGTATTCTTTACCAATTTTTTTTTGTTTTAAGTATGAGATGTATCTATGGCAGATATGAGTCTCTTGTAATGCTGTAATATGATAATTGCCTTTATTAATTTGATGGAATAGGTTTTTCCTCTTCTTGGGGTTGTTTAATCCGTTGGCATTAAGCGAGTAGATCCTCAGTTGTTGATCCATTACCATCCCGGTCTGGAATCTCTTTGTCCATTTCTAGGTCTTCTTCCTCCTCCTCCTCTCCTTCTTCCTCCTCGTCTTCTTCTCCTTCCTCGTCGTCACGTTCTGGTGGCTTATTTGGGAATGCCGCGGCCTCCTCCATTTTAGATTCTTCTTCTTCCGGGGTATAGAATTGTCGTCTTCTTTTTTTATATTATTCCTTGATGCATCTCCAGCCTGCTCGCACCACCAAATATGCAACTTGCCTCCAGCTGCCAAACCCTCCTCCTCTCCGGGGCAGCCTCCCTCGTGTAAGCTGAGTCACTATATTGTTATATTTGCCATTTCCGCTGGCAGAAAGGTCCTGTTTTTTTGTCACCAATGGTAGTATTTTGGCCAGGAGCTCTTATTTTGGGCAAAGTTTGACAGCGGCCTCCTGAAGGTTGCCCTTGCCCTCTTATACTTTGGCTGGCCACTCCTCCTGCTGGTTCTGCAGCAATCACTGGTAATTCTTTCCCAGCGCTGGGTGGCTCTGGAGTGGGGATGTCATCTTTCATGTTGCAATGGTCCATAAAAATCTTAGACGCCGTACTTAAGTCCCCCTGCAGCATTGCTAGATGGGCCTGAACTTGAAAATGGTTCATACCATTGTCGCCCTAAAAATGAAAAACAGCGAGATTAGTCTGTAAGGCAGGCGTGGGCCCTCCAGGTGTTTTGGACTTCAACTCCCTGAGGCTTCGAGGCTGTTAGGAATCATGGGAGTTGAAGTCCAAAACACATGGAAGGTCCAAGTTTGCCCATACCTTCTCTAAGGTATGTACACCTGTGTGTGTGTCTACACACATGCTTACAGGGACAAATGAGGTCACCAATGAGAGATAGATAGCCGGGTGTCACTCACATATATCTTGGCCTTCTGATCTGCAACCTCAATCGTTTCCCTGGATGAACATTGCTTTGGACATGTTGCCCAGAGCAGCAAAGGATCTGAGGAGGGAGAGGGAGGTGCTTGCATCATGCTCCTATGGACCCCCTCCCCAAAACATACACAGCCCCATACCATGATTAGCACCTAAACCACAAAACCCAAGGATCTAATGGATAAGGTTCTACTGGGGGGATTGCATACTTCTGATTATTTGATTATTTGCATAATGACATAAGACATGTCAATGCCATAATTTCCTTTATTGACCTTGATTTGGCTAAATTTGTAATAAGAGAGATCTATTTGCAAAACATGGCTTAAGGTTATCTAGAGAGACTCCCCCGAGGTGTAATAGGTGGAGCAAGTTGGGGAGGGCCGCTGGCCTTCCAAACGCAGGCCAGCAGGCTATCCTCGGGGGGAGAATTTTTCCCCCCGAGGAGTAATAGTTGGAGGAGGTCGGGGAGGGCCATTGGCATTGGCAGTGGTGTTGGGGACAAAAGACCAGGCCGCTCTTTCTCTGACAGACACGGAGAAAGAAGGGAGGGTCCTGGTGGGTGTTCGGGGGGCTGGAGCAGAGCGATGTCTGCCTCCACCCTAGTTGGTGTTGGCGGTGGTGTGGGGACAAAAGAGGAGTCCTGGGGGGGGACGGGGGGGGACGGGCCCTGGATCAGTGTGACAATTTCGCATGAGTGTTTGGCATTGTTCAACCGCAATATGGACGGGTTTTTGCACCGTTTCGTAACCGTGGACGAAACGTGGATCCACCACAACACACCAGAAACAAAACAGCAGGCAAAACAGTGGATATCTCGGGGTGAATCGGCGCCAAAGAAGGCCAAGGTGGGTTTGTCAGCCAATAAAGTCATGGCGGCTGTTTTTTGGGATGCACGCAGTATAATCCACCTTGACTACCTTCAAAAGGGTAAAACAATCAATCGCCAATATTATGCCAACTTATTGGGTCAATTTAATGAGGATTTGTTTAAAAATAACAGACCGCATTTGGCCAAGAAAAAAGTTTTTTGCACTAGGACAATGCAAGGGTGCACACATGTGCAGTTGCCATTGCAACAATCCATGAATTGGGATACGAATTGCTTCCTCGTCCACCCTATTCTTTGGATCCAGCCCTGAGTGACTATTTCTTGTTTCCAAACCTGAAGAAATGGCTTGGCGGAAAGAGATTTGATTCCAACAATGAAATCATCTAACAAACAAATACCTATTTTGATGACCTCGGCAAATCCTATTTTTTGGAAGGGATAAAAAACATTGGAGAAACGTTGGACAAAGTGTATAGAGCTCAAAGGAGACTACGTTGAAAAATAAAATGATTTTTTATCCAAAAACCTGTGTTTGATTCCAGGAGTCACTGACTTATTGACCCGTCCTCCTATATTGTAATGTGTACTTTGGGTGTCGCTAATATGTGCGCTTAATTTGTCATGGCCTATGGCTAGAACAATAAAACTTATTCATTCATTCATTTACGCCCAATAGACATAAGAACGATCTCTTCTCTCCTAACTTTCCGCAAGAAAGTGAAGGCTTGGCTCTGGGATCAGAAGTTTGGTCAATAGAAGTAGCAGCACCCTAAAGGGATAAATCTGGACTAATGTGAAGATGGATGAGGCTGGTATATGTTTTTAAATGATGACTGTATTGATTTTAATTATGATGTTTTATTGGGTTGCCTATCTGTTGCTTTATTGGGTTGCCTATAAGCAGGAAAGGGCCTCAGGCTGTTAGGAATGGTGGGAGTTGAAGTCCAAAGCACCCAGAGGGCCGAAGTTTTCTCATGCCTGTTTTAGGGACCTTAAAGTGGTGAGCCTCCTTCCAACATTGTGATTCTGGATAGAAAACAAACAACAACATAACATAACATTGTTTGAGTCCACAGTGCTCTCTGGGTGTAGGTGAACTACAACTTCCAACATCAAGGTCAATTCCCAAGCAAACCCTATCAGTACTTTCTGTTGGTAATGAGAGTTCAATATGCGAAGTTTGGTTCAATTCCATTGTTGCAAGAGTTCAGGGTGCTCTTTGATTGTGTGTTATCTATAAATCCCAGAAACTGTAACTCCCAAATGTCAAGGTCTATTTTCCCCAAACTCCATTTGTGTTCACATTTGGGCATATTGAGTATTCATGCCAAGTTTGGTCCTGATGCAACATTGTTTGAGTCCACAGTGCTTCTTGGATATAGGTGAACTACAACTCCAAAACTCAAGGCCAATGCCCACCAAACTCTTATAGTATTTTCTCTTGATTATGGGAGTTCTGTGTGGGAAGTTTGATTCCATTCCATTATTGGTGGAGTTCAGAGTGCTCTTTGATTGTGGGTGAACTATAACTGTATCTAGTGTTTGTCGAAACAGGCCCAGGTTTCACACTGAGTGTATTAATACATTAAAAAACATATTAACTATATGTATTAATGTGTTAGAGTGTCATTTTGTGCCATTTTGGTTAGTGGTGTGCCCCAGAATTTTGTAAATGTAAAAAATGTGCCGTGGCACAAAAAAGGTTGAAAAACACTTTAGGGCCCTTCCACACAGCCCTATATCCCTGAATATCAAGGCAGGACACCCCACAATATCTGCTTTGAACTGGGATATCTGAGTCCACACTCAGATAATCAGGGTCCGGAAACTTAAGCTCGTCCAGAATGCCGCTGCACAACTTCTCACTGGGGCTCCAGTGAGATGTCACATAACACCCATCCTCCAGCAGCTTCATTGGCTTCCGGTCGAGCACCGGATCATCTTCAAGGTGATGGTGTTAACTTTCAAGGCCTTGCATGGTCTGGGGCCGCTGTATCTGAGGGACCGTCTTTTCCCCTACCAACCCCAGAGATCACTTTGTTCAGAACAAATGAACCGACCTTCAAAGCAATCCGTCTTACATCGACCTGGCGCATAGCCTTTTCTGTAGTGGCGCCGTCAATATGGAACACTCTTCCTAGCGATGTATGGGCCATGCAGGACCTTCTCACCTTCCACAAGGCCTGCAAGACTCATCTTTTCCAGCTAGCCTTTGATTGCTAGGCCAGAAATTGTTTTACCTGATTGTAAGCTGCTCCGAGCCCTCTGGGAGTGGCAGCGAACAAGTCCAAATAATAAAAAATAATAATACATAATGTGGGATTTTCTGCCTTGATATTCTGGGATATAGGGCTATGTGGAAGGACCCTTCGAGGTCTCTGATTGATTGGAATCACCTTGAGTTGAAGCTGATTCAAAGGCAATACAACACAAAGTAATCCCCTCTCAACACTTCCCACAAAATAATATGCCACCAGGAGAAAAGGGTCTTGCTGTGCCCCTCCCCACATTTCCCAACACATCCTAGTTAATTCAAGTTGCTGTTAATCCCAGTTAATTCCACCTTGTTTTCTCTTTTGTGCTTCTGCATAGCTTTCACTTCAACCTACTCATACATCCGTCTTCTATCTTTGCAGTTTATTAAACTCAGTTTAATAATCTATTATTAAACCGAGTTTGTTTAAAAAGACAGTTGCAACATAACAGCTTATTAAACCCAAAGAACAAAGCAAACCTTACAGCCTTTTATTGCCAATCTATTTCAAGATAGCCGCATTGGTGTCAACCACAGCACCCTTGACCCTCGTTTCCTGAGGTCTACTCGCTGGTATCTATTCCTAGGTATTTGCCATGTACACATTTTAGCATCTATTGCTCATTTCAGTTATAAATAATGATTTAAACACAGAGAAGGTGCTTCATAGAGGATATATTAGAAAAAGCTTGGAAGACAGTGCTAGGGCTTTTGTGCTACTTGATACGCAATCATAATAGTCCTTTCCCCCTTTAAACCCTGGAGGCCACTACATAGAAATAGGTTAGAAGGTCCCGTAGTGAACATCTGGAGAAAACTCTCTCATCAGTGTCACCACGATTTGTCCTGTGCGTCTTGGAAAAGCAGGAGAATATTCTGTGCCCTCCTCCAGATGAAGCGACCATCCGCATTGTGCTCGTCCGGCTTGGTCCATGTTGTTGTCTCTCTGCCTCCGCGGCCCATCAGTCATCCAGGTGCTGCTCCTCCCATGTGGACGTCGGGATGGCACTGTAAGGGTCCATGATGACTTTCGCGCAACGGATGATCATGACAATCAGGAAGAGGCAAAGGAAGACAAAGCATGCTAAGGTGAGTCCTTTGTCCACATCAACAAAGGCAGGTTCGGGTGTTGGCTCTTCCATTGTTTATGTCTCTCCACAACAGGGTTAATTTCCACTGCTACCATCATTTTACACCTGCAAAAGATAACAACGATGCGTTAGCTAGGAGCAAAGGATAGAAGAAAATCAAATGGTCACCATTCATCCTGTTTTTAAGGATGCATTCGTACACTCTATAACAGTGTTTCCCAACCTTTTTTGAGCCGTGGCACACTTTTAACATTAAAAATTCTGGGAGCACACCACCAACCAAAATGACACAAAATGACACTCTAACACAGTAAAGAACGGCTGGGAGATGGTGGCCTGCTGGGAGCAGCTGCTGGGAGTGCCGAAGCTGGGGGAGGAGCCAGGCCACGCCATGCCCCGCTCCCTCCCTGGGCTTCAGCTCTTCCAGCAGCTTCTCCAGCCTTGAGGGGGCAGTGCCAAGCCAGCGGTGGCAGAGCCAGCACAATGCTGGCTTGGCACTGTCCCCCCAAGACTGAAGAAGCTGTGGGAGAGCTGAAGCTGGGGGGGTGGGGGCGGAGCCAGGCTGCACCATGCCCCATCCCCTCCACCCAGCTTCAGCTCTCCCACAGCTTATTCAGCCTTGAAGGGGCAATGCCAAGCCTGTCAGATTCTTGCATTTGAATAGTAATTCATGAGTCAACACAAGATGTATTTTTGCAGTTTGATATGACCTGCGGTGTGGCGTGCTTGACACCAGATGGCGCTGTTTCAAGACTGCTGAGTGGAACCTGAGGGGATTTCAGTTGAAAGTGACAGTTGGAATTTGATATCTGAGAAGATTAGACATTTGTTAAGAGAGGTAGCTGATGGTCCTGTTTTTGATGCTTAGCTGTATAGAATGATAAGCTCCAAGATAGATATTGTATGTGTTCAGTAAGATATTTATAAATACAATTCAATACAAAGTTTTTACTTACCATTTGAACTGAATGAGAGTTTTGTTATTCACACTCAAAGAGACTGATGCTTGAGTCTATGGGGGATTATTGTTATATTATTGTTGCCTATCCGCAGTCACACAAACCCCTCGTTGAGAAAGCCAGCAATGGCAGAGCCAGCACAATGCTGGCTTGGCACTGCTCCCTCAAGAGGCAGAGCCAGCACAATGCTGGCTAGGCACTGTCCCCTCAAGGCTGAAGAACCTCTGGGAGAGCTGAAACCGTGCGGAGGGGGTGGAGCCAGACTGTGCCATGCCCCGCCCCCTCCCCCCGGCCTTCAGCTCTCCCACAGCTTCTCCAGCCTTGAGGGGGCAGTGCCAAGCCAGCAGTGGCAGAGCCAGCACAATGCTGGCTTGGCACTGCTCCCTCAAGGCTGGAAAAGCTCTGGGAGAGCTGAAGCTGCGCGGAGGAGGAGCATGAGCGGTGGACAGGCTTCAGTGGGCGGGGCTCCTCCACGCGGCTTCAGCGAGCGAGGGGCAAGAGTCATGGCGGGAGTCATGGTGGCTTGGAGGCTGACTGGGGAAACAGCCCCTTCTTCTTTTTCTTCGCCGCCACCCGGCCCTTCCCCCTCCTCCCCCAAGCAGCAGGAGTTCGGCAGGAGGAGGGGGGAAGGAAGGGGGGCAGAGAGCTTTTCTCGCGGCACAGCAGGAGGTCCGTCACGGCACACTACTGTGCCGCAACACAGCGGTTGGGAAACGCTGCTCTATAAGAACCTGCTTACTAGACCTTACGGTTCGCCTTGGGAGCCCTGTTCTCACTGTCAATCAAATTTACTTGAGAGTAAATCCCATGAGGTTTTGATGTTGGTGAGATTTAAGTTTTCTGCACCATCACCTTCCCACTGGATCTGTACTTATTGATCTGCTCACATTTGCATGTTTTCGAACTGCTAGGTTGGCAGAAGCTGGGGCTAACAGTGGGAGCTCACACCGCTCCCTGGATTCAAACCTGCAACCTTTTGGTCAACAAGTTCAGCAGCTCAGCAGTTTAACCCACTGCGCCATCGAGGAAGGTAACGGCGCTCCATGCAGTCATGCCAGCCACATGACCATGGAGGGGTCTACGGACAACGCCGGTTCTTCAGCTTAGAAATGGAGATGAGCACCAACTACCAGAGTCGGACATGACTGGACTTAATGTCAGGGGGAAACCTTTACCTTTACCTTAGTTTTCAGTGGTGTATCAACACCAGGCATGGACAAACTTTTTAACTTGGGGGCCACATGGTGGTCCAGAGTAGGATAGGTGGGCTGGGAGGGAGGGGATTCTCCCCAAGCCCCCTCCTTGCTCTTTCCTCTCCTTCCTCTTCTCTTTTGGAGGTTGAAAGTAGAGAAAAGATGGGAAATATTTGGTTACTGAAAGGGTCAGTCTTGTTCAGGATGAGATGGTGGACGGGAGAGAAAACATGTATCATTGTATTGCCTACTCCTGGTATAGAATCCTAGAGCTGGAAGAGACCCCCAAGGGCCATCCAGTCCAACCCCTGCCATGCAGGAAGGCACAATCAAAGCACTCCCGATAGACAGCCTCTGCGGAAAAGCCTCCAGAGAAAGAGACTCTATCACACACTGGGGTCGCCTATGCCACTCTCCAACAGCTCTTACTCTCAGGAAGTTCTTCCTAAGCTCTGTAGTCAAATCTCTTTCCCTGCCATTTGAACTCATTGCTCCCTTATGTCCTGGTCTGTAGAGCGGCAGAAAGCCAGTTTTTACTCTCCTTCTCAATGGGACACCATTAATGGTTCTCATTTTCCCTCTCTACCTTCTTTTCTCCCAGCTAAACGTCCCTCAGGAGGAAAGGAGGAAGGAAACAGAGAAGGAAGGAAGGATGGAAGGAAGGGTGGAAGGGGAGGGAGGGAGAGAGGAAAAAGAGAAGGAAGGAAAGACCAAAGGGAAGGAAGGAAGGAAGGAAGGAAGGAAGGAAGGAAGGAAGGAAGGAAGGAAGGAAGGAAGGAAGGAAGGGCACAATGTGAAGGACATACAGCCCTGTGCTTTCTTCTCACCCTGGCAGAGATGCTGTGATGACTGTTCAGGGAGAGAAGGAAAAGAGAAGGTGGACAAGCAGCAGTGAGATAGGAGAAGAGAAATGAAGCTGTGTTCTCAGCTCTCCAGCGATTCATTAGAGGTCTGTGATTAGAGCCCCATTTCTCCTCCCTTAACTGAAGAACCGAACAGCTAGGGGCCCTTCCACGCAGCCCTATATCCCAGAATATCAAGGCAGGAAACCCTACATTATCTGAGTGAGGACTCAGACAACCCAGTTCAGAGCAGATATTGTGGGGTTTTCTGCCTTGATATTCCGGGATGTAGGGCTGTGTGGAAGGAGCCTCGGTCTTCTCATCTCCCCATCAGCCAGTCGGTGACCATGCCAGCACTGCCAGAGCCTGCTGGCATGGCTTAGATATCTTGCGAGGAGCAAATAAATACAAGGGTGGGTTAATAAGTCAGTGACGTTTTGAATTTCCCGGTTATTAACTGAAAGGGCAACACTGCTCCTGTCAACAGGCATCTGTCAGTTGACTCCTGTCAAAATTTGAACAAACGGCGTCATTTAGTTTGTGTTTGACAGCCATTAGTAGCAGACTACTGCGTGATTTGAGGAGAAAATGGAAAAAAGTGAATTTCGAGTGCTCATTAAGCATTTTTTTTGCGGAGGAAAAAATCATCACTCAAACCAAGGCTAAGCTTGATAAATACTATGGGGACTCTGCACCATCAATTTCAATGGTAAAAAGTGGTTTACTGAATTTTGTTGTGGCCATACAAGCACGGAAGATGCCGAATGTTCTGGACACCCAGTTGAGGTCTCTACAACCGAAAGAATTGAAAAAATTCATGATATGGTGTTGGCCAATTGTAGATTAAAAGTGCGAGATATTGTGGAAGCCATAGGCATCTCACGTGGCTCAGTGGTTTCAATTTTAAATGATCACTTGGGTATGAGAAAGCTTTCTGCAAGACGGGTGCCACGTTTGCTCACAATGCAAGGGTGCACACATATGCAGTTTCCATGGCAAAAATCCATGAATTGGGATACGAATTGCTCCCTCTGCACTATTCTCCAGATTTAGCACCGAGTGACTATTTTTTGTTTCCAAATCTGAAGATATGGCTCGGCAGAAAGAGATTTGACTCCAACGATGAAATCATCTCTCAAACAAATACCTATTTTGATGACCTCAACAAATCTTATTTTTTGGAAGGGATAAAAAAAATTGGAGAAACGTTGGACAAAGTGTATAGAGCTCAAAGGAGACTACGTTGAAAAATAAAATGATTTTTTAAATCTAAAAATCTGTGTTTCATTCAAAAAGTCACGAATGTATTGACCCGCACTCGTAGCTCCTCGGGCATCATTTTCAAATTCTGCATGACTTTGTGTGATCTGACGTTATGTTGCAAACAGGATTCCAGCCAGGACTGCAACCCTCTTTGCGACACCAATGCCGACTTCTATTTTCCAGGCAAATAGGAACTGACCTGCTCTACTGTGTGGGTTCCAGCTGTGTAAGGAAAGTTTCCTTGTCATGCACCCTGGATCAGGTCGAGAGGTGAAGGTTGGGACTCCTGCAGTAAAAGAAGACGAAATGGTTATAATATTCGAACCGTATCTCCTGCAGCTTTCGTGAGGAAAGTTTTATTCCTCCGTTTTACTTATCTGTGTCTGTATTCCTGAATTGTATTAATCCTTGGCTGGCATATGTAGCTGTTACAGATAAGTCTGGCATTAGGGACATCTTTAAAATATACACAGACAGCACTATGTCAGGTTCCAGCCTCCTTCTATCAAGGAGCTGATAAATGGGAAATTCAAAAAAATCCTTGCAAGGTCAAATAGAAAACAGAACCAAAAATCCATTAGCAATAAAGGTCAAAAAGGCATTCAGAGTCGAATCCAGATTGTTTTATACTAATATATAAAAGTACCTCTCTTTGCACGAGTTGGACATGATTTCAAGCTGTGGCCAGGAACCACAGGAAAAGATGGGGTTGGAAAGAGCAACCCAAATGGCTTTCCTGTTTCTCACCAAATGTGCAGAACACAATCTTGTCATCACAAACACTCTCTTCTGCCCGAAAAACAAGCTTAAGACATCATGGAAGCACCCCCGGTCAAAGCATTGGCACCTAGACTATGTAACTATATGTGCCAGGGAAGGCTGCAATGTGCTCCTCACAAGAGCCATGACTGATGCTGATGACTGCAGGACAGATCATAGGTCAATTCAATCCAAAATGGCCATCGAGATTGCCCAAAACGCAGGCTCCAAAGAAGAACGGCATCAAATAAACGCCCAAGCCCGTCAAGGTCCCAGTCTAAAGAGTGCTTCTCCAAACAACACTCAAGGATCATCTATCCATAGAACGCTCCGAAAAGACCTCCATCATCACAGTCTGTGAAGCAACCAAACTTTGGAAGGATAAAATAGTGATGGACGGTTAGAAGAAAATACTGAATTATTAAATGAAATGGATTCAAGGATTCCCTGAAACAAAATTTTCCACAAGTTACGAGTAAGGAGCCTTTCGCTGGGTTGTTGTAAATGTTTCAGGCTGTATGACCATGTTCCAGAAGCATTCTTTCCTGACATTTCATCTGCGTCTATGGCAGGCATCCCCAGAGGTCTTGAGGTCAATTGGAAACTAGGAAAATGGGGAATGTCAAGGGTGGCAGAAAGAACTCCAGACAAGAAACAATCAGGGCCAGCCAATCACCTCCCAACAAAGGATTACAGTAAGAAGCATTAAATGCTAATCAAGGTGGCCAATTGAAACATCCACTCCTACCTCAAACAGACAAGAGTTCTTTCTCCCACCCTGGACATTCCACCGGACGAATGAAGCATTTGTTGGATTTTCTTAGTGGGTCTGTAGTTAGTTTGTAGGCTGTTTTTCTTCATCAGCTTCCCTTTGCGGTCACTGGTTCCCTTGATGTATGGTTCCTTTGAAGCTACAAGACCATTAAATGCTAATCAAGGTGACCAATTGCAACATTCACACTTGCCTCAAGCAGACAGCAGTTCTTTCTCTCACCCTGGACATTATTCCACAGGTACATAAACCTCACTTGCCTAGTTTCCAACAAACCTCACAACCTCTGAGGATGCCTGTCCGAGAGGCAGGCGAAACATCAGGAGAGAATGCTTCTGGAACATGGCCATACAGCCCGAAAAACTTACAACAACCCAGTGATTCCAGCCATGAAAGCCTTCGACAATACAAGAGCCTTTAAATTATCTGCTGTCTCATTAAAATTTGTTGCTGTGTGTGTGCCTTTAAGATGTTGCCAACCAGGAAGTGGTGCAGCTGGCTAAGTGTCAGCTGCATAAGATCTCTCTGACCAGTAGGTCATGAGTTCGAGGCTTGCCCGGGTCGAGGTGGGTGCTCGACCTTAAGTGTGGCCTGCTGTCGACCTTTGCAGCCTGAAAGACAGTTCATTTGTCAAGTAGGAGATAAAGGTACTACATTAAGTGGGGAGGTATTGTACCCTAGGCTTGACTGGACCTTAATAACCCACTCATGACACAGTCTCTGCGGTTAAATGCTTTATTTAGAATAATGATTATAGGAAAGATAAAAGGAAAAAACCAATAGAGGAAACAATGTCAAACAATCCTCCGCTGGCAGACAAGTCTCTGAGAGTTTCAAAGGAAAAGTCTGTTGAAATTGCAAAGGTAAAGTCTCTTGATGCCACAAAGGCTAATCCACAGGCCCGATAGCCTGACTCGGTAACAAGGTCTCCACGGCTAGGCGGACCTCCTTGGTCCCCTCAGTGGAGCTAGGCAAGGTAGTTCAAAAGTTGGCACGAGATAAGGACTGAAGTCCCGCTTGGGCCTTTATAGGTCTGTCTCTACCTAACTCCGCAATGCGCTGACTTCTCCTGACTTCTCACGGGAACAGAAAGGGAGTCTTTCATGGTTCTCCTATCTGCAGTCTTCTGGAATTCCACCTTGTTAACTGGAACAGCTGTGGAAAAGGGAGGCATCGGGCTGATTCGACTCCAGGTGCTATTATCTCTATGGGAAAGGGCTGCGCGGCGTTTCTCTTGGAACCGCTGGGGCCCTGTTGAGGGAAGCAGCGAAGCCTGGCCTTCCATCCTCTCTGCCTTCTTGCTAGAGACATGGCGGCGGTTAGCTTCGCTGGAAACAGGCTGTGGTGTGACAGGAGGTGAATTTTGACTGAATTATGAGGCCATAAAGAACTCCGGGAATCGCTGAGGAATGCAGAAGGAACAACAAGGGATGCTGGAAAACGCTGAGAGAGATGAGGAGTGTGTCAGCTCCCCCTGGTGGCCAGAAGTTTGCCTCTGTTCGTCTATGTTCGTCAATATATGTCTAAATATGTTGTTGTCTATATATGTTGAACTGCAGGGATTGTCTGCAAGTATGTGTACCTGTAATCCCCTCTGAGTCCCCTTCGGGGTGAGAAGAGCGGAATATAAATAAAGTAAGTAAATAAATAAATAAACCTATGGAGACCCAAGTGTTTTCAGAAGAGGCTTGCCATTGCCCCCGTAAAAGGCTGAGGCACTGTGACCAGCCCAAAGTAACCCAGTGGGTTTAATGGCTGAGCAGGGATTTGATTCCTGATCTTCAGAGCCATAGCCGAATGCGGAAACGGCCACACAACACCAGCTCCTTCAAAATGATGCCAATGCAATTGCCTCTAATTCCAATTCTCGGTCCATTAAACAGCAGCTGAAATGATTAATCACACTGTAATGTCTATAGTCTTCCAACTTCGATTTAATAACTCTTGCTTCTTTGATTATAAAGTGAAATCCTGCTGATGGATGTGGACAGGTTGGCAATTCCAAGTGCCTGGAAAGCAAGATTCGCCTGGAAATATACACCACCATCCTTTTCTGTTTTTCTCTTCTGATAACAACAGAAGAACCAACACTGCCCCTGGAATGTCTTGGTCTCTCTTTCTATTTCTCCTTTTTGTATCGTGTTCTTTCTTTTGTTCCATTTCCTTCTATGACTGCTGCAGTTTAGAGCAGTGTTTCCCAACCTTTTTTGAGCCGCGGCACACTTTTTACATTTGCAAAATCCTGGGGCACACCAACAACCAAAATGAAAATGACACTCTAACACAGTAATACATATAGTTAATATGTTTTTTTAAATGTATTTATACACTCAGTGTGAAACCTGGGCCTGTTTCGATGAACTCAACATAGATATCCTGGCAGGAATGGCAGAAAAACACAAACTTCCCACACAGAACTCCCATAACCAAGAGAAAATGCTATAAGAGTTTGGTGGGCATTGACCTTGAGTTTGGGAGTTGTAGTTCACATAAGAACATAAGAAGAGCCATGCTGAATCGGGCCTCAGCCCATCTAGTCCAGCATTCTGTGTCACACAGTGGCCCACTAGTTGTACACAGGGATCTCTAGCAGAAAGGAGGGCAAAACCCTCACCTGCTCCCGACCCCCCACAACCAGTACCCGGGGAAATCCTGCCTGCCTCCATCAACACAGAGGTGGCACTTGGATGTCCATTTCAGTAGCTACTGATTCCCTTGGTATCCATGAATCTGTCTAATCCTGCCTTGAAGCTGTCCAGGCTGACAGCTGTCACAACCTCCTCTGGAAGTGAGTTCCATAACCTATATCCGGAGAGCACTGTGGACTCAAACAATGTTGGATCAGGACCAAACTTGGCACGAATCCTCAATATGCCCAAATATGAACGCAGATGGAGTTCAGGGGAAATAGACCTTGACATTTGTGGGGTTGTAGTTGCTGGGATTTATAGTTCCCCTACAATCAAAGAGCATTCTGAACCCCACCAATGATAAAACTAGGCCAAACTTCCCACACAGAACCACCAGGAGGCAAGAGGAGGTCTGTACTTGGGGAAAGGGAGGCCGGCCTTCCCAATGCATGGAGTGGGAGAGACCAAGTAGACAACTTGTGGGGAGGGGGGGTGTTTGTAATTTTGTGCCTTTATCGAGGTAGGTTTCTTAGGGTTTTTATACTTCAACACACTACACTCCCCCCCCCCCCCCAGGTTCCAATTTCCCACGGCACACCTGATGATCACTCACGGCACACTAGTGTGCCCTGGCACACTGGTTGGGAAACATTGGTTTAGAGGGATGCGCCATCTCTTATGTTCCCCTTTAAATTCACAACAATTCTAAAGCTCTTACCGCCTTCAAGACCCAGAGATCTTAGATAGTATTTTCCCAATACATTTAACCTGCGGTCCTTCAGGAAATCAAAGGATATTTTTAGAGTTGTTTCCAAAATGGAATGTTACAAATCAGTCGTCTAGAAAGGGAACACTCTGCAAAGATGGCTCTTTTGTGTCCTTCAGGCAATCTCTCTTAAAGGAATCTATGGTCTGGTGCACCTCACACATCCATTTCTCTGAATGGGGAACCCGAATTGCAGGCAGTGGATGAACTACAGAATTCAGCAACGCATGTGATACACGGGGTTCAAAACAAAAGAGCAAGCAACAAATACAAGCAGACATAGAAGAAAAGATACAATATATGGACTCCAGAATGAAACATCAAATCATAGAGTTCATCTATATGTTCGTCTATATGTATATATGTGTACCTGTAATCCACTCTGAGTCCCCTTCAGGGTGAGAAGAGCGGAATATAAATAAAGTAAATAAATAAATAAGTGCAAATGAAGCTGTTTTCATACCCATAACCACTATATACTATGTTTGCTGTTAACATTATTGCTAGATGAATAACACCCAAAAATTCTTCAAAACCGACTTATTAATGCCCTGAAAGATCTCTCCAGATACTCCAAAGATAACCACCTGAAGTCTAACCCTGCCAAGACAGTGTGTGCTTTCCATATCAAGCTCTGGGGATTACCTGGGAAGTGGGAAGGAATCCCAGTGGAGTATTGCAGCACACTAAAATACCTGGGAGTGAGTCAGTCTGGACTTATAAAAAGCACTGCTTGACTATCAAGCAAAACGTAGGTGCTAGAAATAATATCATACGAAAGCTGACTGGCACAACCTGGGGATCACAACCAGACACAGTGAAGACATCTGCCCTTGCGCTTTGCTACTCTGCTGCTGCATCCCAGATTAAACAATGAATAACAGACATTGAGCGCCAAACAGATCTATCTAGTGTCCCATCCTTTATCACCGATGCAGACAGTAGGGGCTGTACCTCCCCTATGGAATATCTGGTGACTATGTTGGAGGTAGCCAGCCATTGGAGAGTCTTCACCTCGGCACGATGCTGTGCACTTCCTTCTGCCATACTGGAAGGTCGTTACCAGAAGACCCCATACTTTGAGAGGTTATGTCCCTGTGACTCAGGTCACATAGAAACAATGGAGCATGTGCTTCTGCAAGTGCCTGTTTTGTAGAGATATTCGATCTGGTCTCATCTTACCACGGACAATTAAATACCCAGGATGCTCTGGACAATTTTACATAGCCCTGCTGCTCTCAGACACAAACGCGGCTGTGACGTACAACGTTGCTAAGATCTTCACGGCTGCGATTAAAATCCAGACGATGATTGAGAGTCAAAAGACCTAAGCTTCACCTCTGGAATATAGATGGGAAATCAGATATAGACTGATATTTATAGTGTTGGATATCACATCCCCCCCGCCCCCCCCCCCCACTACCTCCCTTTAGAATGCCTTCGAATGATCTTGTGGGTTGAGTTGGGTTTTAATAACTACTTGTATGTGGTTGTTAGCCTCAATTTTAAAATGTGTCAAAGTTTGAAATATATAACCGGGAATGTGGCACAGCTGCTGGGTGTCAGCTGCATAAGATCTCTACTGACCAGAAGGTCATGAGTTCAAGGCCTGCCCGGGTCGAGGTGGGCTCTCGACCTATTGTGTAGCCTGTTGTCGACCTTTGCAACCCGAAAGACAGTTGCATCTGTCAAGTAGGAAATTAAGGTACCACTTAGTGGGGAGGCTAAGTTTAACTGATTTACGAGGCCATAAAAAAGATCTCCAGGAAACACGCTGAGGAATGAAGGAGTGCGACAGCTCCTCCTGGTGGCCAGATGTTAAATTGCCTCTGTCTGTCTTGTGGGTTTGTGTGTCTAAATGTAATGTGTACATTGTAATCCGTCCTGAGTCCCCTTTGGGTCGAGAAGGGCGGAATAGAAATAAATAAATAAATAAATAAATAAATAAATGAATAAATAATCTATTGGGTTGGACGTGGATGTGCGGAATTGGGTCCCCCTGTTATGATCTGGTCATTGACTGTAATAAATTTTACTTACTTATGCATGCCCAGTGTGGAAAACATCTCACTATGTTAAAACAGTGGATGTGGCTCTTGATGAGACATAACGCTTTATCACAGGATAACTATGTCCTACACCACTGGAGAAATTGCATTGTTTAGCTGGTATCGCACCATTTGACATCCGCTGGGAAGTAGCAGCCAGCAATGAATGGACCAAGGCATTGACATCTCTGGCCCATCCTCTCTTCAGATATCAACCAACAAGCTAATGCCTTAAATCAAGAAACAGCTTAGTAAGATCTACAGAGATACTCGCAGGAACACCTTAGCAAGCAAGAGTCCAAAAGTGGCAGTCACCTCAATCAGTGGAGATACTCGCAGGAACACCTTAGCAAGGAAGAGTCCAAAAGTGGCAGACACCTCAATCAGTGGAGATACTTGCAGGAACACCTTAGCAGGCAAGAGTCCAAAAGTGGCAGGCACCTCAATCAGTGGCTCAGACCGGATAAGAAATAAATTACAAATTCCATCCAGAATGTCTTGCCTTGTATACAAGAAAGAGTGACATGGAAGTCCAGCTACTCATCCGTACATTCCGCATAAGCAAAGTCCATTCATTTTCCTGAGGCTGCAATTAGGTTTGTAGCTTCAAATTGTCAGTAGACTGGCAGCAGCAGAGCGTCATACAGGGATAAATGAAGTGCAGCTGCAAAGCCAAGGTTAATGTTCTTTTAATGGCCAGCCCCCAGTAGTCAATGCTGCACAGCTTGTTGTTGGCCAAGCCACCTTCTAGCAGCGCTACATCTTCCAGGCTAAAGCTTGATAGTCTTTTAAACAACCAAGAGAAAGACACGAGATGATAAAATACCACTGCAGCTTGCAGAAATATTAGCCTCTTCAAAGCTATGCTGGCATCAACTGTATGTGAAACTCATTGATTTGCTTCACCTTTTGAGATATTGTGCATACATGCTGACATCTTTTGAAATATGACTCCTAACAGCTGATTCAGTATGTGCAAAATCCATGCAGAAGCATAATGAAGTGAGAGGAAGTGTTTGATGTATGAGTGAGTAAAGAAATGTAAATAAATTACTTTTTTTTGGATTGACACTTCCAGAATCCACAGCCAGTATGCTAAACTATATGTTTTGAGACTCTGACTTAAAAGACCCCTGGGGTCTGCAATTAACAGATTTGAGGGAACATTAAAAAAAAACCTAAAGCAATTAAGCTGGGGCAGAACGCATGACCGATTTACTTCTCATGAAGGTTAGTGGCACAGAGAGCCAAAGAGAGGCGAAATAAGGGCTGCTTGTTTTCAAAGCCCGGAGGCATCTCTGTCCGAGCGAATGTCCTTGTACGTTCTGTCAAAGCATGTGTCAACCGAATGCATCCTTCACCCTTGAAGCAGGTGACCGGATTTTGCAAGCTTATTTATGCCACTGGACTAGCTATGTGCAGATTTAAAACCAAGAGGACACTGCTGGAATCATGTGAGTGTTTAGACAATGGCCATGCACACAAAGGTATTCCTCCCAGGAGGAATGGTACGCCAGAATTGTGTTGCCTTGCTGGTCAAGATAAAAAAAAGGACTTTTTAATTAGCAGGAACAATGACAAATCCACCAGACCATCAGACTTCCTTGTTTTCTCTCAGTCACTTGGGTGCAGGGGCCAGGCCTGGATTACCCATAAGGCCAACCTAGGCCATGGTCTAAGGGCGCAAGCCGAGGGGGGCGCAGAATCACGGACCAAAAAAAATGTTGAAACAAATAAAAACGCCCTGGCCGGCCCCTGGGGTCTCTCCCAACTCAGCGGCACGCACCCCCCAGGGACGCCCCTGGCCGCTCTGTGCGCGCCTGTTTTCCTGCCCCCCCCCCTCGTGGTCCTTCCCATCTTCAGGAGCAGTCGGGGAGCCTGCCTTCCGAGCGAGCGAGTGAGCAAGAAAGTGAGCGAGCGCGAGACCCATGCACGCCCCCGCTCCCTTGCGCACGCTCCCCCATGCCTCCACCTCTCTCCCCCTTTTATTGTGGAGCCAGAAATAGCCCGAAAACAGGTGGGTGGGTGGGTGGGTGGGCTAGCTTCCTAGCCATTCAGGAGGGTCCCTTTTCGGTTGCCTCAGATTCCCCGGCGGCGCTGACGGAGAGAGAGAAAGAGAGGAGGGGCCGTGGGCGGGGATGATGGCACCACTGGCTGCTTTGACAGCGTGTCTTTTGTTCCTCCCCCGTTTCCTCCCACTATTGCCCCCCGCCCCCTTTTCCTCCTCCTCCTCCTCTTGCCCCCTCCCTCCCCCACCCCATCCTCCCCGCTCCCCTCCCTTTGGTTCTTTCTTCTCCCTCCGCGCTTCAGAGGCTGGCCTTTTAAATGCTTTCCTCGAGGCGGCGTGACCCAGCCCCTGGCTCTCGGCTGCCCGGGACACTCCTCCTTCCGCCTGGCCATGGGAAGCGCCTGCCGGAACCTCCTGGTGGCCTTGGCCTTCCTGCTTTGCTGCCCGGCGGGTAAGGAGGGGGCCCGGCCCTTTCCCAGGGGGGAGGGGGCATGCGGTAGAGGTTGTCTTAAAAGGGGTGTAATTCCAAAGTGTGGCCTAGGGCGCAAAAAGGTGTTAATCCGGGCCTGTGCAGGGGATAGATCAGTTTCTTGGGAGTAATCTATTGCTATAATCTACCTTTATTGTGGCCTACACTCTCCAAAGCAGATGTGTCACACTCAAGGCCGCTGTGTCATTTCATGAAACCCTCCAGATGCTAGATTACAACTAATGTTTTCCTCCTGTCTGATGTTAAATGTCCTTTGAACTTTCCCTAGCCTCAAAGTCACAACTGCTATTAGGTTTCAGTTCCCATCATCCCCAGTTTGCAAGGCGCGTATACACACACACACAAGGGTTGAATGAAAAGTAATGCCTCCACCTTCGATACTTGGGTTTGGATGGGAATATTTTAATAAATCAAGCGCAGAAATAATCCTTAGCATGTGTTCTTTACCGACCACTATTCACTTTTCCACATAATCACCAGACAATTGGATAAATTTCTGCCAATGATGAACATGTTTTCTGAAGTCGTCACGGAAGAAGTTGACACTCTATTTCTGCAACCAGTGGCTCACAGTTCTCTCAACGTCTTCATCAGAAGCTTAATGATGTCTCCGCAGATCTTCTTTCATTATCGGGAACAGATGGAAGTCAGACGGTGCTAAATCTGGACTGTATGGAGGATGCCGTACGGTGGTGAGATCCAGTCTCTGAAGTTCTGCTGTGTACCCATCGTGCACAGATCTTCCGATAGCCAAGCAAAGCAATAATGTGACGCAAATGTTCTTGTGAAATGCCGATTATGCTTGAAATTTCTCTCAGAGTGATACGATGATCGTCCTGAATCAATCTGTCAACCTTTTGCTTGTGAAACTCGGTAGTTGCTGTCACAAGACGTCCAACTCCTTTGTTTGTCATACAAGTCACATGTTCCCACCTCAAAATCTTTAAACTTACTTGCCCAACGACGCACAGTATTCACATCAACACAATCACCATAAACAGCCTGCATTCTCCGATGAATCTCCTTTGGTGTGACACCTTCTGCAGTCAAGAATTCAATGACAGCACGCTGCTTAAGTCGCATTAACCGCCCATCTGCACAGGGTTCCATACTTCACACATTAACAACACAACAATTCAATGCTAAGGCTTCCCGTCAAAATGGAACTGTAGAGGAGAGTCTACTGAACAAACCAGTACCTGCTGCATACCAGGACTGCCATCTGTTGAGGAGTTACGATGGTGGAGGCATTACTTTTCATTCAACCCTTGAGGGTGTGTGTGTGTGCACACACACACACTTTATTTACAGTATATACTGCTCTATCTCCCTGAGGGGATTCAGGGCTGTTTCCAAGTAAGTGTTCCTTCACTACTTTGCAGTTCACTTATTGCGGACTCGCTGTTTCGCAGATTTAAAAAAAATTAATTTAAAATATATATCATGGTATTTCGTGGGAGTTTTGTTGCCATCGCTCTCCAAGGTGCTTTCCTTCCTCAGTCCTCCCTCCCTCCTGCTTTGAAAGGCCTTTTCCTTCCTTTCCTTCACTTTACTTTAAGTTTATAAAGACTTAAAATAGTGTATAACTAGTAAAATAATGTATAACTATTAAAATAAATAAAGTATCCCTACATCACGGTTTTTCACTTATTGCGGGAGGTCCTGGAACCTAACCCCTGCAATAAGTGAGGGAACACTAACAACACCAAAACATACAGAGTAAACAACATAAGCATAAAATTGCCAAAACAACATAAGCATGAAATATCACAACACAGATATATATGAAAAATAATCCTGCTTGTTCTTTGTGCCTGTTTGTTAGGGCGAGGAAAAAGGGTCAAGGCAATTAAAAATGGCCAGGCCGAGGCTAGCGCAAAATCAGAATATAGTGGCCAGAGAATGTGCTATAACCGGCTAACAGCAATAGCAAGTATGAGCCTGTGGCTGATCATTTCTAGGGCCTATTAGAGGAAAGACCGGGGTAATAAGTAGGAAATACAAGGCCATATTCTAACAATGTCATTCTCAAAGGCTTGTTGAAATCACCAGGTCTTCAAGCTCTTATGAAAAGAGGGGAGGGATGGGACCTGCCTTATTTCCTTTGGAAGGACATTCCAGAGGTGGGGGCCACCACCGAGAAGGCCCTCTCTCTCGTTCCCACCAACCGTACTTGTGACGGTAGTGGGAGCTAAACGAGGGCCTCCCTGGAAGATCTTAGAGTTCGCGCTGGTTCATAGAAAGAGATGTGATCGCGAAGGTAGGCAGGGCCCGAATCAAAAATGATGGGAGTTGACCTTCAGTAACATCTGGGGGCTCAAAGTGGGTAAACTCAGTGATTGCCTTTTGCCTATGGAACTCCCTTCCTGGCGAGATTGGATCAGCCCCCTCCTTCCTGTCCTTCAGAAAGAGGGTACAAACTTGTACCAAGCCTTTGCGACAGTGTAATAAAGCTGACCCTCCAAGGATTCAATGCCCCCTTGAAGGTAACTGTAAGGACAAAGGTTTCCCCTTAATATTAAGTCTGGTCATGTCCAACTCTGGAGAGTGGTGCTTATCTCCATTTCTAAGCCGAAGAGCCAGCGTTGTCCGTAGACACCTCCAAGGTCATGTGGCCAACATGACTACCTTCCCACCGAAGTGGTACCTATTGATCTACTCACATTTGCACGTTTTTGAACTGCTCGGTTGGCAGAAGCTGGGCTAATAGCGGGAGCTCACCCTGCTCCCCAGATTTGAACCACCAACCTTTCGGTCAGCTATTTCAGCAGCTCAGCAGTTTAACACACAGTGCCACTTGAGGCTTTTCTCTCTCTTTCTCTAAGCAAGCCCTTCTCATTCAATGCTCTTTTCTTCTTTTGGCACCCGGTGGGCTGGTGAACATTAGACAGGCGTTGAAAGCTGATCGACTATTTTATTTATCATATTTCTATACTGCCCCTCTCAGCCCGAAGGCGACTCGGGGCGGTTTACACAAGGCAGTCTCTGCCCTTCAATCAAAAACACAAGCAATAGAAAACCAAACAATAACCATATAACATAGCAATTAGCAATTAAAACATACAATGCAGTCTTAGCATCACGTTGAAATCACTTTCCGTCACATTGTCGTCATTCCATAGGTCTAATTAAACCGTTATATTTAATCTGCAAATGCCTGCTCAAACAGCCAGGTCTTGACTTTCTTGCGAAATGTCAGGAGGGAGGGGGCCGATCTGATGTCTCTAGGGAGGGCGTTCCAAAGCCGAGGAGCCACCACTGAAAAGGTCCTGTCTCTTGTCCCCGCCAATTGCCCCTGCAAAAAAGGCAGGACCGAGAGCAGGGCCTCTCTGGATGATCTTAAACATCTCAATGGTTCATAGGGAGAGATGCTTTCAGACAGGTAAGTTGGACCAGAACTGTTTAGGGCTTTAAAGGCTAAAGCCAGCACTTTGAATTGTGCCGTGCTCGGTAGCAAACTGGCAGCCAGTGGAGCTAGCACAACAGGGGAGTTGTACGCTCTCTGAATACCGCTCCTGTTATCAACCTGGCCGGTGTCCGTTGGACTAGTTGCAGCTTCCGAACAGTCTACTAACAGTAGTCATGTGCAATTCCATATTAAATTGCTAATAGTATTCCAAGGTTACCTGCCTTGGAAACCTTAGAGATTGTGTATAATTAACTCCGCTGGAATCAGGCTTTAAGAAACGGGTGCAAATGTACTTAATTCACCTGGGGAGCTGCAGATTTAGAAGCAACATGACAAGGGAAAAGGGGATGCCCTAAATCTTTCGCCTTTCCCTTCGGATTGCCCAATGTGCAGTTTTATTTGACACCTAGGGTATTTTGCTAATATGTCAAAATTGAGCCAAGATAGAAAATATACACTGCCAGAGGTTTAACCCATAACTTGTCCCTTTGGCCGCCAACTGACCTGCAAAAGAAGATGGCCAAGGCCTCTGCTTTTAACAACACCTTGATCTGCAGGCAGGAGAGTGTGACAGTTATCTCCACATTATGATGGTTTCCTTCATTATAGATGTTTCTCTTCTCTTAGGCCAGTGTTTCTCAACCTTCCTAATGCCGCGACCCCTTAATACAGTTCCTCATATTGTGGTGACCCCAAACCATAACATTATTTCTGTTGCTACTTCATAACTGTAATTTTGCTACTGTTATGAATTGTAATGTAAATATCTGATATGCAGCAGGTATTTTCATTCACTGGACCAAATTTGATTTTGTAATTTGGGAGTTGTAGTTGCTGGGATTTATAGTTCACCTACAATCAAAGTGCATGGAATTGAACCAGACTTGGTACATAAAACTCCCATGACCAACAGAAAATACTGGAAGGATTTGGTGGGCGTTGACCTTGTAGACTCAAACAATGATGGATCTGGACCAAACTTGGCACGAATACTCCATAGGCCCAAATGTGAACACTGTTAGGGTTTGGAGAAAATAGACCTTGACATTTGGGAGTTGTAGTCACTGGGATTTATAGTTCACCTACAATCAAGAACATTCTGAATCCCACCAATGATAGAATTGGGCCAAACTTCCCACGCAGAACCCCCATGGCCAACACAAAATACGGAGTTTTCTGATGATCTTTGGCGACCCCTCTGAGACCCCCTCGCAACCCCCCGGGGGTCCCGACCCCCAGGTTGAGAAACGCTGTCTTAGGCGATCCCTTGTTGTCCAAGTATGATGGCCACCCAAGTGTATTGTCTTGGTGGTAAATATGTAGGTGACTGTGAAGCCCTATTTTTGATGCGCATGTTCTTCCACAGTGAGCAATGTTCTTGATCTGTGTTGTGGCCCCCTCTGGCCCTGTTTGGTACTGTGGTTATGCATCTATTTGGCTTTTACCTGCAAGGCCTTGTGGACACTTGATGCCCACCTGGCATCACCACCCTGAACTCCTCCCCTTTCTGAGGTCATCTGAGGGGCAGGACTTCCTCTCTTTGGCCATTCCAAGCACAGCACATGGACGAAGCAGGCGGAAATCTAAAGCTCGCTTAGACAACGCATCTTTGTCCACGTATAGCTTTCCACCAACACACTCAAGCCAGGATTGCAGTGAAAGGAAGGCCAGCCCTTCACCCAAAAACTGTAATCTCTGGGGACCTCAGAACTTCGTGTGTCGGAGGACCATTTGGAGCAACAAAGTACCCTGGAATCAAAAGAAAGGAACCTTCACTCTGCATAAGGCAAGTGGACATTTTCCCTTTGTTTGAAGGACTTTTCTAGTAACCAACCTCAAGCTTTTTGGGCCATCAGTTTTACTGATTGTAAGCAAATAAACCTTGTTTGAGTTCACCTATTTTTGAGTCTTGAACTCATTGCTCAAACTCTCCAGGTTTTCTTTTTATGGGAAAGCTAGAACGCTACCCCCGGGGGCCCATAGAAGCTTAAGGTTTGCTTATGAATGCAGTCTATAAGACAACAACAAAACAATACAACATAGAATGGTGATCTCACAAGAAACAAGATAATATTGGACTCATAGCTTTCTTTCCACCAAATCGGTCCTATGAGAACATCAGGTCATCAGGCGATCAAGGCAATGTAATTTGTTTCTTAGCCTTTAATTGCCAGCTATAGTAGTAATTTACACTTTGCTGATGCTAGCTTAAATAATCAGAAGGATAGCCTCATACAAATAAGAGGATTCCTGTAAACTAGCAATGAGCTGGAAAGTCTGTCAGGAAACTGAATCCATCTTCCTAGGCTGAAAGGATGCTAATAAAGCCATATTTCACTCCAAGCACCCAGAGGCCACGCTCTGAGTGTGAAGCATGATGTTCCGTAAGGCTCCACTATCAAAATGATGTTTTGTTTAGAGAACCAAAGAGTTAGTTTGGATCCTTATCCCTTCCAACAACTAATTCCCTAGTCATTTGGATTCAGCTGACTGCATGCTGTAAAGACCCCAATGATCCAAAAAGCTATAGGCCAATCTCCTTGTTGTGCCATCTTTACAAAGTTCTGGAGAGACTTATTTTGCATAGAGTTATGGAAAACATAGATCCATGTATGATTCTACAGCAAGCTGGTTTCAGGAAAGGCAAAAGCTGCACATCACAAGTGTTGAACCTAACTAGAACATAGAAGATGGTTTTGAAAGGTAGCAGATTACAGGAGCTGTTTTCATAGACCTGTCAGCAGGTCTATGAAAAGCACATCACCCGCTTCGTAGGAAATCTGCTACAAAACAGGAGTTTTTTTTGTTGAGTTCCATGGCAAGGGAAGCAGATGGCGAAAACATCTTATGCGAAAACAGAAGAACGGCCTGCTTCAGGGGAGCGTGCTTGCTCCAACAATGTTTAACATTGACACAAATGATCAGCCACTGCCAGAAGGGACACAGAGCGTCAGCTATGCTGACAATCATGCCATGCAACAAACAATGGGTTACACCGTTTAGAAAAACTCTAAAGAACACTGACAGGGATAAGTAATTAAATAATAAAGGTGTAATGATAGTGCAACTATATTTTCAAGGAGGACAGTATACACAGTAATCACAAAGCATCACAAAAGCATCAAAAAAGCGTCCTTATCTTGCATATTTTACACAATTAAATGAGTTTTTGCACCCAAGATTCAAATCAGTTCGAAAGCAATCATAAATACAATGGGGAGTTCATAGATTCAAGCGTATTCACTACTGTACCGTTGGTGAGCCAAAGCTCAGTGTTATTTATAATCCGGAGTATGTCCGTAGTATCAGTTCCACAATGGCAAAAGAGCACATTAGTTGTAAGAGTACTTGCGGTAAATCCGATAGGCAAAGCAGCTCCTGTGGGCGAGATGGCTCCACAAGTAGCGGAAGCCCACGCAAACGGGGTGTAGCCCTCCCTGAGAGGAGGCTGGCAAAACAAAGAGGCTGCCAACGGCTGGCGCGCTGTACCGGAGCCGACTTTTCCGGGCCGTTTCATAGAAAACTTCCTCAGGGCTCTTACATAAACATATGGATGTCGCCTCGATATACACAATCCATGATAGAAATCTTCAGTAAATTAAGGAGAACAGTAAGTTCCATCCTGCAGGGGATGAACTCCCTCAATTTGCATCTGACACAATAAATAAACATGCCAATTAAACTAAACTGTCCTAATTTGGCAAGGATATTGCTTTCTAATCATCTGCCAAACTAACTTCTTAGCTTATGAAATGTCGCACTTTGTCCTTTGCTCTCGGCTTATTTTATTGCTGCAATCAAGGGTTTAATCTAGTTTGTCCAAGACTGAGATAGAAGATGACAGATAAGAATTTTTTTCAGAGCTCTTCCAACCTTGTAATTTTTTTAAAATTTGTATTCTTTGTCTTCCTTTTTGTTAATACAGGTTATTTAAAATGTTTGTAACCAGAAGTGTTTGGGGATTTATTTATTTTTGGTGTGTTTTGGAATACCTGTATTTGCATATACATACACAATGAGATATCTTAGAGATGGGGCCAAGTCGAAACATGACATTCATTTAGGTTTCATATATGTCACAGAAAGGGAATTTTATACAAAATGTGCATGAAACAAAGTATATATAGGCAGAACAGACAAAATGCAAAGATTTCGTTATCTTAGCCGCCCATCTCAACCATTTTGAGTATTTTGGATTTTGGAATATCAGATCTGCGTTGCTCAACCTTGCATTGTAAAAACTGTAAAACTTGTCGGGGACCTCACAACCTCAGAGGATCCCTGCCATAGATGGAGGCGAAACAACGGGAGAGAATGCTTCTAGAACATGGCCATACAACCCGAAAAACATGTTGGAGACATAATTGCTCCTGCTCTGAAAAAACTCCTTAAGCTGTTGAACTTCCCTACAATTCCCCCTCCAGTATCCCGTTGAGTACATGCACTGTTTGGGTTATAGAGAGATGGATCTAGGAAAAAAACTGGCGGCTTCTCGGTCCTCTGAAGGTCAAATCTACATTGTGCAATGCATGCAGCTCTGGAATCATTAGTAACCGACCCTGGTATAGACTTTCTGTAATTTTCCTTTTTACAAAGGAATGAGTCTTCAAAGCCATATTACAATATACCCTTTTTATTTTAGAAATTAAGGTTTTGTTTATGTTTTGCTTCTCTTTAGGGAAAACCACTCAGCAACATTTGGGCTGGAGTCCTTTAATCCTCCTTGAACATTACTGCACTCCTGTTTCATACATTCTCTGTCTGGAATTATAGGGGGGGGGGGGGTTGGTTGTCCCGTCCCCTTCATTAAAATGGGGAAGGGAAGATAAAGAGCATTTCAACTGTTTTTAAAGATGCCATATGTATTTGCTGTGCAAAGTTAATGGAGGAGTGTGAGAAGACTATTGTGAAAAACTGAAATAATGACTGTAGGTATACTGATTTAGGAGAAAAGCAGTGAGAATGAGGTTTCACATATGAGGCTTAATCTAGATCAGTGGTTCCCAAATTTTTTTGGCCTACTGCCCCCTTTTCAGAAAAAATTTACTCACCGCCCCCCCCCCCCGTAGAAATTAATTTTTAAAATTTTAATAGCTATTAAACAGAAAGATATATGTATTAATATTTCTATCGTTTTCGTAAAATATAATAAAGGAAGTTGTAAATTATAAACATTGAAGTTTGAAATTATGAAACTATTGAACTTAGAATAGAAAGGTAATACAAAAGAAGTTAAAACATTCAAAATCATCTTAATGAGAAGGATAAACCTGTTATGCTGATACCAATCTAGTCATCCTCGGCTCTATTTTCGTCAGCAGGAATCTCAAATCATCGCAATTGACTATTTTGCAATCGGTTTCTTTTTGTGTTAATAAATTGGTTACCGCACTGAATCCATGTTCCACTAAATATGTGGAAGGTCATTATTATTATTGTTATAAGACTCAACCAGTTGGAAGGGAACCCAAAAGGTATTACTATTATTATCCCTTGCTTGGCGAGAGGAGGAGGAGGGAAGAAGAGAGAGAGACTCACACACAGAGAGATGGATGGTAGCCTGTCGCCTGGCTCATGCCAACGTCCCCACCGCCCCCTTACAGGGGTTCAGCGCCTCCCAAATTCTCCTGAGCCTTCCAGCGCTCCCCTAGATCGCCCCACCACCCACCAGGGGCTGGTACCACCCACTTCGGGAACCACTGATCTAGATGAATAATAATAATAGTAATAGCTGGATGATCTGGACAGAAAAACAAGAAAACTGATGACAATCCACTACTCATTACACCCACATAGCGATGTTGACAGACTTTACCTGCCCAGGAAATCAGGAAGCAGAGGACTTCTGCAAGGGAAACAAACAGTAGAAGAAGAGAAAAATGCACTGGCAGATTATGGGCAAGGCAGTCAAGAACCAATATTGATGAAAGTCAATAGCAGAAAACTGCTTAAAGTGCAAAAGAGAAAGAGTGATTACCACAAAAATACAATGCAGAGCAGAAGAGAAAACTGGCAAAAGAAGGCTCTCCATGGACAGTTCCTGGGGAAAATTGAGAGCAAAATTGACAAAGAAAAAACATGGATGTGGCTCACAAATGGAACTTGGAAAAAGGAAACAGAGGGCCTCATTCTAGCAGCCCAAGAACAAGTCATTAGAAGAAATGCCATCAAAGACAGAATTGAAAAGCTGACGACAGATCCCAAGTGTAGACTCTGCAAAGAAGCAGACGAAACAATAGATTCTCAGCAGCTGCAAGAAGATTGCAGAGACAGACTATAAGTGGAGGCATAACACCATTGCTCAGATGATTAATTGGAACCTGTGCCACAAATACCATCTGCCTGTGACAAAGAACTGGTGGGATCACAAGCCTGAAAAAGTTACAGAAAATGAACACATCAAGCTATTCTGGGACTTCCGAATTCAGACTGATAGAGTTTTGGAGCACAATACTCCTGACCTCACAATTTTGTAAAAAAACAAAGTATGGATTGTCAATGTTGCAATGCCAGGCGATAGCAGGATTGAAGAGAAACAACGGGAAAAGCTGACACGATAAGAGGATTTATTTATTTATTTATTTATTTCAACTTGTCAGACGCCCCCTCCCGGTGGGCTCGGGGCGACTTACATAGATCAAATATTAAAAACACAGTAAAAGCACTATAAAAACACTATACAACACCAACCAACATCTAACACAGTAAAATATACAATGTACATATGCGCCAATTAACTCTTACATGGCCAGGGATTGTTACTGACCAAAGGCCTGCATGAACAAAAGAGTTTTGCAGGCCTTACGGAAGGCCAGCAGGTTCGGTAGAGCCCGAACTGTGTGAGGAAGAGCATTCCACAGTGCGGGTGCAATTTAAAGATCGAACTGCAAAGATTCTGGCACAAGCCAGTCAAGGTGGTCCCAGTAGTGATCAGCACACTGGGTGCAGAACCTAGGGACCTTGGCCTGTACTTAAACACAATCAGTGCTGACAAAATTACCATCTGTCAGCTGCAAAAGGCTATCCTACTGGGATCTGCACACAAGTCCTAGACACTTGTGATGTCCAATGTGTGATCGAATACAACAGCCAGCATAGTGATCTTGTTTGCTGTGTACTAATATTGTTGTGTTAATAATAATAATAATAAATCTTTATTTATATCCTGATTTTCTGCCTAACGGGACCCAAAGCGACTCACAACATCTGTATACCTTAATAAAACGGAATGTTTGTATGTATGTATGTGTGCGGAGGGCGGAAATGTGGCAGCATTCTGATTGGCAGCCACTTTCACAGGCCACAGCGACCAGCGCGGGTGATGGACCTGCACCAAATTTGGGACACATAACCCCCCGACCCCCTTTACGTCCTGGTGCGGTTTGGGGGAGATGGACCACGGATTATGGGATTTGTAGTACTTTAAATCCCTTTGGTTCCCACGGACCACTGCGGCCCCCAACAAAGACCGATAAAGACCAAACTTGGCACACAGAGCCCACATGACCCACTCTACATCCTGCTGCAGTTTGAAGGAGCCCGGACCATGGATGATGGGACTTGAAGTACCTCTACTCACTTCCCAAGTCCGCTGCAACCCTCATCCAATCACTGATCGAGACCACACTTGGCACACATAACCCCCATGACTGCCTTCATGTCCTGGTGAGGTTCGGGGGAGGACTGACAATGGATGATGGGATTTGTAGTACTTTCACACCCCTCTGTTCCCACAGACCACTGCGGCCCCCAACAAACACCGATAAAGACCACACTTGGCACACAGAACCCCAGTGACCCACTCTACATACTACTGAAGTTTGGAGGGGGCAGAACATGGATGAAGGGACTTGCAGTACCTTCCCTCACTTTCCAAGCCTGTTACAAACCTAATCCAATGACTGATCAACACCAAACCTGGCACACAGAGCCCTCATGACCCACTCTACATCCTGGTGCAGTTTTGTGTGAGACGGACCATGGATGATGGGACTTGAAGTACCTTCACTCTCTTCCTAAAAACAATGCAACCCTCATCCATTCACCAATACAGACCAAACTTAGCACACAGAGCCCCCATGACCCAATCTACATCCTACTACACTTTGGGGGAGGGTGGACCAGAGATGATGGGACTTGCACTACCTTCAGTAATTTCATGATACCACTGCAACTCCCAATAATGATGCATCAAGACCAAACTTGGCACACAGAGCCCCCATGACCCACTCTACATCCTGCTGCACTTCTCAAATCACCCGGGCACCGCCGGGTCCCGAAGCTAGTTTAACATAAAATACAAGAGGGACTCAGGGCGATTTCCAACATGTATGGCAAATATTAAATGCCAGCAAAGAAACATATAGCAAATTGCATCAAAATATGACACATACAGAAAATAGAACAGTCATTCTATTTAATAATAATAGAATGCTTCAAGAACATGGCCATACAGCCCAAAAAACCTATAACAACCCAGTGATTCCAGCCATGAAAGCATTTGACAATACATAGAACAGTCATTACTATAAACTTAATATCAAATAAAAATTAACCAAAAAATAAAACTGGACTATCCTAATAGATATAGTCATGTAATATGAATTTGACCCGGTAAGAATTTAAACCTTATTAATAGATAAAATGATTGCCAACAATGAACAGTCTGAGATCAATTCCAGTGGCCAAACAGGATTTAGTATATCTAGATTATGTAATATGTCAAGACGTATTACTCTTCCTCCTCTCTATATGCCAGAGGGTATAGATGTGTTTTTAGCAGCTTTTTTATGGCAAAAGGGGGGGGGGCAGTTTTTCATTCTTTTGGAGAGAGTTCTAGAGGCAGGGAGTGATCACAGAGAAGGCCCCCTCTCTTATTCCCACCAGCCATGCTTGAGATGGTGGGACTGAGAGAAGGGCCTCCTCCGCGATGTTCAAACTGGTTTGTAAACAGAGATGCGGTTCTGCAAATAGTCTAGACCTGAACTATTTAGGGCTTTTTAGGTAATGACCAGGACTTTGTATTTAGCTTGGCAACAGATTGGCAGCCAGTGGAGCTGCCACAGCATGGGAGTTGGCCTCTCAAGATGCAGCGCTCCAGTTAATAACCTGGATGCTGATCTCTGCACCAGTTGCAGCTTCCACACTACTTTCAAAGGCAGCCCCACATAGAGAGCATTGCAGTAGTCCAAATGGGAGGTAACCAAGGCATGGACTACCATGGCCAGATCTGACATCTCAAGGTAAGGGTGCCGCTGGCGAACAAGTTTTAGTTGTGCAAAGGTGCTCTTGGCCACCACTGACATCTGGGGTTCCAGAGTCCATGATCGAGGAGCACCCCCAGACTGCGGACCTATGTCTTCAGGGGGAGTGCGATCCCATTCAACACAGGCTGTAATCTCACACCCTGATCCTCCTTACTGACCGGTAGTACCTCTGTTTTGTCTGGATTTACTTTCAACTCATTAGCCCTCATCCAGTCCATCACTGATGACAGGCACCGACTTAGGGACAAGATGCAGGCCCGGATTACCCATAAGGCCACCCTAGGCCATGGCCTAGGGGTGCAGGCCGAGGGGGGTGCAGTTCACTGACCAAAAAAAAAAGCTTGACTCTCTCTCTCTTTCTCTCTCTCTCTCGGGGGATGGCGGGGGGGAGAGCGCTGCGAGGGGGCGGGGGAGGAGGGAATGGCGCCCCCCTCGCTATCGCCCCATCCCCTTGTCAAGGAAGGAGGGCACGAGGAGGAGGAAGGAAGGGAAGCCCCCGGGACCACTGCCGGGCATGCGCAGCACCCAGGAACATGGCAGAGGAGGCAGAGGCGCTTGCGCCCTCCTTCCTTGACAAGGGGTGCTGCTGGGGGCGGGGCTTCCCTCTGCCGCCTCCTCCTCGCGTGACTCAAGGAAGAAGGGCACGAGGAGGAGACAGAGGGAAGCCCCGCCTCCGGGGTCGCTGCCGGGGGCGGGGCTTCCCTCCACCTCCTCCTCCTCGCAGTGGAAAGAAGGAATGTGGGGGGGGTGGTAGAGGTTGGTTTGGGGGCGTAATTCCAAAATGTGGCCTAGGGCACCAAAAGGGGTTAATCCGGGCCTGACAGGATGGTATCCTTGGTTTTCGGTGGAAAGGAGTAATAGAGTTGGGTGCCATCAGCGTAAATTTGACACCGAACTCAAAACTCCGGAATTACAAAACCTTGTTATTTTGTACATTCAAGTTGTTTCCAAATTATGGTGTCTCAAAACTGAACAATTGTTAGCCGCTTTGAGTCTATTTTATGAGGCTACGCAACGTGTGGAAAGAAAATGCCCATAAATCCTGTACTGCAAGTGTTTGTTTTCCCTAATTCCTCTAATGTTTGATACCTTTAGTATACTTAGGAATTGAAATTTTGTCGCTTTTGTAGTGTCTATACTTTTTTGTGTAGACGTACTGTACAAATGATTATTATTATTTCAACATGTTTGTTTTCTTTTGGGACTGGAAGCAAAATTCTTGCACTGTTTTGTTCTTGCCCTTTATGAAAACCACCTAAAGATGTTGCAGCTCCAGAATTAGGCATTGCTATTGCATTTTAAGCACAATCTGTACGCTGATGACACCCAGCTCATTCTGAGGATGGACCCCAGGGTGGAATCTGTACCCGATAATTTCCACCTCTGCCTAGAAGCCGTAACTGGATGGCTGCGAGCCAGTAAGTTGAAGGTGAACCCAGCGAAGACGGAGATCTTGTGGCTGGGCAGGGGCGCTCCTGGGGGGGTAGAGACCCAGTTGCCAACGTTTGATGGCGTGGCACTTCACCCGCAGCCTTTAGTCAAGAGCTTAGGGGTCCGGCTGGATCCCCAGCTGTCTATGGAGGCGCAGATTTCCTGCACCTGCAAGACAGTGTTTTACCATCTGCGACAGGCAAAACGTGGCTGGCTCCTTAGTCCTTAGGGGTCCGGCTCCCCAGCTGACCTGGCCACAGTGATCCAAGCGACAGGCACGGTCATCTCGAGGCTCGTCATCTCAACTCGTAATGCACTGTACATTGGCCTACCCTTGTCGGCGATCCGGAAACTCAAGCTGGTGCAGAACGCAGCAGTGCGCCTGCTCTCAGGAGCTGCAAGATCTGCCCATGTAACCCCACTCCTGCGCGAACTGCACTGGCTTCCTATTGAATTCCGGGTCTCCTTCAAGGTGTTAGTCTTAACTTTTAAGGCCTTATATGGTTTGGGGCCAGTGTACTTGAAGGAGCAGCTTACCCCATACGTGTAATACCAGAAGATCACTGCGTCCAGAGGGGCTCAACTTACTGGAGGTACCTGGTATCAAGACCTATAGGTTATCGAGCATGCGGCAGAGGGCATTCACAGTGGCCGCACCGACCCTTTGGAACTCACTGCCTGAGGAGACGCGAGCCCTACGGGGCTTGATGGCATTTCGCAAGTCCGTAAAGACTTGGCTGTTTAGGCAGGCATTCGGCTCTGACTGATGCCTGCTATAATCTGCCACCCTGTCGCGTCTTGCCGTCTGCATTATTGTTGTTCTGCTGGGATTTTATTGTTGGGAGCGGGGTTTAATTGGTTTTATAATGCTGTTTTTGTGTTTTTATCTGTGTTTTTATCTGGTTTTATTGTTGTAAACCGCTCTGGGCTCCGGAGAGAGCGGTCTACTAAATCGAATAATTAATTAAATAAATAAATAAATCTGCAACCAAACTTAAGCAGGACTTAAAGGGTGTAATAATAGAATGCAAGTAAATCTTAAGAGCCGCAACATAGATTGAACAGATTTAATGCGTTGAACAAGGAAAAGGAATCGCATTATAGCGAATCAACCAAGCAAAACAATTACACTAAGAGACGAAACGATAATAACAATAACAACCAAAATTACCAGAGTGAGAATAAGTGGATTTGAAAAACAACAACAACAACAACAACACATTAATTTATATCCCGCCTGCTCCATCTCCACGTGGGGACTCAGAGTAGCTGAATTTAGAAATATCAGCACAGGCCAGGGGAGTGGATACAAACATATCTCCACTCTGAGGAAAAAACTCAAAATACTATTGAAAAACACAAGTGAAAAGATGTTTACATTTTCAAGCATTGTGGAAACAAATAGGCAAAGCCTACAGAAATGTATGAGAGTCCATTTAGAAAGTTAAACTTAAAAGAGACAATTTTCTATTTAAGTAATGGCCTAGTATACAAGAAGAATTTTGAGAATGGATTCAGATAAACAAACAGAATACTCTGGGAGTATAAAAATAAAAATAGAGACTTCTAAATGTAATTGGTGAAATGGGGGGGGGGGGGGCGACCTTAACTCCCATAAAGATCGAAAGACCTGTATCGCCTCACCCAGCTGCTTGACAATTAGGGCGAGGGTCATGATTTGACGTGATAAATGCAATAGGTTAAACCCTTGTGCTGCTGAACTGCTGACCTGAAGGTTGGCAGTTCAAAGCTGTGGGTCGGGCTGAGCTCCCACTGTTAGCCCCAGCTCCTGCCAGTCTAGCAGTTTGAAAACATTCAAATGTGAGTAGATCAATAGGTACTGCTTTGGCAGGAAAGTAACAGTGCTCCATGCAGTCATGCTGGCCATATGACCTTGGAGGCGTCTTTGGACAATGCCGGCTCTTCAGTTTAGAAATGGAGATGAGCACCCCCACCCCACACCCCACCCCGGGTTGGACATGACTAGACTTAATGTCAGGGAAAACTTTATCTTTACTAAGAAACTATTGCTCCCAATAAGCACCAATTCAGCATACTGGAAAACAAGAATAAGTAGTCCCCCCCTTATCACAGTGGTTCGCAACCTTTTTTTTTTTTGACTAGGGACCATTTTGACCAGGGTCCACTCTCCAACATTAGTACCAAAAGGATTATGAATCAGTTTTTGGTCAACTTTAGATTTGGTTTAGGGTGCTGATTCAGAAAATTGCATTGGATAGATCACATTGGCTCTTGATTTTGATACAGAACATATGCCATTGTCAGCAACAGGGAAGGAGTGGCAGAGGGAGCAAAGGGAGCGGTAATAAATAAAATAAAATAAAGATGGAGGCTCGCGGACCAGATTTTCATCCTCACGGTCTACTAGTGGTCCGCAGCCCACAGGTTAAGAACCACTGCCATACAGCTTAAGAAACACTGCTGGAAATAACTCCAACTGTATTCAGTGGCACTTAATTCAGAGTTAACATGTACGAGATGATGCTGTTAATGACTTTTGTGTGATATGGCCACCCAACAAAAGATTCCACAGACTGAAAGGGAAAACTCTGCATTAACTTCTTAAATAACATTTGGCATTATGTGCACCACATATGAAAACAAGCAGTTGTTGGCCCTTACATGTGTAATTCCAGTACTTTTGTGATAGCGAAGACAAAACTTACTTTGGAATAACCAACACTGGACATATAAAAAGTCAAATGTAATTGGTTTTAAATGTTTTTAATGCTAGATATTTGTTTATATCTTATTCCTGGACAATATTATGCTTTGTGTGATTTTTGTCTTGTATTTTATGTTAAATGTGCTTTGATATTGTGAATTGCTTTGGGTCCTGTTAGGCAGAAAATCTGGATATAAATAAGGATTATTATTATTATTATATTATGCAAGCCATAAAGCTCTGTAGTTTTACACATACATCCTTACACAGAAAGCGCTTCAATCAATTGGTGTTCCTAAACTGAACGCTTCATGGTAAATATTGATAGAAAATCAGAAAATACATTTGGGTTGTTGTCACAAATACAGATGGTTTTCTGTGCTGTTGTGGACTGTGTTACGATTTCGTTTATTTTTTGCAATATCAAGGAATATTTACTCCAGATGAAATCTGTCAGGAGTAAGGAAGCCGTGAATAACAATCCTCCCTGAATTACAGCCTTTCTTACAACAACCAATTTGTGACCGATATTACTGCAATATACATTCTTCAGCAACCAAAGTACCAATAAGACTCGCACTTTCCTCCCAACACTCTTGTCTTTCTTTCTGCACAAATCCACTGCTGCAATAATGAGTTGCGAGTATTGTAAAACCAAATAGTTATCAGATTCATTAGAGATAGCAGTGTTTCTCAACCTGGGGATCAGGACCCGGGGGAGGTGTCAGAGAGGTCTCATTATTTTCTGTTGGTTATGGGGTTTCTGTGTGGGAAGTTAGGCCCAATCCCATCGTTGGTAGGGTTCAGAATGCTCTTTGGTTGTAGGTGAACTATAAATCCCAGCAACTACAGTTCCCAAGTGTCAAGGTATATTTTCCCCAAACTCCCACCAGTGTTCACATTTGGGCATCTTGAGTCTTCATGCCAAGTTTGGTCCAGATCCATTATTGTTTGAGCCCACAGTGCTCTCTGGATGTAGGTGAACTACAACTCCAAAACTCAAGGTCAATGCCCACCAAACCATTCCAGTATTTTCTGTTGGTCAGGGGAGTTCTGTGTGCCAAGTTTTGGGTCAACTCCATCATTAGTGGAGTTCTGAATGCTCTTTGGTTGTAGGTTAACGGTAAATCCCAGCAACTACAATTCCCAAATAACAAAATCAACCCACAAACACCCCAATGCCCCCGTATTCAAATTTGGGCATATTATTATTAATTAATTATTAATCTCAAACTTCTATACCGCCACTCCCTGAAGGCTCGGAGTGGTTTACATGAATTGAGAAAAAACAATACATAAAATCACAAACAGTAAGGGAGGGTACGGGGAGGGAATGGGGGTCAGAAAAGGAGGTCAGATCAGGGAGTCGAGGCCCCCATGAGGACCTTCGAGACACCCATGGCTCTGAGTGCATTCTCAGTGCCCTCAAGGAGCGGCATACTAGAACAGCGGATGCCATAGCGGGATCACGGGCAGCCACCCAGCCCTGCAAAAGGGCAGTCTTTGCCACGCACACACGGCACCCCCTCCGGCAGTCCAATTGGGCAAGGTGGGCCACTCGTTAGGTCCTCGGGTGAAGTCTTGACTATGGCAGGTGCCTTGACAGGTCTGCTATTCCTTCTGGCGGAAACCCCCAAAAAGGTCCTCATCCTATAGCACCGTCTCCGCCGGCAGGAGCCTTGTTGGTCCTTACTAGGAGGCTTGGTGCCCTTTGCGACAGTTTTTGAATCCCCTCCACTGTGTTATTGTTGGGTGCTTTCAAAGACAGATCAACCCCCAAGCTCTGACGTTCGCCTGCCCGGTGAGTTGGGACTGGAGCCAGAGGTCTTCGAGGTTTAGGGGTCTGGGAGCTGCCTGGTAGGTGGATTGGAGCTGGGGGCAGGTGCATGTCGGCCTGACCATCCTGAGAGCGACCGGTGGAGAGTATATTGGCTGCTTTAGCCTGGCTGCCCATCAAGTCCTTGCCAGATGGCGGGGCTGTTAACTCACCATAGGAGGTGAGTGGGTCCATACAGGGTGGTGTGGCGGGCATATGGGGTATTTGTGTCAAATTTGGTCCAGTGAATGAAAATGCATCCTATCACATATTTACATTATGATTCATAACAGTAGCAAAATTACAGTTATGAAGTAGCAACAAAAAGAATGTTATGGTTGGGGGTCACCACAACATGAGGGAACTGTATTGAGGGGTCATGGCACTAGGAACATTGCCATGAGCTCTTATGGCAGGCCTAATTCCAGAAACCTAAACTCTTACCTCCCACCTTCTTTCTCACAGGTTAGAGACAAATCCTTTGGTCCATGACTAATGCAAACTTTCAATCACACCATCAGTCGCCACTGTATCAAAATAAGCATGTGACATTTCGGCACATTTGCTTGTGCACGCAGACATGCTCACTGCACACACATTTGGAAAAGGATGCAGCTTCTAGGAAAATCCAACCGCAGCTTAAAATCTCAGGTAAAACTACACAGAAACTAACCAAAGCCACTACAGTCAATGAAAGAATCTCGTTCTCCATCAAATGATCCATTTCTACTAGCGGAACTCCGAAGCGCCTTCTTTCCCCAGCAAAATAATCCTCATATAGTTTTAACAGCCTATCCAATCTACTCATGCATTTTTTTAATGTTTCCCCCCTTCACAGCTAATAGATTTCACCATTTCGGAGGTTCAAATGATACAGGTGAGCAGAGCCAGCAGGCAATGAAGCATCTCTTCTTTAGAAACAATCAGAAAATACAGAGTTACCAACCTATCAGAACTTGTTCGGTCCAGGAGCATCAAGGCAGCAAGCCCTCCCCTGCGATGCGTAGAAGCAATGCACAATCTCTGAGCATCTTGCAGAGCGGTGAAATTCCTCTGGCTGCTTCCCGAACCCCAGAGGACCAATGAGAGGTTCCCTTCTGCTCTGACACTGGTCCAGGTCTGGAAATTGCCTTCCTCTCGTTCTCTTTGCTGCCACAAAGCAGCCAGGCTTCCCCCGGCCGCGGCTAACTAATTGCAGGGAACCACATCTGCTGCAATATGGGGATCGCTTACTGCATTGCTTTCCCAGTGGCATGTGAGAGCCCCTGGTTTTTCCAAGCGACACCTGCTTATGTCAAGCGGGAGCGGCTCCCTGCTTTTCTGTCCGACACACTTCACCTCCTGACAATCATTTTCATGGCCTTGTTTCTGGCTGCAGTCACTTGTTTCCCCTAGTCATAGGGTTTGTGGCCTGATAAGCAAATATACAAGAAACTAAGAGGCACGACTCCAAGGATTTAGATAAGAGAGGATGAGGATGTGTGTGTTTTGCACCAGCTAATTGGCACCACTCCTGAACCATCTGAAAGGCACCCTGCCCGTCTTCAAGGCTCTGTATCTCCCCTCCTGCAACTAGAATCATAGAATCAGAAGACACCCCAAGGGCCATCCAGTCCAACCCCGTTCTGCCAGGGAGGAACACACAATCAAAGCACCCCTGACAGATGGCCATCCAGTCTCTGCTTAAAACCCCCAGAGAAGGAAACCCCACCAATATTCTGAGGTAGTATCTTTCACTGTTGAACAGCTCTTGACAACATCCCCAGTGTAAAATTCTTCCATTTGACATCCACCAGGCGGAGAGTCTTTTCTATCATCGCTCCAACTTTGTGGAATGCTCTGCCATCAGAGACACGGGCTTTGCGAAATTTGAACAGCTTTTGCAGAGCGTGTAAGACACACTTATTTAGGCAAGCGTTTGAAGGTTTGTGATCCCCATCTGTGTTCTATACTGTTTTATTGTATTTTTGCTGTTTTTATTGTTATTTACTCATGTATTCGTATATCATGTTTTAAACCGCCCCGAGCCTTTGGGAGTGGCGGTCTACAAATCAAATAAAATAAAATAAATAAATAAACAGGGTGTTCTTCCGAATGTTTAGATGGAATATATTTCCCCCTGCCATTTGAATCCATTGCTCTGTGACCTAGTCTCCAGAGCAGCAGAAAAGAAGCCTGTCAAATATTTAACAGGTAACACAATACCCTTTCAAATATTTAAGCATGACTCTCGTGTCCCTCTCAGTCTGGATCTGATCCCAGGATCTGATCCCAAATTATCTGTTTATCAGGCAGTGTAGACTCATATAATCCAGTTCAAAGCAGATTATCCAGAATCAGATCCTGGCATATAAGGCAGTGTAGATCCAGTTTCAGCTTTCTTTTCTCCAAGCTAAACATACCCAGCATACCTAAGCTATTCATCATAGGGCTTGGCTTCCCAACGTTTGATCATTTCGGTTGCCTTTCTCTGGGCACCTTCCAGGTTGTCCATATCTTTATTGAATTGTGGTGCTTGAATGGGACAAAGAGTGGAATGAAAAGTAATGCCTCCACCTTCGTTCCTTGGGTTAGGATGGGAATATTTTATTTATTTATTTATTTATTTCGATTTCTTAGCCGCCACTCCCAAGTGGCTCGAGGCGGCTCACAAATCAAGGTAAACAGAATACTCAGTTACACATTAAAACATTATACACTACACATTAAAAGGGTTTTAAAACTGGGCATTACATTCAACTGAACCAACTTAGATTTCAAACGCCTGTCGGAACAGCCAGGTTTTACAGGCCTTCTGAAACGCCATGAGGTCATGGAGTGACCTGACCTCTGGCGGTATGGAGTTCCAGAGCATGGGGGCAATAATAGAGAATGCCCTTCTTCTTGTCGAAGTGAGGCGGAAAGTTTTGGCACTCGGAACAGAGAGAAGATCCTGGTCTTCTGATCTCAGTGATCTCGCGGGACAGTATGGGGTAAGGCGGTCACTCGGCCCCAGAACATACAAGGCCTTGAAAGTCAAAGTTAACACTTTGAAGTTGATCCGGAATTCAATAAGTAGCCAGTGCAGTTCCCGCAGAATAGGTGTAATGTGGTGGCTCACAGGTGAGCCTGTGAGCAAGCGAGCAGCAGCGTTCTGCACCAGCTTAAGTTTCCGGGTCACCGACAAAGGTAGGCTAATGTAAAGAGTGTTACAGTAGTCCAGTCTTGAGATGACCATTGCTTGGATCACCAAGGCCAGATCGCGACGGGAGAGGTAGGGGGCCAGCTTTCGAGCCTAGAGGAGATGGAAAAACGCAACTCAGCTAACCAAGGAGACATGACTTTCCATGGAAAGCCGAGTGTCCAGATGGACTCCAAGGCTCTTTACTGTTGACGACAGGCATAGTGCCACGCAGTCCAGGGTTGGAAGCTGGAGTTCCCCACTGTCTGGGCGACCTAGCCAAAGGATCTCCGTCTTCGCTGGATTCACCTTCAACCTACTGGCTCGCAGCCATCCAGTGACGGCTTCAAGGCAAAGATGGAAATTATCGGGTACAGATTCGGGCCGGCCCTCCATCCTCAGAATCAGCTGAGTGTCATCAGCGTACTGATGACACTCAAGCCCAAAGCTGCGCACCAGCTGGGCAAGTGGTCACATGTAGATGTCTTAATAAATCAAACACAGAAATAATCCTTAGAATGTGCTCTTTAACCACCACTATTCACTTTTCCACACAATCACCAGACAATTGGATACATTTCTGCCAAAGATGAACAAGTTTTCTGAAGCCGTCACGGAAGATGTCGACACTCTATTTCCGCAACCAGCAGCTCACCGTTCTCTCAACGTCTTCATCAGAAGCATCATGATGTCCCCACAGATAAAACAAGTACAAAACCAATAAAATAATCCCAGACCAAAAACAGTGACTGCATTGTCCGTAACAATTTTTCCTCTGTGCATGAGGAAGGGCATTGTGGGCAAGCATACAGGTGCTGAGTTGTTTGTTCTGTTCCAAAGCCGCACGAGGTGGATGGTTCTTCTAGGTAGTGCCATTTAGGTAGGTTATCTTTTGATCTGCCCACTCCACTTCTGAGTCTGTTCAGGGACTTCTAAGTTGCCTGTTCTTGGTTTGCCCCTGGAGGAAGACCCTTGTTTTGAACATATATCCTGACACAGAAATAGCTTCAATTAATTAGACAAAGTGTTCCTTTAATGCATTGCCTGATTTTGCTGCCCAGAGGGATACTCTTGCTGTTCCTGGGGGAACGTTAAGAGGAGTGGTGGTTCTCATGAAGCTTTCTTTTGATTTGAGTCTACTGGGAGGGGGCTGATAGCTATGCAATGGATGGCTTTCACAGTGTTAAGCCTTATTTTTCTCACAGGAGTAACTTCCCATCACACATCCCGGGGGGGGGGGGGGGGCAATGCCAGCTAGCTTGTAGAGCAGTGTTTCTCAACTTTTCTAATGTCATGACCCCTTAATAGAGTTCCTCATGTTGTGGTGACCCCCAACCACAAAATTATTGTCATTGCTACTTCATAAATGTAATTTTGCTACTGTTATGAATCGTAATGTAAATATCTGATATGCAGGATGTATTTTCATTCACTGGACCAAATTTGGCGATACACCCAAATTTTAATATTGGTGAGGTGGGGGCGGGGGATTGATATTTTCATTTGGAAGTTGTAGTTGCTGGGAGTTATAGTTCACAATCAGAGAGCATTCTGAACTCAACCAATGGGGGAATTGAACCAATCTTGGCACACATGACCAACAGAAAATACTGGAAGGGTTTGGTGGGCATTGACCTTGAGTTTTTGGAGTTGTAGTTCACCTATATACAGAGAGCACGGTGGACTCAAACAATGATAGATCTGGATCAAACTTGGCACAAATATTAAATATGCCCAAATGTGAACACGGGTGGAATTTGGGGAAAATTAACCTAGACAATTTATAGTTATGGGATTTATAGTTCACCTACAATCAAAGAGCACTCTGAACCCCAGCAATTATAGAATTGGGTCAAACTTCCCACACAGAACCGCCATGACCAACAAAAATACTATGTTTTCTGATGGTCATTGGCGACCCCTCTGACACCCCCTCATGACCCCCACCCAGGGGTCCCGACCCCCAGGTTGAGAAACACTGTTGTAGAGTCTATCAACAGGTGAAAGTTTGAGACATCCTATGATTATTCTGTATGTTTCGTTCAGTGCTATATTCACCTGCTTCGTGTGTGTGTGATACAGGGCAAGCATACTCAGCAGTTGAGAAAGACAAGTCCAGGGCCGATGTTCTTATTAATTTTGGGTCTGCACCGCATGCGCTGCCAGTAAGTTTCCGCAGGATGTTATTGTGTGTAGCTACTTTGTGCTTGGCGTTCATACAGTGTTTCCTAAATGTTAATGTTCGATCTAAGGTGACACTGAGATATTTAGGATGGGAACAGTGTACAAGCTCTTGGTCTTCCCAGGTAACTTTCAATTTCCTGTTGGCATCATGGTGGAAAGCACACACTTGTGTCTTGGCAGGGTTAGGCTTCAGGTGGTTATTTTTGTAATAGTGGGAGAGATCTTTCAGGACATTAGTAAGTTGGTTCTTGACTGCTTCAAGGTCTTTTGCTTGTGTTGTTAGGTCAAGGCCATCAACATATATAAATCTCTTTGAGTGGTGGCTATGGCTGATAATTAGTAAAAATATTAAATAGAAAGAATGAACAGAAAAAAATTACAATGACTTCTGACTTTCCTAATATATATAATATTATAAAATATTATTAATCCATATTATAGATAGATAGATACACACACATACATACTCACGCACATATTACAAAATATTATAATATGTACTACACACACACAAATCTTGGTTCTTATTTAATCTTTTTCAGTTAGAGAGTTCAGAACGATTACCATTTTCTTCATACTTTATTTGAAATATTTTATCATGAAATTTTTATTAATTTTTATTTATTTCATATCAAAAGCATTGCATAAAGCTGATAAAAATAGAAGGCGCCCAAGTGGCAACAGCATTGTCTGTAATCTCCAACAATTCCTCCTCTGTACACGAGGCAGGGCACAGTGGACAAGCATACAGATGCGGAGTTGTCTGTTCTGCTCCACAGTCACACAAGGTATGGGATCTTTTAGGTTTGTCAGGCTGTCTTTTCGTCTTCCCACTTTGCTTCTGAGTCTATTCAGGGACTTCCAAGTTGCCCATTCTTGGTTTGCCACTGGAGGAAGAACCTCTCTCATGGGGGGGGGGTCCAGTTGGGACTCCCTGGTTTAGCTGCCCAGAAGGATATTTATTTATTTATTTACTTCATTTATATTCCGCCCTTCTCACCCCGCAGGGGACTCAGGGCGGATTTCAATGTACACGTTACATTTAGATACACAAACACACAAGACAGACAGAGGCAATTTAACATCTGGCCACCAGGGGGAGCTGTCGCACTCCTTAATTCCTCAGCGTGTTTCCTGGAGATCTTTTTATGGCCTCGTAAATCAGTTAAATTAAGCCTCCCCACTAAGTGGTACCTTAATTTCCTTCTTGACAGATTCAACTGTCTTTTGGGTTGCAAAGGTTGACAACAGGCTACACAATAGGTCGAGAGCCCATCTCGATCCCATATCGATCCAGGCAGGCTTCAAACTCGAGGACTGCACGGGTCGAGGTGGGTGCTCGACCTTTAAGTATAGCCTGCTGTCAACCTTTGCAGCCCGAAAGACAGTTGCATCTGACAAGTAGGAGATAAAGGCACCACATTAAGTGGGGAGGCAAATTTTGACTGAATTATGAGGCCATTAAAGAACTCCAGGAACGCTGAGGAATGCGGAAGGAACAACAAAGGATGCTGGGAACGCTGAGAGATGAGGAGTGCGTCAGCTCCCCTGGTGGCTAGAGCTTGCCTCTGTTTGTCTATATGTGTGTATGTGGAAACGGCAGGGATTGTCTGCTAAGTATGTGTTCCTTGGAATCCTCTCTGAGTCCCCTTCGGGATGAGAAGAAAGGAATATCAATAAAGTGTATTATTATGTATTATTATTATTATTAAAAAACATGAATATTGCAAAAATTCAACAAATACACATATTTCTACAGAAGATCCACATTAAAACAGCATTTCTATAAATATTAAAATACACAAAACAGACATCAAACAAAGGACATGAGATTAAAATCCATACATTCTCAGTTCTTGCATTTTCCCCTCTTTCCTTTCTTTACTGTTCCTCCTCCTTTTTCCTCTTTTCAAAATATACAATGGAAAAGGTGCAACTTCCCGATGTGGCCACAGGGGGCGCCAAAGGACGTGTGTCATTTCTGTGATCTAAAGCGCGGCTCCAAAGGCAAACAGAGCCAAGCGGAGCCCATCCCACCAATCAGAGGGCGGGAGGGAGTCGCGCGCGGGCCAATGGGAGGCTCTTCCCAGGTGCTGCTCGGCGCATGCGCAGTCCGGCTGAGGAGGGGGCGCGGAGCGTGAGGAGAAGCAGGGTTGGGGAATGAGAGGGGAGGGAGCGGAGGGCGGGGAGGGCTCCTCGGGTCAAGCGCCGTGGGCAGCATGAGGAGAACGGAGGCGGCCCCCTTCGTGTAGCCGGCGAGGCCGCTCTCCATCCCGCATCTGCCCGCGGACCTCAGCTTGGGGTGCCCTGCATCCGGGTCCTTCTCTGGCAAGGCTCCGAATTGGGCCCGAGGCAAGATGGCCGCCCCGGCCGCTGTGAACCCCTCGGGTGAGTAGGGCAGGGTTGCCATGGCGACGGGCTGTGTAGGCTAGGCCTGGGCCGACTTGGGCCTTCCCTCCAGGGTGTTGGACTTCAACTCCCAGAATTCCTCACAGCCTCAGGCCCCTTCCTTTCCCCCCTCAGCCGCTTAAAGAATGTCAGAATGTTGAGGCTGGCCAATCGGGAAACCATATGCAAATTAGTAGGTAAAGCTAGCTCATTCATTGGTCAACTTGGGTCCTCCAGGGGTTTTGGACTTCAACTCCCACCATTCCTCACAGCCTCAGGCCCCTTCCTTTTTCCCCTCAGCCGCTTAAGAATGTCAGAATGTTGAGGCTGACCAATCAGGAAACCATATGCAAATTAGTAGGTAAAGCTAGCTCATTCATTGGCCAACTTGGGCCCTCCAGGGGTTTTGGACTTCAACTCCCACCATTCCTCACAGCCTCAGGCCCCTTCCTTTCCCCCCTAAGCCGCTTAAAGAATGTCAGAATGTTGAGGCTGGCCAATCGGGAAACCATATGCAAATTAGTAGGTAAAGCTAGCTTATTCATTGGCCAACTTGGGCCCTCCAGGGGTTTTGGACTTCAACGCCCACCATTCCTAACAGCCGCAGGCCCCTTCCTTTTGCCCCTCAGCCGCTTAAAGAATGTCAGAATGTTGAGGCTGACCAATCGGGAAACCATATGCAAATTAGTGGGTAAAGCTAGCTCATTCATTGGCCAACTTGGGCCCTCCAGAGGTTTTGGATTTCAACTCCCACCATTCCTAACAGCCTCAGGCCTGAGGCTGTTAGGAATGGTGGGAGCTGAAGTCCAACACACTTGGAGGGAAAGCCTAAGTTTACCCAGGCCTGATTTAGACACTGTTCTCTTTCTGATTGAGCCTAGAATCGCATTGGCCTTTTTAGCTGCTGCATCACATTCTTGCTTCCAAGCTTATTTACATATATACATATATATTTATTTACTTATATTTGTGTCTTGTCCTTCTCACCCCCGGAGGAGGACTTGACTAACAACAGTAATAAATGATTTTTTAAAAATGTATCAAAAGTATAAACTGATAAAAATAGAAGGTGTTCGGGTGGCTCAATATCTTTTGAGCAAAAAATGGGCAACAGCAACGGCATTGCCAACATATATAAAACTGTTTGAGTGGTGGCTATGGCTAATAATTAGAAAAAATATTAAATAGAAAGAATGAACAGAAAAAAATACAATGACTTCTGACTTTTCTAATATATATCTATAATATTATAAAATATTATTCATCTATATTGTATATACACACACATACATACTCACATACATATTACAAAATATTATAATATGTACTAAACACACACACCAATCTTGGTTCTTATCTTGCAGGACCTGATGGCATTCCGCAGGTCCTGCAAGACCTGGCTCTTCAGACAAGCGTTTGGAGTCTGATAGCGCTCGATAGACGCTCACTATATTGTCATACCACCACCACTCCTATGATCCAGCTCTGGTTGTGATTTTATATGACTGTTTTTATGAAATTTTATGCGCTTTTAATCACGTTTATATGCTGTTTTTACATGTAAACCGCCCTGAGCCTCGGGAAGGGCGGGTTATCAAATCGAAATGATAAATAAATAAATAAATTTAACCTTTTTCAGTTAGAGAGTTCAGAACTATTACCATTTTCTTCATACTTTATTTCAGTGGTTCTCAACCTGGGGTCCCCAGATGTTTTTGGCCTTCAGCTCCCAGAAATCCTAACAGCTGGTAAACTGGCTGGGATTTCTGGGAGTTGTAGGACAAAAACATTTGAGGACCCCAGGTTGAGAACCGCTGCATATTTTATCATGAATTTTTTATTTATTTTATTTATTTCATATCAAAAGCATTGCATAAAACTGATAAAAATAGAAGGCGTGCAGGTGGCAACAGCATTGTCTGTAGCCTCCAACAATTCCTCCTCTGTACATGAGACAGGGCACAGTGGACAAGCATACAGATGCGGATTTATCTGTTCTGCTCCACAGTCACACAAGGTATGGGATTCTTTTAGGTAGTGCCGTTTTGCCACGCTGCCTTTTGATCTGCCCACTCCGCTTCTGAGTCTTTTCAGGGACTTCCCAGTTACCCATTTTTGGTTTGCCCCTGGAGGAAGACCCTCATAGGGGGCCATCCAGTTGGGATTTCCTGGTTTAGCTGCCCAGAGGGATACCCTTGCTGTTGCTTTGGGGACGCCAAGAGGAGTGGTATTTCTCATGAAGCTTTTCCTTGATTTGAGTCTACTGGGAGGAAGCTGGTAGCCATATAGTGGGTGGCTTTCATGGTGTTCAACCTTATTTCTCTCACATTTAGCAGCAACTTCCCGTCACACATCGGGGTGTGCCACCTAGCTTATAGAGTTTATCAACAAGTATAGGTTTAAGACATCATGTGATTATGCTGCATGTTTTGTTCAATGCTATGTTCACCTGTTTTAAATTATAAAGGCAATGGACACATAAAATTACTAAAACATTGTTTAAATCACGCAGGTTTGAAACCATAGTCCAGGTTTGTCCATTGTCATTCACACAAATTGAGTCACATTCTAAATTGCTGCCTCTACTGTGCAAACGCTTGGCCACATAACCAGGTTTTGAGTTTCATTCTAAAGGACAAGAGGGGGGGGGGGGCGCAATGTAATGTTACTGAGTAGAGAGTTCCCCAGGTGAGGGGCCACCATTGAGAAGGCCCTGTCTCTCATCTTCACCAGTCTCACCAGGATGGTGGGACCAAGAGCAGGGCCTCTCCTGTCGATCTTAGACTTTGTGATGGTTCATAGCAGGAGATATGTTCAGACAGGTAAGCTGGGACAGAACCATTCAGGGCTTCATAGGCTAAAGCACTTTCAGTTGTGCTCCGTAGGAAATTTGCAGTGGAGCTGGCGTAGCAGAGGAGTTGTATTCTTTCTGTATTCTTTCTGTATGCCCGCTCCAGTGAGCAACCTGGCTGCCGTCTGTTGGACTCGTTCACTGATTCTCAAAGTGGGCGGTACCACCCCCTGGTGGGCGGTGAGGCGATCCAAGGGGGCGGTGGGAGGCTCAGGGGAATTTGGGGGGCAGTGAACTCCTTTAAGGGGGCGGTGAACGATTGGCCATTTAGGAGGGTTCGTGCGGCCCTCTTCTTTGGCCCCGCCCCCTTCGCTTTGACCTGCATATTAGATATTTGGATTAGAATTCGTAAGAGTAGCAAAATTATTTATGAAGTAGCAATGAAAATATGGTTGGGGGTCACCACAACATGAGGAACCTTATTTAGGGGTCATGGCATTGAAAAGGTTGAGAACCACTGCATTAATGCATATATCTTTCTGTTTAATTGCTATTAAATTTAAAAAAAAATAATTTCTAGCGGGGCGGTGAGTACATTTTTTTCTGGAAAGGGGATGGTAGGCCAAAAAAGTTTGGGAACCACTGGACAAGTTGGAGCTTCCAAACAGTCTTCAAAGGCAAGCCCACATAGAGTGCATTGCAGTAATCTATTTGGCTTGTGTTCATCTTGTGCTCTACTAAAACTTCTAGATCTGGAGTGTTCCGTGATTTCTAGGCTGTACATGCTCTAGCAGCATGTCTCTATGTTTTCCCTGCATCTATTGCTAATGGCATCTTCAGAAGATCCAGTGATTCCGGCTCTGAAAGCCATCCACAATAGCCCCAGAACGAATAATGGTCTAGCACTGTATGTTGTATGTCCATGGCATTGAATGTTTGCCTGTATATGTGCATTGTGATCCGCCCTGAGTCCCCTGCGGGGTGAGAAGGGCAGAATGTAAATGACAAATAAATAGTTAAGTCTACCTAGCCCTAATCTTTTGGTTGGATCTGCAGCACTTTATTCCCAGCTCGGCCCTACAGTTTTGCACTTGCACAAGCCCATGTCCTGCCCTATTTTCAAATCTGCACATGCCCACTTTTCTTGGCTACTGGTTGTTTGATGTTTGGATTATGTTTTATAATTTACATTCCATTCTTTTTACTGTTTTTAATATAGTGTATTGTTATATGTTTTTAATTGTGTTATTTGTAACCTTTGTTTACCTTTGGCTTGGTTCCCATGTAAGCCGCCCTGGGTCTCTTTGGGGGATGGAGGTCGGATATAAGAATAAAATTATTATTATATAGATACCTTTCTATGTGGACTGCTTTCAAGCCAAGTGTCACCCATTCTTGGAGTGTCATCCATGGCCTGGGAGTTCTCCTGCATTCATCACTGAGCCTGGAACCCTAGGTTTCTGCAGTGGCCAGGGAAGCTTTCTCACATTTATTTATTTACAACATTTGTATCGCGCCCTTTTCTCCCTGAAGGGGACTCAGAGCAGCTTACAAGTTATATGTACATACAATATATTATGTTATTAGCATAGCACAATATTAGTCTTATATATTACTATATTGTACTATACCACTGGATCCCTTGTGCCAGCAAGAGTGGGTTAAGCTCCCTCTGTCATCTCCAGCTCCCTATGCAAGGATATGAGAGAAGCAATACTGATTTCATTTAGACACCAAGTGAAAACATGTTTACAGGCACTCCCCAAGTTACAAACATCTGACTTACTAATGTCTCATAATTAAGAACGGAAATGAGACAACAGGAAGTGAGAGAAATCTACCCCTTGAAAGGGAAATTCACTTCTGAAAGAGTTATTATCATGGGGAAAGAGTCTCCATGGAAGCTTTTTCACCAATTGTTGTAGGAGCACCCAGTGGCACAAGGGGGTTTAACCCGTGTGCTGACAGGACTGCTGACCGAAAGGAAAATTGTAACCATTTTCATGTCATTTGTATAAGTTCGTTTATTCTGTCTTGTGTAAGTCTCCCAGAGCACTTCGGTGAAGGGCGATTCATGAAATAATAAAATGAAATGAATTTGGGGAACGAAGTGAGCTGCCGTCTGTCAGCTCCAGCTTCTCATGCGGGGACATGAGAGAAGCCTCCCACAGGAGGTACTCCCAAATATGCTGAAAACCCATAAGGCAGATTTTTAAACTTTCCCTTACCCAAAGTCTTGTAGAAGTCTTTAAGGCTAGTTTCTCTGTGTTTATTTCGATAAACTGTTGAGCACTAAATTTCAATAATGTCTAGTTCTAAATGCACAGAGAGTTCATGTGGATCCAAGGATCTTCAATTAGTTGTCAAAGGCTTTCATGGCCGGAATCACTGGGTTGCTGTGAGTTTTCCGGGCTGTATGGCTATGTTCCAGAAGCAATTTCTCATGACATTTTGCCCACATCTATGGGAAGCGTCATCAGAGGTATGAGGTCTCTGAGGGTGCCTGCCATAGATGTGGACAAAACATCAGGAGAGAATGCTTCTGGAACATGGCCATACAGCCAGGAAAACTCACAGCAACCCAGATCTTCAATTAGCTTAAATTTAATGTTGTGTTCTTTTGGACAGACATAGTCTTTTGGGGTAAATCAGCTACTCTTGCTGCACAGTTATATGGGATAAATTTATATTCTCAAACACACTTTTTTATTAGGACACAATCCAAAAACTGCATTTAGAAAACACTTCTATGGTAGAATTTTTATTCTACCTGAATTCAAATTTTATTGTTGTTTATTGCAGACTTCCTATTACAACCTGGTTCAGAAATCTGTGTTTCTCCAGCTTCCCATCACCATCTTCCCAATGTCAGTGCCAGTCATTAAATATTAAGAAAAGAAACTTCTTTGCCAGAGGTTTTGTTAACTGAGGTGTGCTGATATAATAGTGTTTCATGGGAAAAGTAAAACTCTTTCAGTGCAAACAACTGAGGACATTGCAGATATTATTGCATCTTAATGAAACAGGTTTTCCTGTGTTTCTTTTTCTGTCATGTGTTGTCCACTATGGCAGTTAGGCTGATGCCATGAGGTCAGAACCACGCTATTAGGTATATAATTCCCAGTGGAATTTATTGAAAGGGTGAGGGAGGAGTGGAGCAAACTTATGGCTAAGAGGCCTATATTTGCATATGTCAAGCAATGTTATAGATAAGGTGTAGTTGTTATTGGTCAGTGGACCTGTGACAGCCCTTTTTTCTCAATGAATGCTAAAGATGGAGAGGATATTCTGAAGTCCATAGAGAATAGGAAGGTGGAAATAGGCCTCAAGAGAAATCAGCTTCCATTTCTAACATGGCAAGAGTGAACTTATTGTGGGTCAAGGAGATGACCAAGATCCCTCCACTCAGATCAGATCAGAATCAAGCAAAGATATCAACATGTTGAGAATATTGAAGGTGCCAGCTTTTGCAGCAGATGATGTTCAGTTTTAGGGCTCAGGTCATAATATAACAGGTGTGGCTAAAGACCTAGGGTGTGGATTGCCAGTGGAAACACAAGGTTTCCTAGAGAAGGGAGACTAGCTATTTTTTATCAGAAGAACTGCTTGGAATCTTAGTTGAAGTGTATCAATGCTGAGATTTTGTGGCAGTGCTTGGAATAGAGAATGGCCTTCTCATCTCTTATTTGTAGAGGAGACCGTGGTGAAAGTAAGAAAAGCTGACACTGTACCTGGCACTCAGAAAGGAGCACTGCCAGTTCATATCCTAAAAGGTGAAAACCTATGGTCAAGCAACACCAGAGTGTGCTCAAGATAGAAAAAGTTATAAATGTGGGCAAACACCCAAACTAGGAGAGGCTGCAGCTCTTGCTTTTGCCTGAGCCTCCTGGGAATTGTAAGATTCCTCTTGCCCCTTGATTTGGGTACACTTTAAAGTAAGCTGGGGACAAAGGGGGAATGGGAGGGTAGGGAAACTGGGACATTTAAAAGGTGTTTCAAATAGTGGAGCAACAGAGAATTAATTGGAAGTGTTCTTGTCAAATCAAGAGAATCAGAGGTTGCATTTTGATACCTGCTTCAAACTGCAGTGCAATTTTTTGGGTGAGGTATCTGTGCAGCATTGAGTAACCTGTTTGCCAAATGATCATTTGAATAGCTGGGAAGTGGACTAGCAGGTGACCAAATTTTAATATATAACTGGGTAGCATCCAAATTCATTCCCATAATTCTCTCTACCTCCAGAACACAAATGGTTAACTTAGAAAATGGTGATAGCTCCCCATTTCACAATAAATTGATCAGTATGCAAGACATTTGTCACCAGCTGAATCATGGTCCACAGTTAAAGTAAACAGATCTGTGATGACACTTTCTGAGCAGAATACCAATGTGGCTGCATTTCTTCCCAGAGGTTTCCAATATTTCTCATGAATTTCTTTTGAAGGAGGATTCAGTCCCAAGGATAAAACGATATCATTGTGATTATACTTATATACAGGTGGGAGATGTGATACGGCGGTCTGGATAGCTGTGCTGAGTCTTGTTGTAAGAACAGTGTGTGTGTCTGAAGGGGGAGGTGGGGAAAGGGAGGGGATTTAGTGTAACCTCTATAACATACCTGTTGTTTTAAGATGTTTCCACTTCTGTTCTAAGCCTTAGCTCTAAGGTTTCAATATAAAAATATTACTGCATTGTAAAGGGTTCCATTCATTGTTCATTGTTATTTCATTTTGATGTTAATTTGGTAATTGCTAGATGAGTAGGAGAGGACTAAATTTACAGTTGTCTTTTACATGAGATGTTCATATGAAGCGTTCATTGTAGTAAAGGCTTTGCAACTAAATTCTTCACTCACCTGCCCTGCCCATCTACAGATTATCAAGTATTAGAGTGCAAAATTGTTTGCTAGTTGCTTAGTTGTGCAGAGATTACAAGGCTATCATGCATGGCTCAAATCACGTTATCTTTGAATTCTGCCTTTAAAAAAATGATGTCAATTTACCTTAGAAACATCTAGTTATTATTTGCATTCATTTAAAATGGCTTGTTTTGAAGAGAGTTACTAATTCAAAGCACACAGAAACATAGAAAAGTTACATTTTTAAAGTGATGATATGGTAATGCTGCACCATTGTGTCACTCCACAGTTCAAGACTGCAATTGTACATTGTTTCAAGATTGTACATATTCTCAACAGTATGCCAGCCATAAATACATTCCAAAATATTTATTTGCTTATTCAGCAAATATCATGCACAGTGTTCCTTCTCTTCATTTTATTCCTATGGAAATAGCACTTTGAGATAAGGTCAAGATGAATGAGAGAGACTGTTCCAGGTCCAAAAATTCGACCATTCTGGTGTGAGTGCATTATGCTAAACTGGTACTTTGTTTACTGTCTCTGTTACAGAAATGGCATCAGACATACCTGGACCGGTGACATTGCCGGTGGCACCGATGTCTACAGGGCAAGTCAGAATGGCAGGGTCCGTGCCCGGTCGAGGAGGAAAAAGGCGCTCAGGGTAAGTTGACTTCATGGAGTCAAAGTAATGTTGAAATTTTATTTTATGAGCATATCTTTAAGGTTAGAGGCAAGTGCCAGAGCTGTCACAAATAACAATTTCCTGATTTTTATATTTTTGAAGCACCAAGGCTTGCCTCTTAATCACTTGCTTTCAGCTTTAATTTTAACGTCACTAATTCCTATTGGTGACTTAGGTATTACTGACCTAACTTGCAGAACTGTTATTGCAATTATTACCATATGGATGGTGGAATCCAGGACTCCGAGATATTTTGGTTTACAAAGAACCTATTATGGCTGGAATTGGAGGCATGAAGTTTCTGATTCTGGAAGTGACATATATTTGCCATCACTACACATTGACTTGGATAACTCTATTATCCTTCAAAGTAGTAGTTAGTTGTTTTAGGAGGATCTGGGAGCAAGAGGGTTAGAAGACAGTGTATAACCTGCACTAGCAAGGAATTTTTTAATGATTTAGCCTGTATGGATTCTGCAATGCACACAGATTGAGGAAATTTGCACTTCTGTTATTTGTGCAAGATGCTAAACAAGATCCTCATATTGTTGAAGGCTTTCATGGCCATAATCAATAAAGGATTCCCCCGGGCAACAAAAAGCTAGGCTTTGAAGCTGTAAGGCCATTCAGTGCTAATCAAGGTGGCCATTTGCAATATTCACACTTACCTCAAGCAGACAATAGTTCTTTCTACCACCCTGGGCATTCCACAGATATATAAGCCTCACTTGCCTAGTTTCCAACAGACCCCTCAACCTCTGAGGATGCCTGCCATAGATGTGAGTGAAATGTCAGAAGAAAATGCTTCTGGAACTTGGCCATTCAGCCCGGAAAACTCACAGAACCAAAGATCCTCATATTCTGCTCATTTATCAATTTCTGACATTTGATCTGCCACCAACCATTGTTTGCACTAATTAAAACAAATGTTTTTGTTACCATAAAGATTAGAAACTTTACAAAAATATTGATTATGTTCTCTGCTATCTTGTATACATTTACTCAATTAAGCCAGATGGAAGGACTTTGTTGGATGAGAAGCAGATCTATGTGGAAGACAAATCCCAGATTCAATCCAATTAAGTCTCATTCAACATAATTTATCATTTGCATACGTGTCCATAAAAAAATTCAGCAGTTCAGTGTTCAGCATCATCATGCTCCACAAATGCTAAGATAAAGTTATGTTATGTATGTTATGTAAGATGGTTACAGCTGCCTCTTTCTAAGTAATAGAGTTAGGGGCACCTAGAAATGTAAAGGCCAAGAAAAGTTTGTTTTACTCTAAAACCTTTCTTTTTCTGGAAGAAAATGAGAAAAATGAATTGTGGAATGATGAATTTTAAGACAAGACATTAATCTATATTTCTCTTCACATTTCTAATATTTAATAAGTACACCTTGAGGTAAAACTGTATACAATTTGTACTATCCATTTCCATTTCTCAATTCTTTTGATGGGAATAACTGCTTTAGGTCTGCTTGGTATTACTGAGAACTTCAGGAGGCAAGATGTTATTAATCATTTTGGTTTCTTCTATCTTACTAATGTTTTATCTTGCTCCTCATAAAGTTCCCTAATTATTAATAGTGGGTTTTTTTACAGTTCAGAATATTATTGCTCCATTTGTACAAAAATACAATTACAAAACCAATTCAATTAATATTTTTCTAAATAAACTATGTTTTTATTATATCAAACACAGTACTTTTATGCACGCTAAGAACATAACATATTTTATGTTCTTAAATAAAAAAGTAACTTTCAATTTGTAAAGAGTTTTAATAATTGCATTTTTCAGTTTTTTGAAAATCCCCTCACCTCCAAAACCCATGACATCAAAATTTCAAGGAAATTATTGTTTTACTGTTTCCTACTTTTGATTTGGATGACAGAGTGCCTGAATGTTCCATCATTGAACTGTTGTCATGAAATGGCTTTTAAACTTAGGCCCCATCTATACTGCCACATAATGCGATTACAAGCAATTACAATATACAATATATAATGCAATTACAAGCAGTGTAGGCTCCTATAACACAATTAAGTGCCATTAAACTGCATATGAGTCTACACTAACCATATAATGCAGTTTTAAACTGCATTATGCAGCAGTGTAGAGAGGGCATAAGACATAGCTGGTTTTTGCCTCTATGTGTCAACGTATGGGCTACTTTAGTTGAAAGAAGAAACAAATATCTCAACATATATCTTAAAATATATTACTAGAACATTATTTTCTTTTGTGTATTTATATGAAAACAATTTCTGGCAATATGTGTTTTGAATATTAAATAGAATGATGTACTTAAATAGATTCATTTAAGTCATATGAGTAAGATTTAGTGAAATCTAATTTGTGTGGGAATAAGATTGAAGGAGGGCTTGCTTTGAAAAAAGGACTTGCAGGATCGATACTTTCCTGATAGAAATGCTATGATGATGATTGAAGACCTACAAGAAGAGGACTTGGTTTGACTTCAAGGTATCTATGGCATTAACTGAGCTCGCTTTATAGCAAACTAATAGCAAACCAAAATGACCACTAGAGGGCACTGTTTCTCCACCAATATATAATTACAAGAAGCAACATAAATTATAGGGGTCAGAAAAAACCCTGGATTTAATGAAAAACACACAATTTCCTATCTCTCCTGTCCAATAAATAATGGCTGTGAGTTGGCAAAGCTTGGTCAAAATGTAAAGGCATATGAATGTAGCATAGTGCTTAAGACAGTTGAGAGCATGTATGGCTCTCATTATTGGACTGCAAATTCCAAGATCCTTCACCTTGGCTCTGCTGGCTAGGGCTGATGGGAATTGCAACCTAATAGTATTCAGAGGGCTAAAAGTAGCTAAGGGGTGTCTCTTACAAGACATTTTGCCTTCGTGGCAATGAATTAGGAATTTTGATATCTGTATTTGAGCCTCTTGTGTTTTTTCATTATTTAGAATTCAGGCAGTCCACAAGTTACGAACAAGATTCTGTAGTCCCTGAGTTATGAACAAGATAGGGTTTTAAACCGAATTTGTGTGGAAGGTACACTTTTAAAGTGTAACTCCACCCCCCCCGGCTCTCTATATATGCATGCATATGCTTTGGATAGCATAGAAGGGTTAACAGCACTGTGGTGTTTGCAATCTGTGCCCCTGCTCAGAAGATTTCATCTCATATTCTATCCTTGTGAGAATTGGATTTTGGAAAATTTGGCTTGTTGTGGAAACAAATATTGTGGAAACACCTTTCCCCCACACTAACTCTTTCATGAGTGAATCTCCCATCCTAGACATAGATTTCTCTCACTTCATATTGTCTAACCCCCACTCTTAACTATAAGTCATTTGTAAGTCAGATGTCTGTAATTCGGAGACTGACTGTATATGGTTTCTCTTATTTTATCATTCTGGGTTTGTACTGGCTGTTAGGAATTGTGGGAGCTGCAGTCCAAAACACCTGGAGGTCCCAAGTTTGCCCATGCCTGGTGTAGAATCTAGATGATAAAGTAATAGCATAAATGCTGAGTAAGAATTAGGGTGAGACCAGTTAGAAGCAAATTGTAATTATAGGCCAAACACTAGGTAAGAGATGCTCACCAGCTTCTGAGCAGTTACAACTGGCTTCCCTTTTTAAAAGATGCCACTGGAAGGATGGAGTTGAAGGAACCAGGAGTAATCAAAGGTGGCCTCAAGTTTTGCTTTCCAAAAGAGGACAGGATAGTAAAGGAAGGGTTCTTTCCCTTTGACTCCCTTCATGATCTTTCTGATTTCCATCATCCCTGGATATGGGCATGTTGGGGCCTTTTGAAATTAAATCTTGACTTTCTTTCAGGTCAAGATCCACAGCGGTTTGCATCACACTAAGGGGAACATAGTGTACACTAAAAACTTAAATGATGCAAAAGTTACAAAGCATTAAATAAACAGTTCCATTTAAATAAACATAAATCACAACAGTTGAAAAAACATTTATGTTTGGGGGGGAAAATAACATAATAGATAGTTCATTCCACACAGTAATTCAAAAACCAAAGGCCTGCCTATAGAAAAAATGCCTTTGCCTACCAAAAGATGGAGAGTTGGGATGACAGGTCTTCTGCAAGAGGGAATACCACAAACTGGGTAAAGATTTCTGGTTGCTTCCCATCATGGTTTTGTGTGATCATATAATATCTCTTTCAAATTAGCTCAATAAGAAAAAGTTATTTGAACAGGAATATTTATAAAATATTGACCAGTTAGTCAAAAAAAGCAAGTGAAAATGAAATCTCAGTAGAGTATAGAAAATGGGAAGGGAAAATCACCCACCACTTCTTTCCTTCAGTGAGATTGACTCATTCAGAAAACTTCTTAACATTTTTCAGAATGGACTTTGATGACGAAGATGGTGAAGGGCCCAGCAAATTTTCAAGGTACGTTGAAAATTCAGATTATTTCAAGATGATGGTGCTGAAGCATCTTACATTTAGTAACAGGATTTGATTTTGATTAAGCCAGCTGATAAATCATATAAAATATAATCGGTCTGATGTGCATATATTTACATAATTTATACCTAATATTATACCTAATAAAGTGTGGTTTTGAACCAAATACAACAATATACAAGAGCCTTGGCTGCAAATTTACATGTTAAAGATTTTTTAATATTAGATTCATGACTCATTGCAGAAATCCTCTTAAAAGAGGCATTCCCATTTTCTCAAACACCTGCACAAGCAAAATTTTAACAAATACTCTTATTTTTAAATTTTTAAATTAATTTCTTCCTGAATGATATAAAACCCTTTTTAGATAATCAAAGTGATTGATCATTACTATAATAGCACATGAAAAATCAGCCTGGCACTGTGTTGATTCTGTTAGGGAATTTATGCCTAGTGCCAAGATGGATGATGTTAAAGTGGTAGATTGATTGTGTACGAAAATAATTTTTCTGTTGTGTTGACAAAGCATAGTGCAGAATATTGGGCTGTTCTGGGAAGTGAGACAGAATGGTGCCTCTTATCATGAGACAGTTTCTGTAAGCTTTTATTACTCTGGTTTTATTGCACTGTCCTCCCACAACCTGCATCAGCAATTCCTCTTGAAATGAATGGGATGACAAAGCAATATTTATATTTACAGTTTCATTGCTCCTCTTCTATCACTCACCTATACATGCCAGTTTGACACATTTATGTTTTTAAAAATGGGCTTCGTGAAAACAGCCTCTCATAAATGGGTTTCAAGCTCAGGGTTTTTTGTTTTCTTGTTTTTGCCATTGCTCATTTTTGACAACATAATCTCAAAGCCTGAAATGTTTGTAAAATGACATCTCCCTATCATTTTGTGGAGTGCAGCATATGTTCTGTGGAAAATCTAACCCCTGTTTTAAACCATAGCTTGGAGAAGTTACTTTTTTGATCTATAATTCCCAGAATTCCCCAGCTAGTATGACTAATAACTGTGTTGCTGGGGATTTTGGGGGCTATCATCCTCAAAACCTTTCCTGTTTCTTGTTAAATAAACAACAGTACTCCAGGTGCAGACACAATGAGGAGCAGCTCTAGAAACAGAAACTTGTTTCCCTTCTCGTGGTTTCCCAAGTGTGGGAAGGAGGAGTGTGTGAACCAGAGCCCACTGTGGGCTAATGCAATGCATTGCAAGACTGCAGTTTGTGTATAGACTTTAGCATATGAGTGCAAGGTGTCATCATGGTGTTTTGCTATGCTGCTCCCTTCAAACCCAGGGCAGTCTTTTTATCTATTTACTATGCTTTTCCTTTTGTCTTACAGGTATGATGATCAAAACTCTGGTGATAAGGAAATATATGCAAGGTAGGCGCCGAGAGAATAGTAAGGGATAATGCTACCCTAAACAAGAACCAAGTGTTTCCGGCTTTAGCTCTTTGGCTTAAAGAGTTTGTCAAAATAGCTGATCCAAATAGAATTGTCACACAAGAGAAAAGAATCTATCCACAATGTTCATACTTGGAAATTTATTTTCTATAGAATGAAAATAGAGCCTGTCTATCAAAGAGGTAATGTAAGTTTTATAGGGAAGAATATGAACAATGGATACAGCTCTCTGACTCTAAAGGGGATTCCTTGAAAATGAATGACATGTGCATCATAGGATGTCCAGATGTTTCAGCCTTCATCCAGGTAAAATTTACCTATTGCCCCAACCCCTGGTTGGAAATGCACATTCCCAATGGTACCGCCGTGCCCATGCACTCTTCCTGTTATACAGTCCTTCAGGATGATTATATTTGCAAAGGAGTAGGCTGTAACTCTGTGGCAGAGCCCAAGCTTTGAACTTGGAAGGTCTCAGAGACAGTCAGTGACGTCTCTCTCTTGCTTTTAAGGCCCAGGCACTGATTTATTTTTATTTATTTTATTTATATCTTCCCTTTTTTTCCAAATACGGGATCCAACATAGATTGAAACCATAGAAAACGGGAAATACTTCTCTGCTCAGGATCCTAGAAAGGTAGAACCAGTTAGAACATATAATCCTGGGCTTGATGGACAAATGGGATAGCTTGATATAAGATAGTATCTTATGTTCCACATACAAAAGCTTAAAAGAAACATTCTCAAAGTAATTTAGCAACCAAGATCAACTAGCTGTATGATGTATGCCGCTCTGAGTCTCCTGTGGGGTGAGAAGAGTGGGATATAAATGAAGTTATTTATTTATTTATTTATTACCCTATTTATACGCCACCTTTCTCTACCCCAAGGGGGACTCAAGGTGGCTTACATATGGCAATTATTCAATTCCTTAAACACACACAACATTAAGCTTAAAATCCATTGAATTAAAATTAATACATATTATTAATTTTAAAATTGCATTCAGTATTGAAATCACGCCATCCAAAAATCATAGTCTGAGGCCGTCCCGTAGTAATTGCAGATATTCCAGTTATATTATATTATTGCACTGCTTCTCCGAAGGCCTGATCCCAGAACCAGGTTTTTACTCCTTCTGAAGGCTTAAGAGGGAGGGGGCTGATCTAATGTCATTAAGGAGGGCGTTCCACAGACAAAGGGGCCACCACTGAAAAGGCCCCGTCTTTTCTCCCCAAAAGGCGCTAATTTATTGAATGAAAAGAGGTATGGCCGACAAAGTAGTACTTTGTTAAAAGGTCAGACAAACAAAGCAGCTTTGGCTAAAAGATAGCAATGCCTGCACCTGAACCAGTTATCTTTTTGGATTTGAGCTCCCAGAATTATCCAGCTTGTATAGCCAGTGGGGTGCTTCTTGTGGTAGAAAAATGAAATTTTTCCAAGTTCTGGTCAGCATTAGGAAAATTTGCTAGGAAATGAATTTGTATAGTTAAGATACCACCACAAAGCTGACTTTGTCAACGACCAAACTTCAAAAGCTGGAGCAGAATATTGATTAAGATCTTCATTGATGCATATGCTTCAGTATGTTTCCTGTGCTATGTTTAATTCCACTGGGGCTATGCTGCACATCCCATCTACACCTATGCACCCAAATTGGGTGATTTGACCATTTAAATTGGCACATTACTTCAGATTATCTTAGTATAAACAGTCACTCAGGTTTTGTAAATTGATTTGCAATCACTGTCCAGATATGAACGAACGGTTTCTTGGAGGCACATGATTTGCTATGTTCCAAAGGCAAAATGTAACATGTAACATGCCAAACTGTGGTTAATATATCTTACTATTTGCAGCAGAGGCTTCATTGCTGCAGCTGAGCTCGTTTTCTCTTGCAGTGGGCTTTGTCAGGTTTCTTTTCCCATCAGGTAACGACTAAAACTTGGGTACTGTAAGTGCACATAAATGGTCCTTTCCTCCAAATGGATTGCAGGGTTGTGTTTGAGAGAGAGAGCAAGTCATGTTCATGGATTTTTCAAATATTCAGCATTACTGAGTAACATTTACTCTCTCTCCAAAAGTTGTATCATAAATTGTATGAACTATTACAAACATGTGTTCAAACCACTAATTAATAATTCTGTAGTAATCTCTAGGTAGGAGGCTTCAGTAGCTTAAAAACTGAATCGGAAGAGAGAGACATGTACTTCCTGACGCCTCCTGTTAAGGATCTTGGCTCTAGATGTAAAACAACTACGGTTGGGTTTAGAAATAAGCTTCCTAAGGAGGTCATTTCACTTGAAATTATGTATGCAGCAATGCCAACAGAGCCATACCAAGCTAGAGGGTGGTGGAATAAAGATTTCCTGTTTCCAGGTGTTGGCTTCTCTGGGCACCTCCTCGTGGATTTGACAAAATTAGTATGAACCGAAAATAAGAAAATCTGCTTAGCTGCGTAATTTATGCATGTTAAAGATTCAAGCTTTTCTCATTGCAAAATGTGTTTTGTCTGGGTCTAAATGAATTCATTTAAATACTTACATGGCTAGCACACTTTTTTTGTATATATAGGTATGATAATGTAGAGGCTATGTTGACAAAGTATGATTTGATTGAGCATATTGTTTCAATGGTGGGAACAACTTCACTTACAGTCATATTAACCAGACTTGTGGGGCAGTTGGATTTCTTAAAACGTCTTTGAGATTCCTGCAGTGCTCTTTTAAAAAATTCTTTGCCTGTCCCCTGCCTGCTTCCAAGCTCAGATTGGACTTCAGGTGGGACCTAACACTAGTATTCAACCATACATTGCCTCCATGCAGAGCTCCTGTGTACTCCAATGCATACATGGAGCTCCCCGGCCTGTAGAGATCCATCCTGTTCATTTCAGTGGAGGAGGAAGATCTGCCTGTGTCATGAAATGTGAAAGTGGGTCTATTTCCTCCATTGCAATTTTAAGGCTTTATGGGCAGGGGAGCTTCAGGTGTGCTCTGTGCCTGTAAGAAATCACTTGGCTTGGGGGTTGCTTGCCATAGATTTCCAGATTATCTAATGAAAGGCAGTAATTCTTTGCCCTTAATATGCATATCTCAAAGTATTCACTGCATAATGGCAGGTACTTATTCCCAATCATTGTTTGATGATCATCATTTATTTTCATGTGGATAATACTGTACGGCAACATGGATGCTACATGTCTGCCGAATTTTTGTACTGTTATCCGCCCCGAGCCTGCAGGGAGGAGCGGAATACAAAATGGAACAAATAAATAAATAAATAAATAAATAAATATTAGGGTGGGTAATTTATGGTTGTTGGACTTCAACTTCTATCAGAGTCTAATAAGCATGATGAATACTCTGGGAAGGTGGGACTTGTAGTCCAACAACAACTTGGGAGCCAGATATTCCCTATTCTCTTTGTAATGGAATAAATATGTCATACCTTCCAACTGTTCTGATTTGACAGGGACAATCTTGATTAATCCACTGATGTCTCACTTTTTCAACTGTCTTTAAAACCTCCCAGATTCTCTCTCCTACTTCCACTTTCCCTCTTTTTCTTTACTTCTTTTGCTACAATTCAAGTCCAGAGTGAATAAGTAGTTGCACCTCTTAACTCAGCAGTAGCAAAGAGAGAAAAGAAGGCAGGATCTTATTTTTTCCAGTTTACTCAGGCAAGAGAAAACTGCTGCAGCCCCCAATGTGTGCTCTCGCTCATTCCTAACTTCTATCACTTTCACCACAAACTGATGTTGCTGAGTTAAAAGGATGCAAACCATGTTTGCACTCTGTGTCCCAATTTTCATCAGTGACATGTTGAAAGGTATGAAATGTAGGGCCTGCAAAGTAACCATTTCAGACGATGGCTCACAGACTTCCCAGTCAACATGGAGCCATTTTGTGGGAATTTCAGTCCAAGAAGGTCCCAATTTCTGTTTCGGGTGAAAGGCTAAAACGGCGAAATCGTAACCCAACATTTCTGTATACTGCAGTAGACTTACAGTGCAATTCTCTCTATGCCTGCCCAAAGTGAAAACCACAAAGTCTCATCTAGGATTGCAGCAGTGCATAGAACACAGGGGGGACTGTTAAGAATTAGCCTTCTTCTCTCTGCATAGCCTTATCCTCTGGGTTCCATTTCTCGGCCCTTTTGAATACGCTCTGAACAATTGTAATGATTTCCAAGCACCACATCTTTTACCGACAGCATCTCGCTTTCTCTCTCGGTTTGCTCCTTCTCATGTGCGTTTAGGGAGAACCATAGTGAGATCGAGAGACGCAGGAGGAACAAGATGACCCAGTACATCACCGAGCTCTCTGACATGGTGCCCACCTGCAGCGCCTTGGCGCGCAAACCTGACAAGCTGACCATTCTCCGCATGGCAGTGTCACACATGAAGTCTATGAGGGGCACTGGGAACAAATCTACTGATGGCGCATATAAACCTTCTTTTCTAACTGAGCAGGTGGGTGGCTTAATGGGTGTGGAAGCATGGAAGGCGGTTTCAGGCACTGCATTGGCCATTGTGTTCTAGATGCTATAATTGGGAAAGTGAGCTCTGTTGTTTTGTAGACAGGATGAATTTTCCATCTGGACCCATTGCTTCTTTAGTTGATCAGAAAAGGGAATATACAAAGATATCTTATGACATCCTAAAATGTCACATATCAGGAAGGGCCTGTGTAATTTCCATACCTATTTCCCCCAGCTGTGGAACCTCGGGATTCATCCAATATGATAGTTTGCTTATTAAATAAAAGCTGCCTTACTATTGTTATCCAGCATCTAGTTAGTTTGGATTTCACAAAGTGCCTCTAAATAGTTAACATTTGTTGTTCAAACAAATCTTAATAACTGAATAAAGATTTAAGGAGCGAGAGGGAGAGAATTTGTGTATGGCTCTGACCTATGGCTTGTCCATTTGACCTAAGTGACCAGAAAAGACTGTTGTTTGCTCATGTGTGCTTGCACAGGCACATGTCACTGCACATATGCATTAACTTCTAGATGGAAGTTTTAGTGAGAATTTAATTAACTGCTCATTCATGGAATTTTATCAGTGGGAGGCTACAGGCAATGTTCACTTATAACTTTTGCATGGGGGAGAAGGAAAAGACAGAACAGCCCCTGTTACTGCTTTGCGTTTGTCTGTGAGAGTGAGAGGAGAGAGGAAGATAAGAGATAGGACAGATCAGACTATGGATAATTCAGCACTGAAGTATGAAGTTTAAAAAGAGGAAGGAAAGTGTCATGTTCCATGTATTTAAATGTAGACAGGCATTACGTCGGAATGTAATAATTGTCCTTTAACCTTCTATCTTCTATGGAAAGCTTGAAAGTTTGACTGAAATAAAATATAAATGAAAAATGGACCATTTTGATTTTTGAAATTGCACTATAGAGAGAGTGATCATTTTGATTTTTTAAATTGTTCTATATAAGGATCAGTTTTCTATTACTGAAAATTAAAATGGGTTTTCTTAAAGTGAAGTCTGTATGAGTTTGCGCTACTACAAGTGTTTATTAGCCAGTCTTCAGTCTCGGGTCTCAAAGCAACATATAAAACCTGTCAAGCGGGAAGATGAAAATCACATTGCAAAAAATTAATACCTAGCCATACATCATTGTGAATTCTTTTTTTCCTTTTTTCCTTTTCCTTTTTCTTTTTAGTGTAACTAGAAAGACCCAAAAGTTCTGAGGAAAGGAAAAGCTTTCTAGTTTGTGCTGAAAGTAAAACATCAGTATCATCTGGCAAACTTCAAGCCTCAGTTGAGGAAAGACCTTTAAAGACTGAGTGCTGCAGTGAAAAAGCCATATCTTCTTAGGGTAGGCAGGCAGTGGAAGAACCTGTCAAATACAGACGAGAGTGAATTATAGAAGTGAAAGCCAAGCCTGGTCTGGGAACTCTTCTTGATGCCCTTGCAACTCATGGGAAGTGAACAGTTTGCAGATGGATGCAGTGTGTAGAGAACCTTTTGATAAACAGAATCTGGTCCTACAGATGAACCCAAAGGACAGTGGTCTCCACCACATTGGGACCAGCGGACCAGTTGAAGGGGTGCAAGGGGGTTGTCCACCTGACCCCTGTCATCCTTTCCTCACAAACACCCATGTTGCCTTTCGCTGCTCACACCCTAAAACCCACTACCCAAGCAGGCCTTGGCACAGCATAGTTCTGTATTCAAGCTCTTGGCACAGGGAACTCTTAGAATTTGCTACTATTTAAACAATAGGCTCCCATATTTGTTTTGGAAGGAAATAATTAAAGAACTTTGGGGTGTGTTTTTGTTTGTTCTAAAACTAATGCTCAGAATATCAAATGAGGGCATCTCTTTGTGGAGAGAACAGGGTAGTGGCAGCAGAGCTAATTTTTGCAGCCATTCATGGCTATTTTAATTTTATATGTGTGTTGCTGTTGAAATTCATTGAGTTTGCTTGGACAAGGAATACTCAGAGGTGGTTTTGCCAGCTCCTTTGAAATATAGCCTGTAGCATGTGGTATTAGTTGGCCATCTCCCGTCCATTGTTTCCAGGTTATCTGACATGGACACTAACCAGGTCTGGCCTTGCTTAGCTTCCAAGATCAGACAGGATCTGATGCCTTTAGGGAAGATTTAGGCCCCCAATTTATCTTACTTTTCCAGAATAACCTGGGTGTTGTGTTCTGCAGTGGAATGAAAGAATGGCAGATTTCAGAAATGGTTCCATACATCTAAAAATAATAGCGAAAGAGAAATTAAAACCTAGATGTGTGATTAGAAATTTACAATGTTTTCTGTTTTAAAATTACATTTTAGCACATTGTGGGGTAAAATCTGCTCTTACAAATGAAGTGCATTGAGTTGTACAGCAACAGCAACAACAAAATTTTCTGCCTTGTTAAAAATTGCTTCATGTTTCATGGGCTTGCTAATACTTTCTTCTTGTTTTCTTGGCAAGGAACTGAAACATCTCATCCTCGAAGCAGCAGACGGTTTTCTCTTTGTTGTCGCTGCTGAAACGGGCCGAGTTATCTATGTGTCCGACTCTCTTACTCCTGTTCTGAACCAGCCACAGTCCGAATGGTTTGGTAGCACCCTCTATGAGCAGGTTCACCCTGATGATGTGGAGAAGTTGAGGGAGCAGCTCTGTACCTCCGAGAACTCAATGACAGGTCAGCTTTCTTTGGAGGTGTGAGTCTCCTTGTAATGGGCTGTAATATTGTCACTGTCTCTAATGAAAATGCTCTGATGCATTGTTTCCAGGCTATCTGATGTGGACACTCAGCAATCCCTTTGAGTTGCCAGAGACCAGTACCATCTTTGTGTCCATTGGCTAGCATTGTGTTTTGGAAGCACCTCAGATGCCTGAGGGACCATCTGACTGGCAACCTGTGAATTTCATTATTCATGGAACTTGATCTCCAAGTTTCCTGGAACTATCTCCAGGAATCGCTTGGCCTTCCATTGCAACTGTGATTAACTTTCTTGAGTCACCCTGGAGATTTCTAGAGAAAACACATTTCTAGGAATATTTAGATCTCCTGATGCAATTTCTTTGTTCAGCTTCCAGCGGACATTGAAAGCTGGAAGACCTAGGCATTCTAAGAGAGGTGTTCTCTCAAGTAAAAAAAACCCCAATTCTTCTGTTTGCATCCCCCAATCATGCGGTCCTGTGCAAATGTGAAGGGATGACTATAGTGTAGTGTGAAAGGCCACTGATGACCTCCAATTATTAGGGACTTCAGAGCTACAATTCCTCATCATTAGCCAGTGATGGAACAAAATGCTGAATAAATTATTGAGATCTGAACCATTAGGACCATTTTTGGTCTCAATGTTGCGTCAAAATTTATGCCTTACATTGTTTTTCAACGAACCAGCACAACAAAAGGGATCTGCTCTAGTTCCGAGTCAATTGGTCCTATTCAGTGAGATGGGATAGAAACAATGAATATGAGGGCAGAGCACTGCCAAATGAACAATCTGTAAGCCACTCTCATACCCTTTTTGGCTTAAGAGTGAAGTATAGTGCTATAAGTCAGTGATTTTCAACCTTTTTTGAGCCGTGGCACATTTTTTACATTTACAAAATCCTGGGGCACACCACCAACCAAAATGACACTCTAACACAGTAATACATATAGTTAATATGTTTTTAATGTATTTATACACTCACTTAGTGTGAAACCTGGGCCTGTTTTGATGAACACAAAATAGATATTCTGGCATTTTCCCTTCTCAAAAACTTCTCCATCACTGTCACTCACTTGTCTTGCTGTGATCCCAAATTGCCACTGTCACTTGACGCACAACTGCAGCACTAACTCTAACTTTGTTTACTTAGCCGCGTCTGAGCGAATCCAAGATGGTGCGACCATAGCACTCCCGCGTCACTTCTTAGGTGACGCGAGAGTGCTATGGTTCCATTTCTTAAAGGAACTGATGCACCTTACAGTTTATACATGAATGAAGTTCGAAAATAATTTCCCACGGCACACCTGATGATCTCTCACGGCACACTGGTTGAAAATCACTGCTCTAAGTAAATACATAAGTGCTTGTCAATCTTCTAACTCTGGCACATAGGAATTCCTATTGGGAATTGTCACTTAATGCAACTCATGTAATGCAATGCAATTTTTAAGCTTGGTGCATGAGATATAAAATAACCAGTGTAAGGATGTTGGAGGTGGGTCAAATTAAAGCACATATAATGTAAGAAAGAATTTGTCCCTAAGACTGAGCAACAATATAAACCATGTAAGCCTGGTCTTTTCTTCTGTGGTTTTGGTGAGGCTGACCTTTTCTTGCTGCTAGTATAATGCTGATGTAAGTAATTTGTTGTTGTGCTTTTTGTCTTAGCCACTGTCTCAACTTTGTTTTGGCTGCAGTTTCGTGTTCACCTTGGCTGTGCTGCTACATTTTCATTTAAGTTGTTTTTGTGTGTGTGTTTCCATTGCCTTTCTGAATCTCTCTAGGTCCTTTTTTTCTTCAGTTATTCTATATTCTGTTTCTGGGTTTAACTTCCTTTTCTTTATGACCGTGACCCTGAACTTGCCTGTTTTTCACATTAAAAATAATCGCAGAGCCATGTGGAACTCTCAGTAATGTCTTTAAAATTGATATAATGTGATCTCATAGACTGCAATATGGTGGAAGGTTAAACTGAAGTGACATGGTAAAACTGACCTACACTTCTTAGATTCAGAATATTTTTAAGAAGAGGGAGCAAGTTTGTTTCTTCTGCTCTAGAAACTAGGACACAATGGAGCAGTGGATTCAAATTGCAGGAAAAGAGATTCCACTCAGTCATTAAAAAGAACTTTCTGACAGTAAGAGCTGTTTGACATTGGAATATGCTGCCTTAGAGTTGGTGGAGTCTCCTCTGGAGGTTTTGAAGCAGAGGCTGGATAGCCATCTCTCGGACGTGCTTTGATCGTGTGTTCCTGCATGGCAGAATAGGATAAACTGTGTGCCCTTGTGGTCTCTTCTAACTATGGATCTATGCTTCTATACAGGAACTATCTTGTTCCTTTTTATTCTGTGAGGTCATACCCCTTTCTTTTGATCTCTTGTTTTCTGGTACTTGTTTCTTTTTCTTTCTTATTTATTTACTTATTTATTTATTTACAATATGTATATTCCGCTTTTCTCACCTCAAAGGAGACTCAGAGCAGATCACAGAACACATATACGACAAACATTAAATGCCGTTATACACTGACAAAACAGACAACTGTAGAAGGATAGAGGTATATATAGGTTTTCCCATCTTTGGCATTTGTTCCGGCCACGGGGGCGGGGGTGCTGTTGCTCCACTTTTCCCTGCCGAAGAGCTTTGTTCGTAAACTTCCTCCTTGATCTAATCAACAGCATTTTTTGGCATTTCCTTATGGGAGCTTTAAATATCTCTCCGTGTTAAAACGATACCTATTTATCTACTCACATTTGTTTTCGAACCGCTAGGTAGGCAGAAGCTGGGCTAAAGTCCAGGAGCTTACCCCGACCTGGGCTTCGAACTCTCAACCTTTCAATTGGCAAGATTTACTGCAGCTGGCAATTAACCTGCTGTTCTAAAGCCTGGCCCTCAACAGGCTGCTGGAGGAAAAGCAGATATGAGGCTGCTGGAGGAAAAGCTCTTCTCATATGACTGAATTTGCAGAAACCAAAGATTACCTTGCCTGATTTTTATGTAATTTCCTTCACCCTTTTTAAAGCATTTCGAACTCTTGGACAACTCCCCATCTTGTGCTGGAGAATACCACTTATCATGGGTCCCACTTCTCAGGAAATTCCTACTTGTCAGAAAATAAATTTGGGTCAACAGTCTTCTAGGTCATGGCTCATAGTTATGTAGCTTCTCCAAGTAACATTTCAGATGTTTAGGAAGAGAACAGAATATCTTCTTTATTCCAGCAGCCTTTTTGATCTTCGTAACTGCAGAAATGTTTTAATAGATAGCATTCTGTTTTTTAATGGTATTGTTTCACATTCTTCTTTTATGACTTGGCAAGCTAGTGGGGAGAAAAGCATGCTTTAAAATATCACATAAAATTATTTTGGGGGGTGGCAGAAAGAGGGAAGAACTCAACTTGGCAAGCTATTTGCTCAGCCCCAAGACTTTTTCCAGGCAAACAAGTTTTTGTAGGGAAAAGAAAGGTCAGCAGAAGCCCTGAAAGAAGAGTGTGCTGTAGTGTAGCCAGCAGATTTCTTTATTTCTGACTTTTTTCTTTCCATCAAAGAAAAGGCCTAACTCTACACAGCCAGCTAGAGCTTCATATGTGCTTAAAAATGCCTTGTTACTGGCAACCGAACAATATCAATAGCAACCAGTGGGAACTTTGGATGGCAAACCTTGCTCGTTTAACTTGCTATTTGTGAAGTATAGCTTGTGCTTGCACCCTAGATGTGCCTGGATTGTATATCTGGACGACATGTTTTAAGTTTAAGCACAGCCTTCCAAATATTGCTGAACAGCAACTTCCATTAGCCCAAGCCAGCATAACTAATGGTGAATGCTAGAATAGTCAATTCAGTAATTTCTGGAAAGACTTGGCCGATTCTCTAAATGCTGGCAGAGGGCAAAACTGTTACTACCACTACTAACTACTACATTTACAGATGGACATTCAATTGAGAAGTGTTTGCAAGGTGGCTTACAATATATTTGATATACAGTTTATTATTACTTATTATTTACCGTATTTACCGTCAACTTCTCAACCTCCGAAGGGGGACTCAGGACGGCTTACAATAAGCCCCATCAAGAGGCTATTACACATGATACAATAATAAAATCATAAATAAAAACATATCAAAGTTAAAAACAATACATAATTAAAAACCATACAAAGCCATCAATTAAAACCGTAAACCAGTCTCGTCGACCGTCTTGTCATTCCAGATTGTCCTTTTAATGTGCTGCCTTACATCTGTCCAAACGCCTGGTCCCAGAACCATGCCTTTAGTTTCTTCCGGAAAGCCAGGAGGGAGGTAACCGATCTTACCTCAGTTGGGAGTGTGTTCCATAGATGGGGAGCCACTGCCGAGAAGGCCCTGTCAGTTTACAAACTGTGTCGCCTTTGCGCCGCCCTGAATTGCCTTCGGGCTGATATGAGCGGGATAGAAATAACGTAAATAAATAAATAATAAATAAAATATAGCAAAGAGGGGATCCGACACATGCCATTCTTCTGTCCTGATTTGGCAGGGAAAATTAATCCTCTGCCTTTCCACTTTTTCAGTAGTTTTCAACATGTCCCCATTCTCTCCCATCTATCAATTTTCCCCCTTTTGTCTTCAGATAGTTTCAGTTGCTTCAAGCTTGAGTTTACAGAGCAAGGAGAAAGTAATTCGAATTGATATGCGTGACAATGATTTAGGCCATCTGGGTTCATTTTGGAGCAAAACAATGTGATGGCTTTTGGTGAACTCGCCCCTAATCAAGCTTGTGGCTTGTATTGTCTCTTCTGAAATGTGTTGAGAGGTTTAACTTTCAGAAAAACAGATAATCAAAGGCAGAAACCATCCATGTCCTTTTTGTCCTGTGCAACTGAAAAGCACGACCAACCAGGTTTAATTGATTTTAATTTGCTTGGCATCAACATGATTGCATGCTCCCTTTATATGATTGTTTTGCGGCGCCACAACAGAAAACAATGTACACTTAAAAATAATCATACTGTAAACAGTGATGGAGAGCAGACTGAATTATTTTTGGTTTGGTGACTTTTTATTAAATTCAACAGCATAAATCTGCAGTGACACTGCAGAAAAGCAATGTGCCATAATATTGGAAAACACAGGGAGTTTTCAGGGATCAGAATAAGGGGAAACCTGCCGTTCAGAAAACATAAGATCAACAGATACTGATGTTTTCAACAGCTGGGCAGTGTTTAGTTTGAAGTCCAGTTGCAAGGAATGCTGTGGCAAACAAAATTTGCACACAGAGAGCAAGTCCAGATATTGTTGGAGGCAGAGTGGTTGAGTGTGATATAAGATCAATGAATCTGTTAAGCCGTGTATGACACCAGGCCAAAAAAGAAGATGCAGTGGAGAAAAGGGGTAGAAAACTACCTTTAACTGTTGCTTAATAAATACCAGAAGAGAATATGTTCAGTGCCACAGTCCAGATTCATACCCCCAAATGACACTTCATAGACTTTCTTATATCTTTTATTCCCTCGTCTCAGTGCTCCTTGTGATTAGTGACCAATTTAGTGCCAGTCCTTACCCTTTTAATCTCATCTCTTGAAATCCCCACATGCTATCTGGCTGCTTTGGTTGCCATTATCACTGGATTGCTGCCAATGCCTGTACTGGAGCTCTCCGTTTTGAATATTGGTGCTCATTATGCAACCAGCATGCTGCGACGATTTGAGTTATTGGACTCGGACTTTGCAAAATCCCCATTGTGTGAGTTCTCATTCACTCAGCCTCAGAGGAAGTTAATGGCAAATCCCTTCTAAATCAATTTAGCCCAGAAACTCCTATGATAGGTTCATCTTGGAATGTCTGTTATAACTCACATTTTAGAGTTAGGTGATTCAGATAAAGAGGTGGCAGATTGCCTTAAATCTGCAACTCACGTTAACAATAACCTCTGAGTAAAAGGAACTGGGATTTCAGGCAAAGAGGTAGGCTATTTGCTTGCAGGAACTTGCAGACCAATAGCGACCATTCAACAAACTGACCAAGAGAGATTGCTGTTAAGTAGGAGACACTGACCTAATTAGGCACCCTGTTTCTGGAGACATCTGCCTATAACTCTCCCAAACATCCTCTAGTACAGTGTTTCCCAACCTTTTTTGAGCCGCGGCACACTTTACAAAATCCTGGGGCACACCACCAACCAAAATGACACTATAACACAGTAATACATATAGCTAATATGTTTTTAATGTATTTATACACTCAGTATGAAACCTGGGCCTGTTTCGATAAACACAACATAGATATCCTGGCAGGAATGGCAGAAAGACACAAACTTTCCACACAGAACTCCCATAACCAAGAGAAAATGCTATAAGAGTTTGGTGGGCATTGACCTTGAGTTTTGGAGTTTTAGTTCACCTATATCCAGAGCACACTGTGGACTCAAACTTGGCATGAATACTCAATATGCCCAAATGTGAACACAGATGGAGTTTGGGAAAAATAGACCTTGACATTTGGGAGTTACAGTTTATAGTTAACACACAAACAAAGAGCATCCTGAACTCTTGCATCAATGGAATTGAACCAAACTTAGCATATTGAATTCTCATTACCAACAGAAAGTACTGAAAGGGTTTGCTTGGGAATTGACCTTGAGTTTGGAAGTTGTAGTTCACCTACACCCAGAGAGCACTGTGGTCTGAAATAATGATGGATCTGGACCACACTTGAAATGAATACTCAATATGTCCAAATATGAACGCAGATGGAGTTCAGGGGAAATAGACCTTGCCATTTGGGAGTTGTAGATGCTGGGATTTATAGTTCCCCTACAATCAAAGAGCATTCTGAACCCCACCAATGATAGAACTGGGCCAAACTTCCCACACAGAACCCCCAGGTGGCTCCCTTCCTGAATGGCTCTCTCTCTCTCTTCCACACCAGAGGGAAGGCACTCACTCGGTCTGCAGTTGCCTTCCTTCCTTCCTTCTTTCCTGCGGTTCGAAAGAAGCCAGCTTGAAAGAAGAAGCCTGCCTCGGACTGCGTTCCTCACTCCCGGCTTCCGTTCCCCGCCCTCCCTCGATTGGAGGCTGGCTGGCTGTGGAAACGGCCGAAGGAGACGGCGCCCCAGCCCCTTCTTCTTCTTCGCCGCCCGGCCCTTCCTCCTTCTCTACCTCTTTCTCCCCCAAGCAGCAGCAACAGGAGTTCGGCAGGAGGGGGAAGAAAGGGGGGAAGAGAGGTTTTTCCACGGCACACCAGGTGATCGCTTACGGCACACTAGTGTGCCGCGGAACAGCGGTTGGGAAACACTGCTCTAGTAGCTTTGTTGTTTTCTACCCTCACTTCTTGATGACTAGCAGTACTCTTTGTGTGCTGATGTTTTCCTGACGCTAGACTGACTATAATTTATAACCATTTTTTTATTTCTTGCTAGCTTTGTTTATCTGAACTACTAACTTTATGAATGAAAGCTGCAACTACCCTCTTGCTTCTCATTTCGTTCTGCTAGATACTTTTAAGTGCCCTAGATCAGTGTTTCTCAACCTTCTGAATGCCACGACCCCTAATACAGTTCCTCATGTTGTGGTGACCCCCAACCATAAAATTATTTTTGTTACTACATCATAATTGTAATTTTGCTACTGTTATGAATCGTAATGTAAAGATCTGATATGCAGGATGTATATTCTGGACCAAATTTGGCACAAATACCCGATACACCCAAATCTGAATACTGGTGAGGTGGGGGGATTGATATTGTCATTTGGGAGTTGTAGTTGCTGGGAGTTATAGTTCACCTACATTCAGAGAGCATTCTGAACTCCACCAATGTGGGAATTGAACCAATCTTGGCACACATGACAAACAGAAAATATTGGAAGGGTTTAGTGGGCATTGACCTTGAGCTTTTGGAGTTGTAGTTCACCTACATACAGAGAGCGCTGTGGACTCAGACAATGATGGATCTGGACCAAACTTGGCAGAAATATTAAATATGCCCAAATGTGAACACTGGTGGAATTTGGGGAAAAATAGACATTGACATTTGGGAGTTCTAATTGCTTGGATTTATCGTTCACCTACAATCAAAGAGCACTCTGAACCCGACCAATGATATAATTGGGTCAAAGTTCCCACACAGAACTGCCATGACCAACAAAAATACTATGTTTTCTGATAGTAATTGGTGGCCCCTCTGATACCCCCTCACGACCCCCCGAGGGGTCCCGACCCCCAGGTTGAGAAACACTGCCCTAGATGGAATTTACTACTCAACGGCTCCTATGTCCTAAATACTGGGACATTTGCTGATTGAGGAGGACAGTTGCCTAATCAGACATGACACAAAACAAAACAAAATACACCCATAAGGCATTTCAAACAATGAGATCAACAAAATTAAATTTAAAATTTAGGTGTGTGATGGAACATGAGGACCTCTTAGATCCAGGAATGGGGCTAGTCTGACATGCATACCAGTATCTGCTTTCTGTACCCCTCTCTCTCCCCCTCCTTTTTTGTCTGTTGTTTGGAGAAGTGGCCTGGTATGTCCCATTTATAGCTCTGAGATGCATGGGGATTTGGTTTTCTTTTTGACACTACCACATCAGCACATGATATCTATTTCTGTGTAGAGCTATGAATTTTCTGGCAGGTTTCATAATTAAATAGCAGGAATTTCCATCCACACCGGCCAATTGTCCTTGTTCCAGTGAAAAAAATTCATTTGGAGCTCTGTATGCTTAGCCTCATTTTTTTAAAATACTACACCGGAGTATTTCTATATTTTTCATATTATTTTAAAGTTTTGGAACTGCACAGATCTTAGTTCTCCATAACTAAATTCAAAAATTACCAGACCTTTGCAGCAGGAAGCAGGAGGAAAATCAAAAGACCTTTAGCAGTTTTGGATACACATAAATAAATAGTGTTTCAAGCTGTATTTAAGGTGTCTCCAGGCTTCCTTGGGGATTACCAGAGATACCTGGATGCTTTTTAGGGGTATATACAGACAGCATGGTTACTACCACTCCCTGTCTGTCCTGCACTAAAAGAAGTTAACCATCTGGTCAAGTTCAGTGGTCCATTTCTTGGGAAGCAGCAGACTGTCCAGATAGGTAACAGTAGGGTCAGTGGTTAGCCTAATGTCAAATAAATACATATTAAGAGAAAGTAATTCATTCCAAATCCTGGCATAAAATCAAGATGTCCAAAGTAAAAACCACAAGCAGAACAAATCAGACACAAGTCTAGGGGAGCCAGGAAGTTACACAAGATCATCTTGTGTCATCTATCAATTAGGCAGCCTTCAAGAAATATGAGTTGCCGGGAATGACTGTCAAGAGCCACCTGAGGCAATGCTCTAAAGCAAAATGATTCTGCTGGTTCTGGGATTTTTCAAAAGCACAAGACAAGAAAAATACACGAAGTAGAAAAGGGGCCAGTCATATAATGCAAATACCAGATTTTAAGATTATTGGGTATAGGAGTGGTGGGAAGAAAGGAAATAAAGAAATTAGGATTTTTCTGGGTTTTTTCTTCTTCGGACTTTGCACTTTTTCTTCATGGAGGCCAAAATCTGCATCCATTAAAAAGAAAGTTAAGGTGATTCTTGTGCCATCCTTATTCCATTTTGCTTTCACTGCTGATGAATGACATTGCAGTAAATATGCAAAACCAAGAAGCAGTCATATCTGTTCATGTTTCATATTCTTCTTTGATTGCCTTTTTGCAGTTAGGGTAGCTTTGGCCACATTTCGTGGACAACAAACAGAAGTAATATTGGAAGTTGGCTACAGGGTTCTGAGAGTTGTAGTCCCAAAAACCAATTTCTCTAGCTTTGGTTTCTTGTTTGTTTTTCTGAAAAACCTAAGAACAGGACTTGCTTTTGAGGATTAACTAGAACACTATTTACATGTGAGTTTATTAACTTATGTATTAACAGTATGTACAACAACAATAATATTATTACGGTCCATAGACCCACCAGTAAACAAACTGATTATTTAAATCAAGGGTGGGCAACCTATGGCCCATGGGCCGGATGCGGCCCGGCAGCCGATGCTGTCCGGCCCAGGGAGAAGGGCGTCAGGGCCGAGGCCAAGAGGAAGAGGTGCCGCTGTCGCCATCCCATCACAGGCTCTGTGGGGCCTGTGTCGGCAGACAGGCCGGAGGAGCAATGGCTTTGGAGTGCCTGCCATCCCTGGAGGTGATCTGGGCCTGCAGGGAGCAGTCGGTGATCTGAGGCGGCTGATCGCCCTGGCGGCCTGGAAGACTTGATCGTCTTCCGGGTTGCCAGGGTGATCAGCCGCCTCAGATCACCGACTGCTCCCCCCTGCAGGCCCGGATCGCCGGATGCAGGCACTCCATAGCAGGGCGATCAGCTGGGGAACGGCTGGGGGCGAGAGTGGGCGGAGGCCTGCAGCCTCCGATCGCCTGCTGCTCTGCTCTCCTCTGCTGCGGTGGCGGCTGGGTCCACTTTGCCATCCTCTGGGCTGGGTCCATTGGGCCATTCCATCTTGGTTCACATCTTGTCTTCTTTAATTTAATTTAATGGTTTTTATTAGTATTTTATAATAATTTTAATGTTATATTATGTTATAATTTCAATATATTATAATGTCTATATATGTACCATAATATAATTATATTAATACTAATAATATATTAATATGTCTTGATATATTAATATGTTAATATTAATGATGTGTAATATATAGTAAATATAGCAAATAAATAAACAAATTATGTAGATTAGAATGTAGTTGCGCCTTTAGGTGCGGCCCTCCATAATATTTTTTGGCTCTCGTGTGGCCCCTTGGAAAAAATAATTGCCCACCCCTGATTTAGATACTTTATACCCTACCTTTCTCCCCACGGGGACTCATGGAGCTAACAACCTCACAATCTGGTCACTTCTAGTCAAACTTTACATGTAAGGTCGGTTTCTAATTGGAGCCACATGCGATACTATAAGTTTCTCATTAAATCATAAATAACTTCCTCTTGTTCTTTTGTGTCTTGTTTTATGGGATTTCTCCCCACAACAAGAGAAGGGTGTTTTTGGATTCTACCAAGATTTCTTTTTTACTTCCTGTTTTCTGATTTCTTTTCTGAGCAGCCTGTGGAGTATTTGTCTTGGAGTATAAAGCCATCTTTTGTTATCTTTCCCAAGACAAAACTCATATCTTGTTTTATTTCAATGGAAGGAGAAATCTATAGGACAGAAATCAGGAGGGTGCAGCAGGGATAATAGGTGGTAGGTTACATTTTATCCTGAGTTAATGAAGAGATACAAAGTTGTCCTTCCTGTGGTAGGTTGAAACCTTGCTATTCAGGCAGGCTTTTAAGATGGAAACAAATGTAAGAATGAGCGAGGAGTACAGTGTAGTGTTTTAGCTCTTTGCACAGTTTTAATTGTCCTTTCTCTGCTTATAAATATTCTTTCGGGTCATACCTCAAGTAGGTCGCTGGGGCTGACCAGGGTATAATTCGGAGCAGGACCTGGCTCATGCAGTTATACTTTGGAGACATCATCTAAAGACATTCCAAAGAGAAGATGTAATGGCCAGAAATATGACAGTGGGTAGCATGCTGCATTAAGGTGCTTCCTGCCAAAATATCTATCATATGAGGGCAATTAATGTCTTTCATAACTGTCTACCACTGGGAGCAGAGCAGGAGGGAGTCATTTCCATTTTCCAGAATTTGATCATAGCATTCATCACGTTTTCTTGCTTTTATGTAAGGCATTTGTCATTACTGAGAATTATTTTCCTAATTTGTTTTTCCAGTTGTTTTTCTAACTCATTGTCTTGCTGAAGGAATGTACCATACATTGATGAACAGAACTGTACAAAATACCTACTTGTTTTCAGTTAGGTTTTTGTCTTCTGTTTATGTGAATAGGAGTATGCATCACTGTGCAAGTATTCAATATTGATTTGTCCTTTGTGACTGATTGTTTTCATTTATTCAATGTGCTTGTTCCTTTCAGATCACTTGCAAGCCATTGTGCAACTGGTTTGAAAAACAGATTAGAACTTTTCCTATTAAATAAAATTAATCAATGTTTCACTGCATACCAGTTTGAATTACTATGGGATTATTTGTTACTCATGTCGGCATGGTTCTCCCTTATAACTTCTCAGCAGAAACTATTTATTTCATTTAAAACATTTATATTCCGCCCTTCTCACCCCGAAAGGGACTCAGGGCGGAGCACAGCATATATACGGCAAACATTAAATGCCAGGAGAAGAATTCATATACGCATACATAAACATTAAAAACATTTATCTCAATATTAAAATACACCATTGAAAACGTCTTGGTCATCTGCGTCAAACTAGAAACCTGAATAGCTCATGCAGCACTAACAGACCCTTTAATAGCAACACATCTGTGCATGTGTTGGGTGTGTTTCTTAAATGTGTGTATGTTACTGATTACACTTTTACCTTTAGCAAAATAAAGCATATACCTGGAAATGGAATAAACTTTTTTAGAGGTGCAGATTGGGTAACAACTAGATAAACTGTATGTATCTCTAGCCTTGAGATGCTGGTTCCTCTCTGCCCAATGGTCTATGTGTGTCTAGGTCTGTGTAAGAGAGACTTGGCCGGTGTTATTAAACAAAAAGTTCATGCCATTGGAGAGAGATGAACTGTCTTCCTTCAGACCGAAGCTCAGTGTGTTTTCCAGTGACTAGTGCACTTATTTCAGGCTTATTCCAGAGAGGCCAAAGAAGCACATGGAAAACCTTTCAACTGTGCTTCAGATCCAGAAGCCAATGTTTAGTAAGCATATCTAGTGATTTCAAAATGAAATTTTAAACTTTCATTGTTGCTGAAAGGAAAAGGAAATCTTGCCATTATCTTTTTTTTTTACATTTTCTTGAGGGGGGGGGAGAGTTTTGGGATTTCCATTTATTTTGCACAGAGGTAACTATTGTAGGTTATACAGAATTTGAAACTGAAGCTGTACGATTTTGATTATTTTTCATTTTATATTTATTAATATTATTTCCTTTCACTGGAGGATCCAGGGAGAAGCAGCTATCCTCCCTACGGGAGCTCTTGTTTTGAGTTTTCTCAGGAAAAATGAATTCCTCTGCTAAGCATATTCCATTTATTTCATTTGTTTCATAGGGGTTAAACAGTATATTTCAGTGTCCAGTCAAGTCCTATTTCAGAGGGTAATTCAGGTACAGGGTCTCTTATTTTAACCACTGGTGAATATTATTTCCAACATTTCTACCCCGCTCTTCTCTACCCCCGAGGGGGGACTCAGAGCGGTCTAACGAAAGGCACAATTCGATGCCAACATAATAAAATACAATATAAAACCAAAAACATACAGCATTAAAATACATTAAAATACAATTAACATTAATACATCATACACATTATCTTAAGTTAAAACAGTATTTCGTCCATAACAGGAGCCATTACAAATCCAGTCCAAAGTGCTGCATTGTGCTAATGTGCAAACGCCTGGTCCCACAGCCAAGATTTCACTTTTTTCCTGAATGCTAGGAGGGATGGGGTTGATCGTATGTCACTTGGAAGCGCGTTCCACAGACGGGGAGCTGTGGAACGCGCTTCCATGTGTTTGTTGTTTACTGGTTCCTTTTTTCCCTTCTTTCTTTTTCTTTTGTCACAGTTTGTGAGAACATGTGTTCTAATACATTGTACTGGAGAAAAAAGCAGTACTGAGATGAGAGGTAGCAAGCATTGAAAGTTCAAATATGCAGAATTTTTATTGAGAAAATCTCCCTGTGCCTTTTTTTTACCACATGCAGACAGAATTGTACTTGGTTACCTTTAGAAAGTCACCTGCTTTTGGATCATAGGTGTAATATTCGGCATATTTGAGGCTCATTCATTAATCTTTATTGGGGGCTTTTCTCCTCTTTCCTTCTTCAAATGCTTTTAGGGAGGATTCTGGATTTGAAGACTGGGACAGTAAAGAAAGAAGGCCAACAATCCTCAATGAGAATGTGCATGGGATCAAGGCGTTCATTCATCTGTAGAATGAGGTATATGGTTCCAAACAGTAATTTGTTCCACCATTTATTTCTTCTTAATGTTGTAATCCGCAAACTAGATACAGGCTGAGTGACCGTATGATCATAGTAGAGCTGTACACTTGGAAGAGGTCCATTTGAACCATGTCACTTCAGGAATCTTTATTCCAACATCACATTTCATTTCAAGCTTTTCATCATACCATGGAAAACACAAATCATTCTATGCAACAAATTCACCATATTAATAGAAGTAGATGATAGGTAAAGGTAAAGATTTCCCCTTGACATTAAGTCTAGTCATGTCCGACTCTGGAGGCTGATCCTCATTTCCATTTCTAAGCTGAAGAGCCAGCTTTGTCCATAGACAAAATGGCACCTATTGATCTACCTACATTTGCATGTTTTCGAACTACTAGGTTGGCAGAAGCTGGGGCTAACAGTGGGAGCTCACGCCGCTCCCTGGATTCGAACCACTGACCTTTCGGTCAGCACATTCAGCAGCTCAGCGGTTTAACCCGCTACACCACCAGGGGATCCTAATAGATGATAAGCAACCTCAAAATAGTCTGTTCTTTTTTTAAAAAAAGAACTGATCTTGTTTTCATTAACATGACAGTAAATCTAAATTGTGACTTTTTTTCTCCAGTTAATAAAGAAATCAACAACTCATATCTTTTCTACTACTATGTTTATCAGAGTTTAATTTTCCCCGGACCTTACTCAGAGAAACCCTACATCCCATTAACCACAAGAATGCAATCCATTGTGTCACCCTAATGTGAGATTACTCAAAAGAGTATTGCTGGAACCAAACATTTCACAATAGAATGGAATTGTGGTTATTTTTTCGGTCTCAGCAAAGTAATATTATCATTTGTTTAAAAAAAACATGTTGAAGGGAAAAGAATTAATCACTGAGTTAATTTTAAGCACATGAGGAAATCTTGAAAACATCTTCATTTTTTTTGTACTTTTCAGACTTTTGAAGAGTCTGTCTTTAAATGTTTTTTCTCAGTCATGTGACTTAGGTATTATTCAGGTTCCCTAGGCTGTGGTTTAATTGTTTTTTGGCCTAAAAATACTTAGGATTCTTCAATATGAACGTTCTTTTAGCCTTGAGAATTAAGTTCAGTGTTGATGTATTGAGCTTTAAGTACACAATGGGCTGTTAGCTGGAAGGGATGTTGCTTGTGAAGAAGGGATGGATAAATCATTGTATTCCCAGTTTGTGTTAATTTCACTTGTAAGTTTGTTCTCCATGCTTTAAAATCGATAGCATGCATTTATTACGTATGATGATACATATTCTCTCCTTGACTATGGCATGTAAACAAAAGGTTATTTATGACTGCCCTGAGTTTAAAATCCATATCCCTGTCACATTCTTTCCCTTATGCTTTCCAATTTGAATAAGAACATTCAGAATGTGCTGAAAAAAAGAGTTGAAGCAAAACATAATGGGCAGGAAGAGTTAGAAGAAGAAAACCTTAGTATTTTTAGTTTAACTCAGTTGCTTATAACCATTTATGATTTTTTAAATTGGCTGCACATACTGTTCTTTTTCTTTCTGTTTTTCACATGTGGTCAGGTGTTACTAAATTTCCTTTCATTTCAGGTGTGGAAATGCCCCACTAGATCACTTACCTCTGAACAGATTAACTACCATGCGGAAAAGATACAGGTAGGTATTTATCCTAGTTTGATATTGCTCTTTGTAGTCAGATCTGATACCTGGGAGAGAATAAGCAATCTTTTAGGACCTTTCACACATTAGGCAATCATATAACTTCTGGACCAGTGATAGCTTCCTGGGCCATTTCACGAGTCTCCATATATATATTATGGTTGCTCATAGGATCAGCTTAGAGTGATAGAATAATAATAATAGAGTTAGAAGAGACCACATGGGCCATTTAGTCCAAGCCCTGCTATGCATAACACTGTGTAACACTATTTTTTCTACCATAAAAACATGGAAAAAGTTTATTAAACTACAAAAACTTTGTTTTTGTGGGACATCCTGCAGCACATTTTGCTACAGTCTTTCAATAAATATGTGATAGAGTCTCAACCAATTCAACATAGTTTGTGACAGCCACAAAAACAATGTCTCTGGAGCATAACGACTACTGTACTTTCAAAGTAAATACCAAACAACTAAACAGGAAATAACACTTTCAAACCAGAAACAGATTTTTTTAAAATGAAGGGAAAGGTGTTCATTTCGAAAAGACAGTCAGCAGTGTGTAGCTATTTGAGTTTTGGACTAGGATTCAAATCCCCGCTTGACAATGAAAACCTACTGGATGACCTTAGGCAAGCCACACTCTATCAAGCAATGAGAAACCCCCTCTGAACAAATCTTACCAAAGAATCTCATGATAAATTCATTTGTCTTAGGGTCACAATCAATCAGAAATGACTTTGAAGGCACACAACAATCAGCATATCAAAAAGCCACTTTTTGGGCAACAATTTGCATTACAAAATAGATGGAATACCCACTTTTCCAAGCTTTGGTTAACACTTGATTTATAGAGGTGAACACATTCTATAACTGTGCCAAGGTGCAGACTGAAACTTAATTGAGCAACTGAACTAAGAAATTGGCAAAAGTATATGGCCATGGTGAACAAAGAAATTAGCTCTTTTTTAACATACTAAACCACAGTTTGTCTTAAGAGTTGCCTGTGTGTGTCTGTTTTTTGTATTTTCATATTACAAGTCTGTTTAAAATTGTCTTGGTCCTCGGAGCCAAAATATTTATTAGTAATTACTTGGGCTGGATTGGGACAATAATTAAATACGCTGCTTAGAACATTAACTATTTCCATTTGAAAAGTAAATTAAGAAGTAGCTAATTACATTTCTAAAGTCTGATACTATGCAGCATTTTATTCACACAGCAGCCAGCTAGATACATATGGGTAGCAGAAAAACAAAACATTTGCCAACAAAAGCTTATTATTACTCTTATATAGAAACATAGTACCTACTGGGTAGGGGACAAATCAAAGTCTCCTGATTACTGACCATTAGTCAACTTGTATTTTATAAATTTATCTAAAAATAAGAATAAAATATTTTCTAAAATGTTGTTTGTTTATATTACAACATTTAATTTTACTATTTAAACTGATAAAGGTAAAGATCATTAGCAGCTTTATAATTTTTTATTTTATCATTATCAACACAATATTATACAATGTCTATTTACAGCAGATTCATGTTATTCATTTCTAGCTACAATACTTCAATCTTTAGCATCTGCCATTATGTTTTTCTTATACATTTTTGTATCCCTCACCGCTGTGCTCCCCTCCCCCCTCCCCAAGCCATTGCTTTTACATATCATTCGTCCAAAATTTCATTTCTTCTTGTGGAGGTAACCTTCCTTCTTCCTTTTCTAATCCTTTTTCAATAAATTTTCTCCATACCTCATCAAAATCACTTTGTTCCCATATACCTCTTTTTACTTTTAATATACATGTTAACTTATCATTTATTGCAAGTTTCCATAGTTCCTTGTACCATTCCTCTATTTGTATATTTATTTCTTTTTTCCAATTCCTTGCTATAAGCAGTCTTGCTATTGTTAATAGGTTTATAATCTTTATAATTTTTACTGCTGCAAGGTTAGAGCAATTTTTAAAACGTTGTATGACTTGGATAGCCTTGCCAGTTGTATATATATTTTTAAATGCCTTATTTCTCCCTAGGAACGGCCTTGGCCCTGTGAAAGAAGGAGAAGCTCAGTATGCAGTGGTTCATTGTACCGGTTACATTAAAGCCTGGCCTCCAGCAGGAAAAATAGGCAAGTCATAATTTTATATCTCCTATATGAATGTCTTTGGTCTTGTTGTTTTGGATAGTTGCTATTATCCTGATCAGTAAACCCATTCTGAACCTGAAGGGTGCAGGGTGGTGAGATGAATTAATTAATGTTCAAAGGCAGTCCTATTGCACAAGCTCTAGATCTTGGATCTCATGCATTGTATATTCCACCTCCTGAGTAAGCTTTTCCTGTTTTGCAGAAAGACTGCTGCGAATGACAGTTCATTTTTTGATCTAATTGTACTTTTTTTTAGCAAAACATCCCAGTAACTCTGTATTGCAGATGAGAATATTTACATCTGGGAAAATGTGCAAAACAACAGGAAACAAAGAGAAGAGCCTATCCAAGGTTGTTAAGAGATGGTTTGGCTGACCTATCCACTTGATGTACTGAGAGACTTCTCTTCTTTCTGACATCTCCTGCTGATCGGAATCAGGACATGAGTTCAGAACATGAGTTGCCTTGCTCTTTTGTAGTCTGAATGGAACTTGTGCGCAAACATTAAGGAATGATGGTGGTCTTTTTTGCTTTTTTTCCCAGATGCTGCCAATTCCAACAGTCCAATCACACTAAAATGGACTTAAAATGGTTTTCGTTTATGCATATACATATTTGATTAATCACTTTGTTGTTGACAGATCTATAGTTCACTTACTGTTTGCGTGCACTTGTGTACGTGACATTTTTATTTCTGGAATTTCTGAAACAAACAAAATTAGCCTAATTGATATCACATGGCTGCAACTGAGTGGTGATGAAGTTAGCCCAGAATTTCTTCTTTTGCAAATTCAACTAGTATTGGCAGGATTTTCTAGTTACTGTAAATAAAAAAAGCATTTCATTTTCATGTTGCAAGAAAGAAGAAAATTGGAACACAGGCAGCAATCCTTAACATAAGCTTTTTGTCCATTTGGTCTGATATTATCCCTTCTGGCTGGCCATTGTTTGTTAGGGTTCTATAAAAGTAATTATTGCCGTAATTTAATATCTGCAAGAAAAGACACTTTAAAAAGAAGAAAAAAGAGAAATGCATAAAACAATATCCAAAATCCCAAACAAGACAGTAACTACTTTCCCCCCTATCTCCTCCATACCTAAGCATATTAAAATGGACTTCCTAGCCCACTAGCCAAATATATCAGTAGGATAATTTTTTATTATGGTCCAGAGACCCTTATTACACTGTAGCATACAACTTATACAGGTAATGAGAGTTAAGAACATCCAGTGGATACAAAATATATCAGTATAAAACTACAGTAAACTTTGTATTTAACTGAAGTTGAGCTTCTGTTTAAAAATCAGACCATAAGTTAGCCTTTGAATCCCACGAGGGTTGCTATTCCTTCTTTCATTATTTTGCTTAAAATGTGACATATTTCGATCTTTCTTTGCAAAGAGGATTGTTATATTCAGTATGTCTCCAAGGTTAATTCTTCATCCCTCCAGATTAATAGGTAAAGATCCTGAAAGAACATGAAAATCCCACTCAGATTTGTATTTGATTTTTGCTTAGATTGGAATTTTAACTGTTTTGGATAGAAAGACATCAGCAATCTTGCAACTTCTGAATCCAGATGTACTGGGCACTGCAATTTAAGGGAGTTGTTGAGAAGGTGGAATGTGTTCAGAAGAGGGTGACTAAAATTATCAAGGGTCTAAAGCAGACTTGGGCAATTGCCTGCCCTCCAGGTGTTTTGGACTTCCAATTCCCAGAAATCCTATCCAGTTTACCAGCTGTTAGGATTTCTGGGATTTGAAGTCCAAAACACCTGGAGGGGCGGCAATTGCCCAGGTCTGGTCTAGAGAATAAGCCCCATGACGAGTGACTTAAAGAGCCAGGCATGTTTAGCCTGCAGAAAAGAAGGTGGATAGGTGACATGATGATGGCCATGTATAAATATGTGAGGGGAAGTCATAGGGAGGAGGGAGCAAGCTTGTTTTCTGCTGCCCTGGAGACTACAGCACAGTGGAGCAATGGCTTCAAACTACAGGAAAGGAGATTCCATCTGAACATTAGGAACTGTTCAGCAGTGGAATTTTCTGCCCCGGATTGTGGTGGAGGCTCCTTCTTTGGAGGCTTTTAAACAGAGGCTGGATGGCCATCTGTTGGGGGTTATTTGAAGGCTATTTTCTTGCTTCTTGGCAGGGGGTTGGACTGGATGGCCCACAAGGTCTCTTCAAACTCTATGATTCTAAGTGTATCCTATTAACCCATTGCTATTCCTTGCTCAGTCCTGATATTCCTCACTTCTCCCAACCCATTCCTGCTTTGCATGCACTCACTTGCTGCTCCACTACATTTTTCATCAGCACTTTAATGCCTGGAAAGGGCCAACTGTTGGTTGATGTTTTTGTTTGTTTATTTGTTTCCCATCTTTTTCCTAATATCTGATCCAAGGCACTCATAGGACAATTTAAAACAAAATACATTTTAAAAATACATTTTAAAACTTAAATGAACAATCATATTTAAAACATTGACTTAAGACTGAAAAAAAAGGTTTAAACATAATGTCTGTATACCTATCTGACTTCAAGTCACCTGTCGACAGGGGAGAGGAATTTGGCCCCTCCCACGGAAGGGAGCCGAAGGTTCTTTAACCTTCCAGGCAGAGGGCGTGGTTTCAAAAGTGAAACCAAGCCCTCTGCAAAGTTCATTCAGAGCCGAAGCTTTGGCCCACCACTCCCGCCCAACTTAACAGTATTGATTTGTGATTGTCTTAGGAGTCGGTTAGGATTTTTTTCCTCTCTCAACCTAATTTGGGGAGGGGTTTTTTTTGCCTGTCCCTTTACTGTTTAGGGGCTAGATGGAATGGTGGACATTATAAATAGGCTAGCGTAATTAGCTAGGGAATCCTTTGTTGGTGTGCATCTCAGGCGCCCCCTGTTCGGGCGAGGGCCATTAAGGTTAACACTCACATTGAAGTTGTTGTTTGGTGAGTTAAGTTAATGGCCCTGGAATGGGAAGAGGCTGATCTCAGCATCGGAGACCAGGCCTCTCTCTCTCATTTCCCTAAAGGTTTGTCCTGGTTTGATAATCAGGCAATCCTGGTGTTTCGCCCTTAAATTGTGTTAAGATGCCGGGTAAAGAGGACACCCCGGATTGAAACACCTTGATTCCTGACACCCCCTCCTTAAGTTTAGTTGAGGAGTTTAAATAGGTAACGATTGAATAAAAGTTGCCCAATTTGAATCCAATTATTTTGTGTCGTCTCTTTATTCCGGGGGTTGGAGGTCAAATCCTAGGAATTTTACAGTGTTTTTTTAGTTAAGGAATACTCAGAGGTGGATTTGCTAGTTCTTTCCTCTGAAATATAGCCTGTAGCACTTGGTCTTTGTTGGTGGTCTCCCATCCAGTTACGAATAGGGTTGTCCCTACTTAGCTTCCAAGATCAGACAGGATCTATGCCTTTTAGGGTGTTTAGGCTGGACTGAAATATAATAATAGTGAAGAAAAATATAGAACATCCTCATGAACAGATCTTCAGCAAACCAGTTAAGCGAAAGGCTTAGGGAGGAAAATGAAGTCTTTGCTTTCCAGCACAAAGAGAGCACAGAAAGAGAGGACCTTGCCTTAGAAGGGAGGGAATTAAATAGTCTCAGAACAGCTGCTGAAAAGCCTTTCTGCCATATCCTCACCAAATATGCCTGGCCTACATCCCCTTTTCCAGTACTGGGACCCATGGAGGAAGAACCACTGATCGAAAGGAAGCCCACCCAAAATCACTGTGCTGAGGAACACCTCCAAGGTGGAACTACCCCTCTAGACCAGGTTTCAACTAGTGCCCTTTCGTGACTGGCATTCATTGGTGTCGAGATCCATCCAACAATATTCTGTCCTCTCAGAATTTTACCCCTCTCTTCCCTTATGCTTTTTTTCTTTCCTGCCTGCCAAACATTCCTTAAAGTCCTATGCTATTTATTTATGTAGTACCAAACAGATGTGTCTGAACTAAATGAAACCAGACCTCTTTGTCTTAGGTTCATCCAGCTACAAAGTTCAGCAGTTCTCATAAGAATTTGGGGAAACAAAAAAGAAAGGCAAAATTGCACTTTGCAGGATAGATTTTAGTATGGTTTGGTGTTTTAGCTTTTCCACTGAATGTCTTGCCTTCATCCTGAGCTCAGAGTCACAAGGAGTCTTGTTCTAGTGAGCAAACAGATGACCTCATTTCACAGCCCTTCACCTCTTTTTGTCTGGAGGTCATTATGAAGAAGGATTCTTTCCTTCTAGTCTATCCTTTTGGAGAAAAGGTTGGCAGCCTTGAAGTCTGACTCCATGAGCGGAGTGTTAAAGTGACAACTCCTTCCAGGCCTGCCTCATGATTGCTTTAGCCTCCATATTTTTTTGTTAAAGGAGGCTCACAAATGTTTCAAGTTTGTCTTGAGCATTTGGAGGTAATGTTGTGAACATGTTGCCTAACTGTGGGGCATTCATACTTAACAAGACCACAATAAATAATCAAATTGCTTGAAAACCAATCAAATAATAATAATGCTTTATTTATATTCCACTGTATCTCTCCGAGAGGACTCAGTGGATTACAACATACACAGATAGGCAAACATTCAATGCCTTTTAATACAGTGGGATTACAATGACATACATATACACAGAACAAAGGTAAAACCTATCCTGCTTCCCCTTTCATCTCTGGCTTTCTGGAGGTGATGCTCAATTCCCCTGGCCATGGGGAGGTGCTCTTGTTCCATTTCCAAGCCTGTTGTTTGTAGACACCTCCTGGTCGTGTTTGTGGGCATGGCTGCCTGGGTGCCTTTATTACCTTCCCGCCGCAGTGGTACCTATTGATCTACTCACATTTGCATGCTTTTGAACTTCTAGATTGGCAGGAGCTAGGGCTAACAGCAGGAGCTCACCCTGACCTGCAAACTGCCGACCTTTAGGTCAGCAGATTCAACACTTCAACAGTTTAACCTGTTGCGCCACTGCGGCCCCAAGCAATATATAATGTTACAAACAGTAGAGAAAAGATGCATAAAAATCACAAAGGAGAAGATGTCACAGATTTACATTTTGTATCAAAAATTTTTTCTGTTACGATTAAATTGCTCTAGTGCAGAGCTCTCCAAACTATGTGCTGCAGCACGTTATTGTGTCAGCTGCAATGTGTCGGTGTGTCACACAAACATAATGAGAAACCCCTAAGTCTAGGTGAACTGAGCAATAAATCATATATTTTAATAATATAAAAGGATTACATGAGATATGTTGTGTCCCCGTACATTAATGTATGAGTCTGTATCTTTTATACACTGTTAGATTAACCAGGCATGGGTAAACTTCAGCCCTCCAGGTGTTTTACATGTCAGCCGGCTGTTAGGGATTTTGGGAGTTGAAGTCCAAAACACCTGGAGGGCCAACGTTTGCTCATGCCTATTTTAACCTCTGGTTTACTAGTAAAACTGAATTACTGTGTCATGAAATGATGCATGCCTGAAAAAGTGTGTCATAAACATAAAATGTTTGGAAAAGCTCTGGTCTAGTGGGACCGAGCCAAAGGGCTCACTTATGGATAAGGCACATTATGGTATATTATGTCAGTCAGTGCTGTAGCATTAAGAGTAAGGGACACCCTGTTTGAAATCAGTTCTGTGCTTAAACTTTTGATCACATGCTTGTTTGTTTGCAGTCTCTTTTGTGCATCTTAAAACACATAAACCATTGCCTGGATTAACTCACCCAAGGAAGTAGACACATAAAATGCAGTCTTCCCTTGGTATTTTCATTCTAAATTCAATTTAAAGAAATATTTTTGTGCCCCCCCCCCAAAAAAACTTTTCTGTTTCAATAAAGGGATCTCATATTTCTATGAAGGAAATTAATTTTTATCCAGTCCATATGATTTTCCCCCTAATCAGTTTGGTTCATCACATAACAATTGGTGGAAAATATTTGGTTGAGGGAGACACTGTGGTGTGTGTATATTCAAGAATTTTTATAACAGTTAAAGACAGGATAAGTCTTCTGGGAACTACCCAAGTGCATGTTTTAGAGAGAAGATTTTTCAATAAACAAAAGAAACAATAAAATCCATATTTCTTTCTCAGTGTTCTTTTCCATTTCATGCCTTGATTTTGTTTTGTCTCTAACCATCCTGATTCCAGTTGTAGTAACTGCTTAAATACAGAGTGTAGGTAACCTAGGTTAGGAAAGTTACCTTTTTTCAGATCACAGTTCTTTGAACTTATTTAGAATGGGATTCTGGGTTGTCAACACAAAATTAACCTCCTTAAACTCTCGATACCCAGTCCATAAGATTTATCTGTCTTCAACATTGGTTGATGGAAATTGTAGTCCAAACCAGTATCTTCACAATACTGTAAATGTTTAGATTGCATTCCTATCTGATTCAATCAATTTGGAGAATGGTTGGAGATGGCCCGGGAGGGGGTGTGTGTGTCATTTTAAATGCTTGTCTGCAAACACTACCCTACATATCTTCCAGCAAGAACTAGCACACCTGTTTTTTTAGTGTTGCTCTTTATTTAGTGTCCTGATTCTATAGTTTTTTTAATACTGGTAGCCAGATTTTGTTCATTTCCATGGTTTCCTCCTTTCTGTTGATATTGTCCACATGCTTGTGGATTTCAATGGCTTTTCGGTGTAGTATGACATGGTGGTCCAGCATTTATGTGTCCTCAAATAATATTCTGTGTCCAGGTTAGCTCATCAGGTATTCTACTGTGGCTGACTTCTCAGATTGAATTAGTCTGCAGTGCCTTGATTTGTGTTTGGGTATTGTTGTGTTTGGTTGTCCCTATATGTAGACTTGTCCACAGCTACATAGTACTCGGTAGACTACTGCAGAGGTGAGAGGATTCCTCTTGTCCTTTTGCTGAACATAGCATTGGTTGGATTTTCTTGGTGGGTCTGTAGTTTGTAGCTTGTGTTTCTTCATCAGATTTATTTATTTATTTACAGTATTTTTACCCCACCCTTCCCAACCCCCTAGGGGGGACTCAGAGCAGATTCCCTATGCAGTCAGTGGTTCCCTTGAGCAGCACTAAAAAAAACAGGGGAACTCCAGACAAGAATCAATCAGGGCAAGCTAACACCTCCCAACAAAGAATCCCCAGGCAGCAATCAGCCAGGCTTTGAAACTACAAGGCCATTAAATGGAAATCATGGAGGCCAGTTGCAACATTCACACTTGCCTCAAGCAGACAAGAGTTCTTTCTCCCACCCGGGATATTCCATAGATATATAAACCTTACTTGCCTACTTTCCAACAAACCTCACAATCTCTGAGGATGCCTGCAAAACATCAGGAGAGAATGCTTTTGTAACATGGTCATACAGCCTGGAAAACTCACAGCAACTCAGTGATTCCAGCCATGAAAGCCTTCAACAACACATTGCTGTAGTTGTCTATGACTCGATGCGATCACACTTCTGCTGTGTGCAAACTGAAATTTAATTAAAAGACATACCAATATTGCATGTCATAAAACAATCCGCCTCTACATTCTGAGAATGGATCCATGGTTTTTACCTGACTAGCAAAGGGGTCCATGGAACAAAAAAGGTTAAGAAACCTTGGTTTAAGACTTATTGTCACCAGCAAACCGACCCTATACAGGTGAAAAGGTGCTCCTTCCAAAAACATAAACAAACAAATTAAACAAAGCAAAAAGACACCCCCTCCCAAAATAAACTAAAATAAATAAAAAATAAACAATAATAAAAACCCCAATACAATAAAATGTTTTTTTTCTTAGTATAAGAAGCTAAAGTACAACAACAAATGGAACTCAATCTAAAACAATCAGTATTGGCTTTGTTTCCTGACTATGTACATGCACAACATGTCTAAATTGTCTAAATCTGCCAAATGTGTTTTTCAATGTTGCTTCATGGAGATGTGACATAAATCCAAGATGTTCTGGGGAAACAGGGTTTTAAAAACTTCAACATCACTCAAGTATTTATAGGAAGTTTATGGCCATCAAACTTTAGGAAATTGGATTACTTAAAGACTTAGAAGAGCAGTAGGCAGATGTACCAAAAACTGATGTTTGTGTAACCTCAAGGCACCAAAAATAGTATCCTGACATGCCTGTGTGTTGTTTTCATGTTTATGACATTAAATCCCACTAGAATGTTGAAACACACGAAGCATAATGAAACACCCACATATTTTTCAGTCTGCTATTTCCTTTCAGTATGACAAAATAGGTTGCTGATTTGATTTTGTGTATATTTTGTATATAAATAGAAACTTTAGAGTACTTATTTTTACAGTTGAAAGCAGTGAAGCAAGACCACTGTGGGGATACTCCTAAGACTTGGGTGGGCAACAACCCAAGAACTCCAGGTTGTGTATAACACTCTGCAGATCATGTAGAATTACTCCCTGTATGCCATTGACTTTCGGAAAAGATGCATTTTGCTCAGAGACCTTCATCCCTGGAGAAGAGGACAAATTTGCTGTATTTTTGACTTTCCATATCCACCCACTCCCCTCAGGAGAGTCTTTGAAAAGTAGGAAGTGACTCAGAAGTCACTTCTGGATTTAAAAAGTCCTCCCATGGACATAAAAGAACCAAGACTTCCCTCAAAACTTGGCAAAAGTACCCTCAAATGCCTACTAATTGTCCTGGAAAGTATGTGGAGGTGCTACACATAAAATAGAATTAGGTAAAGGTAAAGGTTTCCCCCTGATATTAAGCCCAGTCGTGTCCAACGCTAGGGGGTGGTGCTCATCTCCATTTCCAAGTTGAAGAGCCAGCGTTGTCTATAGACACGTCCAAGGTCATGTGGTCGGCATGACTACATGGAGCGCCGTTACCTTTCCACCAGAGCAGTACGTATTGATCTATTCACATTTGCATGCTTTCGAACTGCTAGGTTGGCAGAAGCTGGGGCTGACAGCGGAAGCTCACGCCGCTCCTCCAATTTGAACTTGCGACCTTTTGGTCAACAAGCTCAGCAGTTCAGCGGTTTCACCCACTGTGCCACCATCAAAATAGAATTACATATCATCAAAAGAGTACACAATTTGACTGAATACAGATAATTGACAAAGTCAATCAATAAAATTTTTAAAAAATTAAAAAAATACAACAGGTCTTCATGCTGTATTCTTGATATTTGTATTCTATTCCTTTAAAAGATTTCAAGATTATTCTGTTTTGTAAAAAGCCCAATATTACTGATTGGCTTTCTTAGGGACCATACTATAGAATTTTAGAATTATAGAGTTTGAGGAGACCATAAAGGGCATCCAATCCAAACCAAGTGGCCATCCAGCCTTTCTTTTAAAACCTCCAGAGAAGGACACTCCACTATGCTACAAAGTAGCACATTATACTGTTGAATAGCTCTCACCATCAGGAGGTTTTTGCTAAGGTTAAGGTAGAATCTCTCTTCCTGCGGCTTGATTTCAATGTTCTTTTTCTACGTGTGCATCTACACTGTAGAATTAATACAGTTTGAGTAGTATCTAAGTGCATTAATTCTACAGTGTAGAAGCACTTTTGATCATACTGCGATGCTATTGCCAAATGCATTCTTTTGAGTCTTCTTTAGCATTTGCATGACCTACATTTCGTTCACTTTCAGTATCTTCTTGTTTGGGTTTAGTCCTGTATCCTTCACTGCCAAAATTGTCAAGAATACCACTTGTGGCTCAGATGTCTTCAGCTTCTTGTCCAAAGCTTCATATTCAGAGTTGATCTACTCAAAGGTGTTCTTGGCTGGGTTGTTGGTACACCCATGAATATGGAGAAAGAGACGAGATCATTTCCTATTTAATTTTGTAATTTGCTTTGTAGTGTGGTTATTGATAAAATAATAAGAATAGTTTTATATCTTGCCCGTTTCTCCTCACAGCTCGAGGTGGGTTACAGCATTACTAAAACATAAACACATAATCATTTTAAAACACTGTAAAATACACATATTAAAACATACCTCCATAAAATACATATCAAAATACACAAAACAAAAACAAGGTGTACAGTGGGGACTATGTTTGCCCATTGGATGGAATACAAAGGGTACATATCAGTTGTGTGTGTGTGTATACTTACGTTTAATTGTTGGGTTGTCTTTAGGAATGACTTTGCCAGAAGACGATTCCGAGGCGGGGCAAGGCAGCAAATATTGTCTGGTGGCAATAGGAAGACTGCAGGTAAGGACATTTTATACTTCTAAATACCTTCAGTAAATTAATATGGGAATTGTTGATTTTCACTTAAAATCTCATTAATTAGAGAAATAGGCACCAACAACTGATTAAAGGACCTCATTCTGCCCCAACTGCCATTGCCCAGGTCTCAGAGGGAGAGAGGAACCAACAATACTGCTGAATTTAATCGCATCCTCCACTGCCATCTCCTTTTCCTTGTTGTGATGTCATATTAAAATTATGAACATGAAGGCAGAAAACTGTCAAATTAATAATTTGTAAGCTGCTCTGAGAGATACTTTGGCTGAAAACCAGGGTATAAATACGCCAGTCAAACATCCAGTGCAAACCCAGTACAAACTGGCTAATATTGTGGTGTTAAATCCTTTGGGAAGGAGGTACACATTGTATAGTCATATATTTACCAGTGATTGTAAAACATTGGGAGCTTCAGCTAGTTATATCTGTTGGGGTCTGGGATGTCAGTTTATATATTGTTGTTATGAACCTAACTAAAGTAAATCCATCACAAGTTTTTCAGAAGAAGACTTGTTTAAAGGGGTTTTTCCATAGCCTTCCTTTGATGCCGAGAGTGAGTGTGACTTGCCCAGTATCCCTCAATGGGTTTTCCTGGCAAATAGGGGTTTGAAATCTGGACTCCCAGAGTCCTAGTCCAACACAAACTTTGCACTACTCTTGTTTATTCTAACTCAAGCCTAACTTTCAGAGAAAATGCAGTAAAGAGAAAGAAATACTGTACATTAGTTTCCAGGTTCTCACATCAGAGTCCTTCCCAGTTGTACCTGGAAGAGTCAAGAGTTGAAGCCACAGGTGCTCTTTAACTGAGTGAAGGTCTTCCCACTCTGGAGAAGTAAGATGGCTAAGTAGCAACATTGGGAATGGTTGAGACAAGAATCCTGTGTTTGTTTGGTAAACAACTTTGTTTTTTCCATGTCAGGAGCGACGCCAAGTCACTTCTGGTGTGAGAGTATTGGCCGTTTGCAATCATGTTGCCCAGGGGACGCCGGGATGTTTTTGATGTTTTACCATCATTATGGAGGCATCTCTCATGTCCTCACATGGGGAGCTGAAGCTGACAGAGGAAGCTTATCCACGCTCTCCCCGGATTCGAACCTCCAACCTGTCAGTCTTCATTCCTGCTGGCACAAGGGTTTAACCCATTGCGCCACTGGGGTTAACAACCGGGTGAACAACTGATCACATCAGATCCCACATCACTGGGTAAAAAGAGCAATCTAGAGAAATAGAGCAGGTTGCCTTTTTCAGGCCTTCCTTCCAATGTCTACCCTCCTTGGAACTTCTTTGCATTGCAATCATAATCCCAATTAAGTTGAAAGGCAAAGAAGTTCCAAGGACGGTAGACATGTGTGGAGCAAGGCAACTCTCTTGCAGATGGTAACAGCTGCCAAAATAAACTGTTGTCCAGAAATCCATCTTGTTGCCTACAGAGCAATGACATCTCTCTTATGTAAGGAATGCTGTGAGTGACAGAGGAAGTCCTCGCATACAGTGTGAGATGGGTAGATTTAATCATAAAGAAGTTGCCATGGGGTGGAGGGAGCATAAATTATGAACTCGTTTCCCCTTGGGAAGTAAATCATCCAGCTGGAAGCCAGTGACCTTCTTACTCCTCAGATTGGCATCCGGACACTCTTGCTGTTCAGAGGACAATGTTAACGAAAAGAAACATCATACGTGCTGTTTGTGCCTGAGAAACTCATCTGGCACCGTGGGGTGTGGGGGAGAGGTCACAGAAAAGCGAACTTCCTTGTGACCTTGAAAATAATTCGCAGATTTTCTCATAAAGTCTTTATTGCTCTCATTACTCTCTCCATTTGCTAGGATCCATCTCATTGTGATCAACAGACATGGTACATTGCTCTTAAAGCAGAGCTTAGAAAAGTACTTTTTACAGCAGCAATTTTCTCTGGGCATCTTGGCTTGAGATTTTGGGAATCGTATTTCAGAAACCTAACTTTTCTCATTTCTGTCTTAAAGTTTTAGAATATACTATCAGCAGGGTTTAAATATTCTGCCCAAAATATGGATTGGGCAGAATATTTAAACCCTGCTGATATATATCCTTGCAACCTTGCAATATTCTCCCTGCATGCCTAAAAAAGGGAATATAGGCACTCATCCTGTCTATTTCATATAGTACAGGAGTGGGTAACTGGGACAAGAGCCTTCTTTACACAAATGCCTTTCCAAACTGCCCCAACCTGTTCCACCTGAAAAGTACCCCATATTTGTCCAAATAGTGACAAATAATGACATGGGGTACCTTCCATTTGCCAGCTTGGCCAGTGTATTACTGAATATGAATGTAGCGAGTCTTCCTCCATCCTTTTTGTTCTCTCTGCACTTAAAAGTCTGAATTACACCATTAGGGCAGTACACCGGGGTCTGAAAGCTATTTGCCAGCAGAAACCCTGTATTGCTATCCCTTTTCCTTTGAAAATGAGACCTAGCATGGTGCCCATAATATAAGGCAGGGGTGCTCACACTTTTTCAGCATGCGAGCTACTTAATAAAACAACCAAGTCAAAATGATCTACCTATCCACTACAAAAATGTGAAACATATAACACAATATCTGCTTTGAACTGGGTTTTCTGAGTCCACACTGCCATATAATCTGATTCAAAGCAGATAACATGGGATTTACAAACAAACACACACACAAACTGATTTCTTACTACTGGACAAATTGACTGAGCCTTCCCCTCGCCCTGCCTGTGATCTACCAGGACGCCCGACACGATCTACCAGTAGATCGCGATCTACCTAATGAGCACCCCTGATATAAGGTCTACTACCACAAAAATCAGCCCTGGTTAAGATAACATTTTTTAATTGTATTTATTGTATTACTGGGTGGTGGGTTTTTTTGGGACCAAAATTGGCTGAAGGTTGTGCACATTTATTTTATAAAAATGGGAAGTTGGGAGCTTGTAGAGAGCGTTGGGGTTTTGCTACCCCTGAACAAAAGTTCATCATCAGTTAGATTCTGCCCTACTCCAAAAGACATTGCTCTGCAGATTGCCTGATTGACATTGACATTAGACTTACAATTTAACATCACAATTATTTTAGGTTGTTGAAATGGTTTTATAGTATGAGTGACTCTTTCCCAGAAAGAATAAGACAGGAAGCATCAGGAGATGTATTAGGACTGGAGGAAATGTATCACAAAAATCTGTTGATTTGTTGTTCTATGATGCCTGATTTCCCATGAATTTGAAAAGCAAGGTAATATAGAAGAGAGAGAAAATGGTGAGAGGATAGATGGATGAAATCTAATTGGTGGTGAATTATATGCCCATCAGAAGTCCCGCAGGAAGTCATAGCCTTTAGAGTTGAAGGCTGATAGCTTACCACCTTTCCATCTGTAGAGGTTCTTGGGGTCTTCAGAGGGAAATGTGTGACTTTTCTTTACTTCTCCTTTAATTTGTACTAGTTTGTTATTCCCATAGTGTAGTGATTCCTCACATAGGGTTAGGCTCTTGAATGTTTCACACTAAGCCGAAACCATCTGGAAGGTTACAATTATCCACCCTTGTTTTTGAAAGTGAGAAACACTACCTTTATGTGTTGACGTTTCCCTCAATTTCTTGGAACTGGGCATCTCCTATTCTTCCTTCCAGGTGACAAGTTCTCCGGTGTGCATGGACATGAATGGCATGTCGGCCCCCACAGAATTCTTGTCCAGACATAACTCAGATGGAATCATCACCTTTGTTGATCCAAGATGTATCAGCGTTATTGGCTACCAACCACAGGTTTGTTCTTTTGACAGACAGATGGTGGGACATTTGGGAGTTTGCTTCCTATTTCTTTCTTTATGGAGGGGTTTTTGTGAAATATGGAAAAGTGTCTGGAGGATCCATGAACTATGCCCACATTTTTAGATTGTGCACGAATGTCCCCTAACGTGGTATTCTCCATATGTCCCACACCACGGCTCCCATCAGCCCCAACCAACATGGCTAATGGTTGATAGTGATTGGGTTGTAGTCCCAAGCTTTTGAATGGCAACAGATTGCAAAATGTGCTCTACACATCCTGAAGCTTACCCAAACTGGTCCTTTTGTAGGTATATTGTAGGTTTTTAAAAAATAATTATCTTTTTACTTTCTTCTCTTTTTGTGGATGATTTAGGACCTTTTGGGGAAAGACATTTTAGAATTTTGCCATCCAGAAGATCAAAACCATTTGAGGGAGAGCTTCCAACAGGTAATGCTCTGCATATTCATTCGATATCATTGCATTCCGTATTCTTCACTCAGTCCCTTCTTCTGTATTTTAATACAATGTCTGTTGAATGATATAGTCAAAAAGTAAGATGTGGATCAATGCAAGCATCAAACCTCCTTTTTCAGCAGAGAGAATTGTATAACTGTGCCGCAAGGCTTCCCAACTGATTTGACTCCTGGGATTGAAAAGCAACAATATAAACTTCATTCTTTTTCTTTCTTTATTTTAAAATCTCATTCCCCTGAAGATGCCAGAAATCTTTTGTAGTATTTGGGATATTTGTCTTTTGAAAGTCTGAGTTTTTGATCTCCAAAATGAGTGGTAGGGAGGCAATAGTTCTCTGTTCATTGTCATAAGCATTGTTACCCTTCTGTTGCTGTTGTCATAAGATCTGTGATTTGTTATTACAGTAGCCCTTTAAGAATTACTTGAGGTTGTGTCGTCCCTGGTAATTGATTCCTTATTCCAAGAGTAATGAATATGCGATAGGCCACTGAAAACTGGGCAGTTTTGAACTGCTGGCCTTATCAGGCAAAGCCCATCCAGGGAGGGATTTTGCAATGTTTGGCCAGTTGCCAGTATCTGTTTCAAAGTTTTGACTGCCTGGAGAAGATAAAGTCATTCATTATGGTGGGAAAAATTAAGTTTGAACAAAACGGTTGGAGGCCAAGAACAACAAGCGGGTTTTTATATCAATGTTGGCAAGGGTGGCTGTCTAATATCCATTAGGAAACTCTTCAGTTGGCCATTCACACACCAGTTCTCTTTTATTTATGATCCCATTTTGGGGTGTGGCAATAGAAAGTTGTTGTTGAAAGGATATGTCTCATTTGATTGAAGTCAGAGCTTGATCTCCCTTGGTTTTGCTTTACCACATTTCTGGGAACTGTAAAAGTTCCCTCCTTCTAGTAGGACTTGAGATTCTAGTTCCCTGGGAAAAATCAGGGTTTTTTTATCATGTCAGGAGCGACTTGAGAAACTTCAAGTTGCTTTTGGTGTGAGATAGTTGTCAGTCTGCAGAGACATTACCCAGGGGACACCCTGTGGGTGGCTTCTCTCATGTCCCCACATGGGAAGCTGGGGCTGACAGATGGGAGCTCACCCTGTCTTGTGGATTTGAACCGCCGACCTCCATGTCAGCAGTTCATCCAGCAGAAGGGATTAACCCATTCTGTCACCGCAGCTCCCTAATTTGTTATGAATAAATAAATAACTAAATACGGTACTTGTCATTTTGTTTTTCTAGTAACCAAAACATATGTAACTTAGTGAGAACTACTACACTCTTTCTTGTTGCATAACACGTTTTTATAATGTAGTACTGTAGTGTTGGACTAAAATTCTAGACACCAGAGTTTGAATCGCATGGAACTCCATTCTCCACTCTCCAGCTATGCACTATCGGAAATTCTATTTTACAGTAGTGCATCTGATAGGGTAGGCCATAATCAATGATAATTCATGGCATATTAAATGCTGCAACCAGTTCATTGGTCCTGTAGATCTGCGCATTATCCTAGTTGAGGACTTCGCTGTTAACTACTGTTGGGTCACACCCTGTAAGTGGAACATCTACTGCTGAGTTACACATAACTAGTCATCCCGACTTTTTTCACCTTGACTTTTCTAATGGCTTCTGCAGGTTGTGAAGCTGAAAGGCCAGGTACTCTCTGTGATGTATCGTTTCCGTACTAAGAATCGGGAGTGGATGTTAATCAGGACTAGCAGCTTCACTTTTCAGAACCCTTATTCAGACGAGATCGAGTACATCATATGCACCAACACGAATGTAAAGTATGTGGCTTGATACTTCCCAAGTGCTTTCCTCATCTAATATAACTGTTATTATATCCTTATTTCACTTTGTGTTCTACTGTTTAAAGCATCTGGATTAGTTAGAGTGAGTGAATTTTCCTCCCTTCACCACAGGATGGCAAACACAACTGACCTTTTTAGTTTATCCTCACTATAAGTTTGACCAGTCTGAGTAAAAGTGATTGGTTCAGTGGAATTTAGTTAGTTCCATGGTTATGTGATACTTAATGTGTAGAACTTGTGTGATACCTGTATTTCCTTGACAGGTACTCTTAAAATATTTATCTGTCTGCCTATGTGTGCGTATGCCTTCAGGTTGCCTGTCGATGTATGGTAGCCCGATGAATTTGAAAGGATTTTCCCATCTGCATGAAATTCCAGCAGGTTTTGAAACAAACAGCGTAATCCAAATAGACTGGTAGTCACATTCTGCAGCAGAGGATGAAGGGAAGGCAGGCAGTAGTTTAATATAATTTCCCTTTTATTTGCTTAAGTAAAAAACAAATAGATCCAGAGAGCACTGTGGACTCAAATAATGATGGATCTGGACCAAACTTGGCACAAATACTCAATATGCCCAAATGTGAACACTGGTGGAGTTTAGGGAAAATAGACCTTGACATTTGGGAGTTGTAGTTGCTGGGATTTATAGTTCGCCTACAATCAAATAGCATTCTGAGCCCTACCAATGATAGAATTGAACCAAACTTCCCACAGAGAATCCCCATGGCCAACACAAAATACTGTGTTTCTTGGTGGTCTCTGGTGACCCCTCTGACCCCCAGGTTGAGAAACACTGTCTTAGAAAACCTTCCAGGTCACTTATATCTGATTATTTAAAGTTGCATTTGCATAATGAGACTATGGGGCTAGATGAATGAACTTATTATGGTTCTGTTGTTAGTCCTTTCTTGTTGGTTCACCTCTGTATTACATTTTTCTTTAGATAAATTGTCCTATGCTTCTGTGTGTGTGCATGTGCATGTTTTCTTAATAGTGCTTTAATGTCTTGTGGTAGTCTGGAAGCCATCTTCAGATTTTGATTAGATTCCAAAGAAGGCTTATAAGTCTGCCAATAAATAAATGTCTATTCTACGTTGGCAAACTAAAAGAAGCATGGGGACATCACATTCCTAAACAAATTTCTGTTTCTGTATTATCCAGAGAGTTTCAAATGCCTTATCTCTACATTAGCTTATGCTCTCTGGTCTACCAGCATTTTCCTTTCAAGGCTGTGCACATCAATATTGCAGTGCTTTCTGTAAGAAATGAATGAGGATAACCTTTCTTGGATTGTGTTATATTCACCCTCAATGGATCTAACTTTGTCAACAGCAGGTTGCATTATCCAAATATGGAGATTGGCTGCTTCATCCTCAGCTGTGTTGTTCGCTTCTAGGAAATTGGTGAAAGAGCATGTGGCATTCCTTCTTTATTAGAAAGTTGGTAGCAGTGCCGTGGGGCAATTAGAGATATCAGAAGGCACTAGAACAGGCATGGACAAACCTTGGGTCTTCCAGGTTTTTTGGACTTCAACTCCCATAATTCCTAACAGCCATGGTCTGTTATGTTTGAAGATACCTACTAGCTTATGAGATGTGCTGTTATACAAAACAGACAAAAACATATCTATCTAAAAATAAATATATAGAATTATTAGTGAATGCTGTTTCTGATGGGAATGATGCCATTTCCTTTGCTTAAAATGTAGAGATTATCTATATAGAATCAATTGTTTGTTTGGTTTTTTTTTTAAAAAAAGATTTTAAAAACGGGAACTGTAGGGATCACTGCTGATTATGATAGTCCGTTAGTTTACTTTATGCTCCCTTCCAGCTGCAAATCCTTAGTTTTCCAAGTCTGTTTTTTTAACTGAACATTAAGTTCAAATGTTCAGTTATTTCCCTGCAAAAAGTAGTTTATTTTGGGCACAGATATCCAAACTGAACTTCCTGATGAGGCAAGGCGTGTAGTGTTTAGGGTTTTGTGTTACATTTTGCTCCAAAGTAAAGTTCAGTATACAAACCTTTTGCTTCTCCCTTTCATGATTAACTTTATGTGACTTTTACCGGAAGAAAACATGACCAGTTCAACAATTCAGTAAAGTTTACTCTGGTTTTGAAGAACCCTGATGTTGGATAAGCATCTAGAACAGATTTCAAAGACAGTTCCACATGGAGCATGTTGCAATAATCAAACTCAGGGTAATGGCAGCTTATAAAAGTTGCTTTTTTGGATTATAAATTATTTTTAACCAGCATAGCCACACACCATGCAATGTGCAATTTTCCCCAAACAAAATAATCTCTTTTTTAAGTTCATAGGTAACTAATACCCTGTGTTTATTAATGCATTCATTCTAGGATTGCAATGCATAGTCAGTCAATCAAGTAAGAACGGTTTCAACAGATATGATAGATGACCCATTTCAATTTTGAAAATGTGATTTCAATTATATTGTATACATGTATGTATACAATTGTTGGGCGAGTGGGCTTACTAACAGAAGACCTTCCTCATAAACGTATAGCAGAGTAACTTATTAGCAGCAGCATGAGCCAGCACTAGTAGCCCAAAGTGATATAAAGAACACACAGACCAATGTTATCTCTTCCATAGGAGGCTTTTCTTTAGCAAAATACTATGGTTGTACAAGAACAACGTTTCCACAACACAAAGTTCTTTATACTTTCTTCTTTGCTTCCACTCTGGGCTTCTTTCTCACGCAGATAAACAGCTTCACTCTCACAGAGCCTCTTCTCACACTGAAATTACACAGGACCTTCACACAGTAGCTTGTTACACACAGCAACCTTCGCACACAATGGCCTTCTTCTCACCGAAGCTTCTCACACCAGGCATTCTCAGTGTGAGACCTACCTCACACTGAGGCCTTTCTCCCACTGAGGGCTCTCTCAGACTGATGCCTGTCTCACACTGTGGCCCGTCTTCCACAGAGACCTCACAGGCTGAGACTACTAAGCTACTTACACACCTGCTTACATTGAACTACAGCTTTTGCTGAGTCATTGCATTCATTTAACCCTTTCAGTGCTTGACTCAAATTTTTGTAGTTAAAAATACCTAGTTAACTTTTAATATTTCTGACAAATATCTCCTATTGGCAGGTTTGAGCACTGTTTGAGCACCTATAGTTACAACTACTGGAGTTAAAGCAACATATGGTACCCTGCTGCCCTGTGGCTAATCTGATCCCCAGTACTGTCCATCTGGCCCACAATTTACCATCCTCATTTGGCCAGGAATTAGGGAGATTAAGGTTCAAATATCCACCCAACTATGAAGCCTTCTGGGAAACCTTATCATCTCTCTCTCAGCCGAACCAAGCTTGTGAAGCTGAAGAGGTGAAAGAACCTCATGTGTCACCTTGAGCTCCTTGGAACAATCTCTGACGAATATAAAGATAAATAAAGGAACGGATAGTTTGCTTCATGCTGTGTACATACCTAAAACTAAAGTACATCTTCTTTTACGTGGTCGTTTTTACTTCCTTTGATCAGTTGAAATACAAGTTATGAATGAACCGAAATTTCTTTAATTAGCAACATATCTACAACTATCCAGAGCCTGATACAGATCCATTTTGCACCAAAATTTCTTGGGAGTCATGGTTGGGAAATGTAATCCAAAATAAGGTGTTCTAAAGACTAGGACATGGGGCAATGGATTCAAACTGCAGGAAAAGAGATTATACCAGAATATGAGAAAAAAACTTCCTGAAGACAAGAGTGGGGTTTGGTTTTAAATATAGACCTATAGTCTCAAAGGAATCTGCAGTCCTACCTTTTTGATTTATATTTCCAGGCAGCTTCAGCAGCAGCAAGCTGAACTTGAAGTACACCAGAGAGATGGACTGTCATCGTATGAGTTATCACAGGTGAGATATACCTGACTGGTTAATTAGACAGGAAATAAGAGATCTTCTTAGATCGCATTAATAACTTTGACCATACAATCTATGCACACATCTGTGAACTTTCACGTTGTTTTGTATATTGATTTGGATGTTTTATGTTCAAGTTCCATGTTAATTATAATTTTCAATTGATTATGTTTTATTTAAATTATAGTTGTTATGCTTCAGGTGCTCTTTATGTGGGTTATTTTGGGTTATTATATTTGTATTTGCTGTTATTTGTATTTGTTGTATTTGCTGTAATAAGCATTGATTATTTGCCTTTTTGGTTATTGGAATCAGTCCTGAGTCCCCCAGGGGAGATAGGGCAGAATATAAATAAAGATTATTATTATAATAATATTTAAAACAAGAAGATAAGTGCAGACTATATGTTAAAAGTAGTCTGTATTTTACTACAGCAGAAGCAAAACTCAAGTCCTGGGTGCTTTCTTTGTTGGATTGACAGGTGAAAGGGAGTGAGGTAAAATGGTTAATCAGACCCCCTAATTAATTGGCTTTCTCAGTGGAAATTCATAGTGTTATGAAAAACATAGAGAAATATCTTATTTCATTAATGGCACTTATGGATCTCTGAATGTTAGCCACTCCGCTCTACAGATCAGCCTTTTTGCATTGCTGGATGATAATCGTATCAGGAAGACACCAGACCTAAAATGCAGGTTCACTGTGAAAGTAAACCTGGAAGACAGATTTGAGCTATTTATATAGAAAGTTGCTGATAAAGGAAAGTGTGACCTCTGTGGTTTCTCTCTCTCTCTCTCTCTTAAAAATAGGTGCCTGTTCCAAGTATACAATCAAATGTTCATGAGAGTGGGAAGCCAGTGGAGAAGCCTGATGCTATCTTCACTCAAGAGAGAGACCCGAGATTTGCTGAGATGTTCACTGGCATAACTACTTGTATGTAACAGTTCTCTGCTCCATTTTTGTTGTTGTTTTATTTTGATGTTACGTAACTATCCATTGTATTGTGAAAAGATATTGAACCCAACATCTCCTTCCAAATGATCATTCATGTGGGGAAGCAGTAGAAATCTATTATCCATTTGAAATCTTGACTTTCCCCAATGATTTAAGTGTGGTTTGTAGTTGTATGTCTTCAAGTCATTTCTGATTTACGGTACTTACTTACTTAGGCGATCCCTCTTTGTCTGAGTTTGATGGCCCTCCAAGTGTACTGTCTTGGCGGTGGATATGTAGGTGACTGTAGAGCCCTATTCTTGATCCGCATGTTCTTCCACAGTGAGGGCATCAGTTTCCAGGTGGAAGGTGGTCCTGGTAAGGGGTTTTTTCTAATTTTCTTCCATTAGAGTATTAGACTTACGATGACCCAAATACCAACTGGTGGGCAGGGTTTGCTTGGCAAGATTTCTTGCCCTCCCCTGAAGTTGAGAGAGGATGATTTGTCCAAAGTTACTCAGTGGTTTTCAGGGATTTAAAACATGGTCACCAATTAAAGAATGATATTGACAAGCTAGAATGTGTTCAGAGAAAGGCGACCAAAATGATCAAAAGTTTTGAAGCCAGGCCTTGTGAGAAGCGGCTTAGAGAGCTGAGCATGTTTAGAAGTTCAGGAGGGGACACGACAGCCATGTTCAAATATGTGAAAGGATGTCACATTGAAGATGGAACCAGGCTTGTTTTCTGCTGACTAGGACATGGAGCATTGGATATGAATTGCAGGAAAAGAGATACCACCTAAACATCAGGAAGAAATTCCTGACGTAAGAGCTGTTTGACAGTGGAATATGCTGCTGCCTCGGAGTTTAATGGAGTCTGCTCTGTAGGTTTTTAAGCAGAGGCTAGATAGCCATCTATCGGTGTGCTTTGATTGTGTGTTCCCTCATGGCGGAATGGATGGCCCTTGAAGTTTCTTCCAATTCTTATGATTCTATTATTTTCAGCAAACACTACTTTTGTTTCATATAAATAAGTATCAGATAACATACACATTTTTTTTTGAGGAAGGGTTGAGGAGGAGTGTTGTGTTCTCTATTGTGTTCTCTACTTATTTTTAAATACTGTTTTTAACGTGACAGTCTTCTCTGTTTATTGTTCTTAACCTTAGCAGTGCATGAAGTTTTTACATTCATTATGAATTACTCACATGCAAGCAGGTCGCAGCAAAGGCAGAAACATCCAACTGTTAGTAACTAACAGGACACAGTGAGATGTGGAGGTTGCTGAGGCGCCTTTCTGGGTACACTGTAATCTTTGTTCCAATATGGAGAATATTATTGCATCAGTTAGAAATCCTTGGGGTTGGGGTATCTCTTTCCTACGGTCACTTAGCAAAATGAACAAGCCATTCGAATCTGTTGGGAAAAACATTGCCTTTGAGCTGCACTGTCAGTAAAAAACTGTCAGTAAAAATACCTCTTGTTAGTATATAACTCATAACATTTTTATTTAATTTAATGTTATTCACATAATTGACATACTGCTTTCTAGGTGTCAGGGAGACACCTGGAATATGATGTCAAGGAGCCTCGCTCTAAGGTGTTTAGGACTTTAAAAGTTCTTACTGGTCCTTTTTAATTGGATACAGAAGCAAGTGTTTAAGGACTAAGGTCTAGCATAAAATGTTAGTGTCCTCCAGCCCCAGTTTAGCATGTTGCTGTCTTGTTTTGAACTTGGCAATTTTCTGGACCATTTTCAAAGACAGCCCGAACATATGTTGTTCTTGTATTGTTCTCTGCCTTCAAGTCATTTTCACTGATAGCAATCTTGAGATGACCCACCCTTCCATGGGATTTCCTTGGCAAGATTTGTTCAGAGAGGGTTTTCTGAGAGGCTGAGAGAGTGTGACCTGCCCAGTATCGCTCAATGGCTTTCTATGTCTAAACAAGGATTCGGATCCTAGTCTTCAAAGTTGTAATCCAGTGCTCAAAGCACAACACCACGGTGACTCCAAGTGTTATTGTTAGATGCCTTCAAGTCAACTATCTTAGAAGGTTTTCTTGGCAAGATTTATGAAGAGAGGATTAGCCATTTCCTTCGTCTTAGGCTGAGTAAGTGGGTAATAGCAAATTATACATCTGATTATTTGGGTGACAAGCAGCCCTTCCTGTTGAACATTACCTAGCTAAGTAAATAAATAAGCAACTAATAGATTCTACATCTTTTCTGGATTCATCGGCCATAGTTTAGTCTATTCTTTGGTCTACAGCCTCACCTGGATTACATCAGGGGGCAGTAACACACTGCCTATGAATTGCAGACAACCTGCTGCCCAATTTTGCATTCCCTGCAGCCCTTTACCTAAAATGTTCTTTCAAAATGAGAGAGAAAAAGAAAGAGAAAGAGAATGAATATTTCAACTTCTGGAAAGATTGGTGAAATATTATTATCCTTTATAATCAGATAGAGTGGCTTACAATTCCACACCTTATTTCATTGATAAGAACATCAATGAAACTGGAAATGGACTTCCAACAACTTAGACTTTTATTTTTTCACCCTGCAGTGGATGCTGAATGACTAGAATTGGCCCCGGAACACCAAAGGTTGTCTATCCACTTAATTTGATGTAAAATATCTGGTGCTGGTTTAGTACTTTTGGTGACAAAAGTACTATTTGTCCTGCGTACATCCATCAAAGATATACAATGGGACCTAGAGACATTGTCCTGTCATATGTCATTGAAATTTGTTGGTGTGTGCCTTCAAGTCATTTTTTACTTCTGAAGACCCTAAGATGAGCCTGTTGCAGGTTTTTCTTGCCAAGATTTGTTTTTATCAAGGAAGTATGATTTTGCCCTCCTTAGACTAAGAGCATAACTATCCCAAGTTCCTGCAGTGGGTTCTCATGCATGAGAATGGATCCAACCCCATTCTCCAGTTCAGTGCTCAAACCACTATACTGTTCTAGCTCCCAGTGTTGTTATTAGGTGCCTTCAAATCAGTTTACAGTAACCTCATAATAAGGGTATTCTTAGTAAGAATTATTCAGAGATTCGTCATTTCCTTCCTCTTACCGTTCCTCTGGTCTTCAAAGCCATTACAGAACACTCAAAGACTACCACACTGTACTGGGAATTATGGGAAATACAACCCTTATATCCCTCACTAAACAGCCTGGCTAAACAGACATCTGGATGACCAGTGGTTCCCCAGTCTGGATGTGCAGGCGAAATTTCGTGTTATTTTTAGGCATTTGTATTATGTTGATTTTGGATTGGGTTGCTCTAGTTCCGTTTGTGCAAATAGTTAGAGTTCACGCAGGGAAGCCAGGCATGGTGGGGACATTCACTCAGCAACCGTCAAGCACGTATTTTAGCAGGAAAAATATGTCTTCTGGCCATGGCCAAATGTTTATAAGCAGCAGGCCTTAAAAGATAGAAATTAGATGTGTGTGTTTGCGTGCATATGTGCGCATGTTTACCTGTACTCACAGAATCCCCGGATTAAAAAATAAGGAACCTCTCCTCTATCCCTTGCCGATGTGCAAACAAATAACATTCCCTATGGAAAACTGGCTAGGTGGTTTTGCCTTGACATACAGCATAAGTCACTGACTTCATGCTGCAAAAGAGAATTGAAAGCAAGGATGAGATGTATTCCGTTTTGAGTAAATGTGATTGGGAGTAATTTCTAGATAATATAAAAATGCCTTATATTTTGAGGGGTCTTTTTTCTGTTAGTACTAACAGTGATGATATCTGGAATTCTGCTTTTAGAGAATCCAAGGCACACAAAAATATATTACACAATATTAGGAATAATATTGACGAAGGAAAATGATACAGATATGCTAAATGTGGTTTTTTTTTAAAAAAAGAGTTAAAGTATTATTCTTTCCTTAGGAATAGGGCCTTACAGTGGTTGTGTCACTGCTTTGCAGGCTATCTGGTGCAGAGAACTGGCTGGTTTTGTTTTGTTATTCCAGTGTGTCATTGTATCTGTGCCCATTAATTATAACTGTTTGTTTTTCCCTGAAAACTCACAAGGCAGGCAGCTTTTTGAGTAGCACTAATGTATAGTATTCTGTGCCTCCTAATTTATTTACACATGGAGCATGTGACATAGCATAGCCCTTGGCCTACATTTATGTCTTTCAAGGCTGACTTTACCATAAGTTTAGATCAGCGTTTCTCAACCTGGGGGTCGTGAGGGGGTGTCAGAGGGGTTGCCAAAGACCATCAAAAAACACAGTATTTTCTGTTGGTCATAGAGGTTCTGTGTGGGAAGTTTGGCCCAATTCTTTGTTAGTGGGATTCAGGATGCTCTGATTGTAGGTGAACTATAAACCTCAGGCGTTTGCACATTAGCACATTGCAGCACTTTGAACTGGATTTGTAATGGCAAGTTGGCAGATATGGCTCAATGCTCCTGCTATGGACGGAATACTGTTTTTAACTTAAGAGAATGTGGATGATGTGTTAATGTTAATTGAATTTTAATGTATTTTAATGCTGTATGTTTTTGGTTTTATATTGTATTTTATTATGTTGGCATCGAATTGTGCCTTTTGTTAGGCCGCTCTGAGTCCCCCCTCGGGGGTTGAGAAGAGCGGGGTAGAAATGCTGGAAATAAATAAATAAATAAACTCCCAAATGACCCCCACCTCCAAACCTCACCTGTATTCAAATTTGGGCATATTGGGTATTTGTGCCAAATTTGGTCCAGGGAATGAAAATACATTCTACGTATCAGATATTTCCATTACGATTCATAACAGTAGCAAAATTACAATTATGAAGTAGTAACACACATAACTTTATGGTTGGGGGTCACCACAATATGAACTGTTTTAAGGGGTCGCAGCATTAGGAAGGTTGAGAAACACTGGTCTAGATCAAGGGAAATCGTAGTCCTGCTCTATTCTGCTTTGGTCAGACCTCACCTGGAATAACCCTGTGTGTAGTTCTGGGCAAAGCAATACAATTCAAGAAGGATATGGGCAAGATGGAAAGTATCTTGAAAAGGGCAACCAAAATGATCACAGATTTGGAAGCCAAGCCCGAGGAGGAGCTGAAGGAGCTGGATGTGTTAAGCTGGGAGAAAAGAAGGTTTGAGAGGGGTTGTGATAGCCAAGTTTAAATATTGGAAAGAATGTGACATGGAGGAGGGAGCAAGCTTGATTTCTGCTGCTCTGGAGACTAGGACATAGAGCATTAGATTCAAATGGGAGGAAAAAAGATTCTACTTCAGCATTAGGAAGAACTTACTGGTGGTAAGAACTGTTTGCTAGTGGAATGTGCTGATTCGAAGGATGATGGAAGTTTATTATTATTATTTGAGGTTTTTAACCAAAGCCTGGGTGGCTTTCTGTCGGAGTGCTTTGATTGTGTTTTCCTGCATGACAAAATGGGGTTGGACTAGATACTCGTTGGGGTCTTTTTCCAACTCTGTGATTCTGAAGAATAGCCAGTTTTTCTTTGACAGCCATTTATTTGCTTCCTACCCACAAACATGACTACAAATTAGGTAGTTGAATTCAGAAGGCCCATTTCAGAGAATGCTGTCTGCAAGTGTTTTATAACATTTTCTGTGAATTTGCAGTTTAGTATATAATGTTGCTTTTAGTGTATTTTATGACCCTGAAATTTATTAGATGGCTTTAGACCAAGTCAAATAAGGCTAAGCGGAATTGTGTGCTTCCTCAGTCAGCAGCCATTCATTGAATCCATTCTACCCCTGACTCACTCCCACAGGAAACAGAGCAGTGCAGTTAACATATGTAATGCTCCTGGTGAGGTCAGCTAGCACACATTGCTGGCTGGTTTGCTTGCATCATAGTTATCCCTTGAAAATGCACATTTTAAACCTTGCAGTGCAAGGATAAAGAGCACCTTGGGTCATTCAGGAGTGGAGGAACTTAGGTCATGGTCGGGGAAGTCATAGGGAGGAGGAAGCAAGCTTGTTTTCTGCTGCCCTGGAGACTAGGACACAATGGAACAATGGCTTCAAACTACAGGAAAGGAGATTCCACCTGAACATTAGAAAGAACTTTCTGAGTGTGAGAGCTGTTCAGCAGTGGAACTCTCTGTCCCAGAGTGTGGTGAAGGCTCCTTTGGAGGCTTTTAAGCAGAGGCTGGATTGCCATCTGTCGGGGGTGCTTTGAATGCGATTTTCCTGCTTCATGGCAGAGGGTTGGACTGGGTGGCCCATGAAGGTCTCTTCCAACTCTATGATTCTATGTTTTTGTTATTTATGAATTTCTTTAGCAAGTTGTCCAGACACTGCCTCCAAAATTTCATTTTTCAGTTCTCAAATGATTTTATTTGCCCCCAAATCTTCCAGAATGCCTATAAATGCTTCCTTTAACCTTCCAAACTTCCCCTGTGCAGGAAAAAGGAAGAGGAGCCAAAAATATATCAGCATTATGGGTCACTTCAGGCACACCAGAAGATTCTGGTATGTTCCATTGGACAGATACAGAGATGGAAAACGGCCTGTCCTATTGCCCAGCGATGTTTTAAAGGGATAGATTTAGCAGCAGTCCATCTGATATCACTTCGTGTTTACCACCGAACTTGAAGAAAACCTATAGCAACTGCCTACATCATCTAAAGGAGTGCCACCATTTTTTCTAGTGAACAGATCTTTTTTGTCTAGGAAGGGACCAGAAATCAAGACAAATTTCTGGTATCGAGCAACATGCTTGTGCTGTGCATTAATGCATTCAGCCAGATAACCCTGAAACTTCTCTATCCTCTGGATTCTTGCAGCTGATAAAAAGATGATGCCTTCAGCCTCCACAGGAGGAAGCCAGCAGATCTACTCTCAAGGGAGTCCCTTTCAGCCAGGACATTCTGGAAAGACTTTCAGGTAGTGCATATAATTGTGTAAGATATCATTGCAAATAAACATATTATTAATATGACAAATAATACCAGTTTCTTTCCATCACCAATGTAATAGCAATGGAGATTTGAAAGATGGTCCAAAAACCTGTTTCACTCTGGTTTTCCCCCTTTTGTAGTTGAGTGAAAGCTCAATCTGTAGTGAAAAGAAAGCTCTACTGAAAAGTCAGAGAAAAGAGTGAAATGAAAATGTGTGTGTGTAAAATGGGAAAGGGGGTGGTGGTAGGCCTGCCAAACTTGGCTTTGTTCCTCAACTACATATTGCCCCTGGAAGGTTAACCAGAAGGAAGTATCACTCTCTGTTCCATACTTCCTCTCCTGTAAAGGTCTCAGTGCACCAAAGTGAGCCTCCCTGAGCCTTCAAGTCAATTTTCCTCTTTCCAGCTCATCTGTGGTCCACGTGCCAGGAGTCAACGATATTCAGTCCTCTTCATCGACAAGCCAGAACTTGACCCAGATCTCTCGACAACTCAATCAGAGCCAAGTGGCCTGGACAGGGAGCCGCCCTCCATTCCCCGGACAGGTGTGAAAGTTACTTTTTATCTGCTTGTTGGAAAAAAATAATACGTATTTTTAGTAATACAGGCAGTGACTGAGTTACAAACATTCGACTTACAAACTACCTCTAGTTAAGAACGGGGGTGAGACAACAAGAAGTGAGAGAAATCTACCCTTTGGAAGGGAAACTCACTCCTGGAAAGGTTATCACGGAGAAAAGGTCTTCTCCACCAATCCTTGTTTCCACAACAAGCCATTTTTTTCAAAATCCAGTTATCACAGGGACAGAAAGTGAATTGAAATCTTCTGAACAAGCGGAACAGACAGCAAAACAAACACCACAGGGGTGTTAACCCTTTCCTAAGCTATCCAAAGCTGCAAAATAAATACACTTATGTACCTGTTCCGACTTACAAACAAATTCAACTTAAGAACAAACCTACAGAACCTATCTTGTTTGTAACTTGGGAACTGCCTGTGTGTGTGTGTCTGGCGTTTACCTGTTCCAACTTCCATACAAACTCGATTTAAGAACAAACCACCAGAACCTGCCTCTTCCGTAACTTTGGAACTGCCTGTATATATCACTTTCTAACATATTCCCAAAGCAAATGATGATGATGATGATGATAACAACTTTATTTCTATTCCACCCTATCTCCCCAGGGGTGGATTTCAGTATACAATGGCAAACATTCAATGCCTACATAAAACAAACACTGATATAAAATCCCAGAAAACCCCAATTTTTCTTCGTGGTGTCTGTGAATGCACACATGTGGAGTGACTGCACCTGCGCAGGCCCCAATGGAAACTTCCCAAGTTTAAACTTTCCAAGTTTTGGCAGTAACCCCACCCAGGGCATAAAAGGCGCCCCGCGCACACACTCCCAAATTCCTTTTTTTCTGCCACAAGGCTCGCAACGGAACTTCCTCTCTATGTCAACAACTTGTTTTAAACACTGTACACAGTTATCCCTGACTCGGATAAGCATTCCAAATGCCTCCTTTGCCTCAGTGAGGCTCATATCGCCGTTTCTTGCCGTCATTGATAGGCACTGATGGTCCAATCCCGTAAAAATCGGGCTCATTGGCTGAGGTAATTCTTGTACCAGCAGTCTTTAGCCCCTTTCAGTTTTTTTAATCACACTTTCAGTTTTTTTAATCACATGATCAAACAACCTTCTGGTCTTCCTCCTTTTGATGTCTCCTCTTGAAATTTGCCTTCTCCAAGCCTGTGAAAAATAGCATGCCAAGGGAAAGGAGCAGGGCTCTTCCCACATCTTGCTCTTTCCTCCTTGGCTGTAGACCCAGAGAGAGTGCATAGGTGAATTGTCAGTGAGGAAAAAGGGCAACGATAGAGGTCGACTCAGGACATTCTGTTCAGAGGCCCAGTCAAACTTTGATGGAGAACTATTTTGTAGGAAAGCATTTTACACAAAATGCCTGAGGTGCATTTCTTAAACTGAGTTGACCTTGAGTGCACATTGCTGCAGCATAATTAAGGGTGGAATGACCACAAAGTATCTTCTTTCACAATTATGTTGTCTGAGATAAGACTGGAATTCTATTGCACTCTTGTTCCTGTGTCAAAAATCCAGAAAAATAATGTTTTTTTGCTTCCCTGCTTCCACCTTACTTCCCTTCAGCAAATTGCATCACAATCTGGCAAGGCTCAATCTTCTCCCTTCGCGATTGGAACCAGCCATACCTACCCCACAGATCCAGCATCCTACAGTCCCTTGTCTAGTCCTGCCACCTCTTCTCCAAGTGGCAACGCCTATTCCAGCCTAGCTAACAGAACAGCAGGATTTGGTAGGTATGAAATGGGATTGAAGTACATTTAGCTGATTATGACTAATGACATAGGTAGTAGCTGCCACTACTACCTATGTCATTCTGTGTGCCTGTTTCTCTTTTCTTTCTCCACTACTGTTATTATATGGAGCTTTCAGATTTGGTGATACCAGAGGCACACAAAGCTTTAAATAGCTAAACAAGCAGGCCAACAAGCAAACCAGTCACTTGGCAGCTAAAGCTGGAGGTGTAAGGGCCAAACATTTTCACCTTGGACCTAATCCATTACTTTTAGAATCCTCCAGAACCAAAGAGGCAACAATTTGGTTCAAAATATTAACCTACAGGAGAAGTTGCAGGAGAACTTGCTGGCCACAAAATCATACTTGGCCCATCTGAGAACTAAAGGAGTTAAGTTGGTAATAAGGTGTGTGAAATAATTGAGAGGGCTTGAGATGTACTGAAGTAGAGATTGCCCAAAGTGAAGTGTCATTACACTACATACTGGGCTGACCTTAGGCGGTAATACTTGGAATAGAAATGTCTGATTGCAATCACCAGTTCAAAATCCATCGCAGCTAATAAGAACTCTGGGTCAGCTTTTACATCATGTCCTACAAGTGGGTTGTGTCCCAGGCCAAGCATCAAGAGCAGTCCAAGGAATTTTGCTGCTGGAGCACCAAATAGCATCCATTGAAATTGGAGTATTGCAGAATTATTTTGGCACAGAAATCCAAATCTAATAAGCTCTACATCAGTTTTATAAAGTACTAGTTTGGGGACCCGGCGGTGCCCAGGTTATTTGAGAAAGGCATTGTGTGCCAAGGTTGGTCTTTGTTACTTCAAGTCCCATCATCCATGGTCCACCATCCTGTAAACTGTAGAAGGATGGAGACTAGGTCATGGGGGCACAGGGTGCCAAGTGTAGTATTTTTAGGTCTTTGTTCAGGGCTGCAGTGGTCTGTAGGAAATGAAAGCTTTGAAAGTACTACAAATCCCATAATCCATGGAGGTACGGCAGTAGAATGTAGAGTGGGTCATAGGGGCACTGTGTGTCAAGCTTGGTATTGCATTGGGCCTCTGTGTGGCCAGTGTGGTCCTGATCCGTCATTGGTGTGGGCCACTGTGCTCTAAGCAAATGAGTTAAAGTACTGCAATTTCTGTCATCCATGGTGCATCCTACCTCAAACTGCACCAAGATTTAGAGCGCATCTTGGGGGGTCTGTGGGCCAAGTTTGGTCTTGTACTGTCATTGTTGTGGACCTGGTCAGGAAAATGAAGTTGAGGAAGCCTTACTGTCAAATCTGGTTGTGGCCTAGTCAGGATAATCAAGTAGAGGAAGCCTTACTGACAAATCGGTTGTGGCCTAGTCTGGAAAATCAAGTAGAGGAAGCCTTACTGCCAAATCAGGCTGAGGCCTAGTTTGTTAAATCAGCTGAAGGAAGCCTTTTTTTAAAGTGCACTCTTTGGCACCTTTGAGATTTTGGATGTTGGAATGTTGGCCATGCAGAGTTCGTTATGCAAATTTTCCCTCAGTGGCAACCAATCTCCTCTGTCTGGTGCCTTAGAGGGTTGGAGTTCTGAGGCTGGCCAGTCAGAGCCATTTATGCAAATAATCCCGGAGTGGCAGCCAATCGAAACGCTGGCACATATTCCTCCCGTCGCTCGGCCCACCCGCCCACCGCCTGCAAACACTGACTTTTATTATATGTAATAGATAATAAATAATTAGGGGAGGGGTGCCATTTCTCAACATCCAAAACTAGTCCCATTAAAAGTAGGCCCAATCTCAATAAAATGGGTGGCACCCCTACCACGTTGTTCAGTGGCCTCCATTTCACAGGGAGGTGGACAAAATTTAATGTACTGGACCTGGGTGGGTTGCGAGGGGGTTTCGGGGGCGGGGGGAACTGTATTAAGGGGTCATGGCATTAGGAAGATTGAGAAACACTGTACTAGATAGATTAAAAGCAGCATTCTCCTGCATTGCTGGCAGTTGTTTGGTGGTAAGGGGGTAAATATCTCTAGCATCAGGCCTTGTATATGAGGATGATATTCTGGAATGCCTTGTAATTACAGGAGGGGAGGAATTTGGAGCATCCAAATTACCAAATAGATTCACCTGATTCTCCTCACAATGGGTTGGGCAGGCAATCCCAGAAGAAGAAAAAAATGTTTCCTAGAATGGTCAGAAACACACAGTGGATGGTGCAGAGGCAACGGAATGAAGGGAATTACTTCAAAAGCTTCTGTTGCCTGCTGTTTAAGGAAGAACTGGAACTGATATATTTTCATGTCAAGAGACTTGAAAAGCAATACCTTAAGTCCAACAAGTCAAACAGAGAGTTCCAGACAGGCAGTGAATCAACTTCAGCAGTTTGAATGCGAGGGACAAGAACAAAAAGGAGAAGAAGAGATCACTTAAATATCAAAGTGTACAGTAAGCAAAAGCTTTTGTTTTCTTTTTGAAAGGTCACTCAAATCTCAACTAAAACGATCTCCACGAGACAAGTCTTTTTCTTCAGGTGACAGCAGAGCTTGAGTGGGATGCACAATTGAAGATATGGCTTTTTAGACAAGCCTTTGACCATGTTTAGAAATTCGAGGACCTTGAGATTATGTCACTGTGCACTTTATGAGACTGATATTGGTTGCAGTTTGTTTTGTCTCTGCAGATATTGTTGCATTTTACTGATTTTAACCAGGGGTTTTTATGGTGTTTATGATAGCTGTTAGTACTTTGTGTTATTGTCTTTCCACTATTTCTGTTTTGCATGTTTGCACCTTGAGTGCTTGTGAGCCTCCCTGAGTCCCTCTGGGAGATGGTGGCAGGGTACAAATAAAGTTTTATTTCATTTTTTAATATATTATGCAGAGAAAGTGCAGGCAGCATTGAAAGTCATGGGGGGCTGGTGAGTGACTAGAGTGGGTGATACCAATCTTGGTCACACCACTGCTTCAGATGCACATTATTTTTATTTATTTATTTATTGTTCAAATTTGTGAGTCGCCACTCCCAGGTGGCTCAGGGCGACTTACACGATACATTCAAATTAAAAACAGAATATAAAAACACCATAAAACAGATAAAACACAGCAAAATACAATAAAAATACACAACAAGCCAATGGCACAGGTGTGTATACTACAACAGGACCCGCAATACAAGGAGGCAGAGTAGCCCACGGATCTCAAAATTAATGCCCAAAGTTCTGCCGGAACAGGATGGTTTTACACGCCTTCCGGAATGCCACTAAGTCCGTGAGGGCACGGACTCCGGAAGGCAGTGCGTTCCAGAGGGTAGGGGCAATTACTGAGAAGGCCCTCCATCTCGTGGCCGTCAGGTGATATGTTTTGATGCCAGGCACCTCTAAAAGTTGGCCCACCTCTGAACGTAATGGCCTAGCGGGACAGTATGGGATGAGGCAGTCCCTGAGGTACACTGGTCCCAGACTGTTCAAGTCCTTAAAGGTTAGTACCAGCACTTTGAAGGTGATCCGGTGTTCCACTGGTAACCAGTGCAGCTCCCGCAAGACTGGTGTTATGTGGCTGGTTGTCGAGACGCCAGCCAACAGTCTAGCTGCCGCATTCTGGACCAGCTTCAGTCTCCGGATCACAGACAAAGGAAGGCCAACGTAGAGAGCATTACAGTAGTCCAATCTCGAGATGACCGTGGCTTGGACCACTGTGGCTAGGTCACCGGGACACCACTGAGATGCCATATCGCGCCATCTCTACAGCGCCTGCACTGGCTGCCAGTCGAGCTCAGAGCCATCCACAAGATCTTGTCGCTTACCTTTAAGGCCCTCCATGGTGCCGGCCCAGCTTATTTAAAAGACCGCTTGTCCGAACCAGCTCATTTAAGGTCGCGCGTTCAGGAAACAGGGACCTTCTCCGCATCCCAGGTGTGAGTGAGGCCCGCCGACACCACGAGACGGAGAGCCTTTTCCATCGCGGCCCCTGTTCTTTTGGAACTTGATGCCGGCGGATCAGAGAGCTATCCGGGACATGCCCCAGTTCCTGACCGCATTGAAGACCTGGCTCTTCCGAAAGGCTTACGGCTAAGGACACCCTCCAGACTTAGCCTGAGTTACTGGAACTATTTTAATTAATTTTCCTATTCTTTTAGCTTTTAACTATTGAACTCTTTTATGTGTTTTATGTGTAAGTCGCCCGGAGCACTGACGTGGAGGGCGACTCATAAATAATAAAATCAATCAATCAATCAATCAATGGCGGGAGAGGTAGGGAGCCAGCTTCCTCGCCTGACAGAGATGGAAAAAATTAGATAGCATACAAACCAGCTGCTGAGTATGTGTGCTCTATTTTAATGGTTCCTCATTTAAACCCCTTGCATTCAACAGTCTCAAGCTTCGTGAGAGAGGACAAGGAGGCCCTTCCTCCATGCACCTCGCATGCCAGCATCATGGGATTGCCTTCTTTGTGCACAGGAGAGGCCGCAGCTGTCCTCCTGGGTGCCGGGTGTATATTCTCCCTGCTTCCTCATGGGCGCATGCCAACTGCTGCTTTCATTGCTTGAAAGAAAGAGCAGAGGTGCTGTAGTCAAAGCAGAAAGACTGCATACCTGGTGCTTGGGCCTTGTCTCTCTGCTGCCCTGGAACTGATTCTCAACCTGTATGCAATCAGTCATTGACGTAGTATCAGTTTTAAACAGAGACTTTTTAAATGGCCGTTTCAATGTCTTATCCTACTCCCACCCTCCCCTCCTTGTACATACAATTATACGGCAAATTACAGAAATTACATTTGAAATATCAATCTCAATCTTAATTTTTCCACTCCATTTCTTAACACATTCTCTAAGTGATTTCTGACTGGTTCCCACAGCCTCTTAATTATTATAACCATTTCAATTCTGTCTATATTATTCCATTTTACAATTTGTTATTTCCACATTTAACATATTAACTATATACTTATACCAGTTTACCAGAGTGCATTTTATCTTATCTTTCCAACCCTTCACTAAAACAATTTGAGCACAATATGTTAATTCTCCGACCCCAATCCCATTGGCTCTTTTAGCTGCTGCATCACACTGTTGGCTCATGTTCAACTTGTTGCCCATGAAGACTCCAAGCTCTTTCACACATGGACTGTTGTCGAATCAAGTATCACCCATCCTGTGTCTTTGCATGTCATTTTTTCTGTCTTAAGTGTAGTATCTTACATTTGATGTTGTCATTTGGGAGTTTTAGTTGCTGGGATTTATAGTTCACCTACAGTCAAAGAGCATTCTGAACTCAACCAATGATGGAATTGAACCAAGCGTGGGACACAGAACTCTGATGACCAACAGAAAATACTGTGAGGGTTTGGTGGGCATTGACCTTGAGTTTTGAAATTGTAGTTCACCGACATGCAGAGAGCACGGTGGATTCAAGCGGTAATGGCTCTGGACCAAACTTGGCACGAATACACAATATGCCCAAATGTGAATACCGTTGTGGTTTGGGGAAAATAGACCTTGACATTTGGGAGTTGTAGTTGCTGGGATTTATAGTTCACCTACAATCAAAGAACATTCTGAACCCCACCAACAATAGAATTGGGCCAAACGTCCCACACATAACCCCAATGACCAACAGAAAATACTTTGGCAACCCCTCTGACACCCCCTCACAACCGCCCAGGGGTCCCAACCCCCAGGTTGAGAAACACTGATCTAAAGGATTGGGACCCACAGTTTAAGGCACAAGAGAAAGAGAAATGTATATATGGTTTGAAATAATACTGTAAGTGGGGACAGGCATTTTTTAATACAAAAGTATACTCTTGTAACATTTGGGGATGGGTTTCTTTCAGCTGAGAGCAGTCAAAGCAGTGGGCAGTTTCAAGGGAGGCCTTCAGAAGTGTGGTCCCAGTGGCAAAGCCAGCATCACAACCAGCAGAACAGTGAGCAGCATCCACACCAGCAAACAAGCCAGACAGAAGTATTCCAGGTGAGTTCAGACATCACTGCTAAAAAAAAATCCAATTTTTAAAGGTGCAGAACAGATTGGGGAAAAAACGTTCTGCAGTCCATTTTTAGAAATATGCTGCTGTTTCTTTTTCACAAGTCACAAGAAACAGTGGATGGACCTTTCAGGTTGAGGTGATAGTGTTAAGCTTATTATGAGACAGCTTTATAAAACTAAACCTGAAATACAGTGTAATGGCAGCTGGCAGGTATCACTCTGATGAGCTTGAGATTTTGGGGGAGGGGGGGAGGGGACGACTAAAACTCCCTGAATCAAGTTGCCATTGAGTTCTGGGAACTGCGGTCCAAAAAGTAACTTTTTATGTTCTGATATCTTCTGAGAAGAACAGGATAGGAAATGAGATGAATTGAAATGAGCCAAATATGTTTATTTGCTTGTTTCTGGGTTATGAATTGGAGATTCGGCGCATACCGTATATATTCGTGTATAAGCTGACCTGAATATAAGCCGAGGCACCTAATTTTACCACAGAAAACTGGGAAGACGTATTGACTTGAGTAGAAGCCGAGGGTGGGAAATGCAGCAGCTACTGGTACATTTCAAAATAAAAATACATACTAATAAAATTACATTAATTGAGGCATCAGTAGATTAAATATTTTCATATATTTACGTTAAACTGTAATTTAAGATAAGACTGTCCAACTCTGATTAAACCATTATTCTAACCTTCAATGTAAATGTGCTTACAAATCATTCCAATAATACTAGAGTAAAATAATAAATCTAATAATAGTAATAGAGTAAAATAATGAAAATGTAATGGAGTAAAGTAATGAATATTTAATAATAATAGAGTAAAATTATAAATATAATAGAGTAAAATTATAGAGTAAAATAATGAAAATGTAATGGAGTAAATATTTTAAATGAATATTTTTAATATTTTTAATAAAATTATAAATATAATAGAGTAAAATTATAAATATAATAATAGAGTAAAATTATAAATATAGCAATAATACTAAAATAATAAATGTGATATAATAATAATAACAGTAAAATAACAAATAACCTTGGCTCGAGTATAAGCCAAGCGGACTTTTTCAGCCTTAAAAAAGAGCTGAACAATTCAGCTTATACTCAAGTATATACGGTATGTCAAACACTGGTAGTTTCTGATATTTTGAATGAAGCCTGTTTTCTTATACTTTTGCTTCCAGTCTATTCTTTTGGTTTCGCAGTTACTTGCTGTACATCTTGCAGAGAAAGTAGTTTTGTTTTACAGGAAAGGTGAAAAAAACAATTTTGCCTGAGATAAGAAAACAAGGAAAATAACATATTATTTTACTTGTCTTTATCTTCTAGGATATGTTACCTATCCCAGGTGATCCAACACAGGGGACAGGGAATTACAACATTGAAGATTTTGCTGATCTGGGCATGTTTCCTCCATTTTCTGAGTAAATTTATCTAGCCAGATAACCTTTTAAAAGAATGTCCTGAAGCAGGGAGAACCCGCACTGGTGTAGGTTGGGCTCTGCTTTTTTCTGTGTTAACTTATCATAGAAGTGATTAAACAAGAAGTCTCCATTCCCATTTCTTAGATAATAATAACTTGCTGTCCTTCCAAATGCTGACTGTGCAAGTTCTAATGAAATAATTCATGCTGCCTGGTTGGGGTTCATGTAAGAATTCATTTTGTATCTCATGTCCATTTGCAGTAGAGTGGGGTTTGGGGTGGGGACGGTAGTATGGAAGGCACTTTGTGAACTTTCTCTTAAGCTCTTTACATTTGAATGTGAACCACTTCTTACTTTCCCTTTTAGAGAAAGTTGTTGTGTAAATAGATAATGAAATAACAAGCACTCCCCATCTTTTTGCATATTACTTGAACATAAACTACTTGGATTTCATCAAGGCTTTTTTGTGTGTCGGGAGCGATTAGAGAAACTGCAAGTCGCTTCTGGTGTGAGAGGATTAGCCATCTGCAAGGACATTGCCCAGGGAACACCAGGATGTTTTACCATGTTCCCGCATGGGAAGCTGGAGCTAACAAATGGGAGCTTGCCCCGCTCCCTGGATTCAAACCGCCGACCTTTTTGTCAGCAGTCCTGCTGGCACAAGGGTTTAACCCTTTGCAGCACTGGCTTAGAGAAAGGATAGTTCAGTGAGTTGAGTATGGTGCATTTAGCAAAAATTGGCTTAAAAGGAATGCAGATTCAATTCCTGTATGTTTTACTATGGAATGCACTTAGCTCAATGACTAGAGATAACGATTTGCTTGATGAAGTCTTGCATTCAGTTCCTTTGGCATCTCCATTGGAAACTAACTTGAACTAACAAAGCCCCATCTCCACTGCCATAAAATGCAGTTTCAGAATGAGGTTTAACTTCAGTCTAGACTCATGTAATTCAGTCAAGTGCAGTTAAGCTGCATTATATGGTAGTGTAGATAGGGCCAGGGCTGGAAAAGTTCCCTGTTCTGAGACCTGGGAAACCTAGTGAGGGGTAGTACTGGATTAAAAACATGTTTTTGTATATGCTCAGTTCAATATGTGATGCCAATGACTGTGCACAGTTGAGTTTGTATGACTGCTCTGGGTTATATGCAGCAACTAGGTTTCATTTTGCATTGTGATAAGCTTCAAAGGAGCATTAATTTGGATTATGCTCATCATAGAAATGAGTTAATGGAGCTTTGCTCCTCTGAGAAGTCAACAACCGTAGCCCAAATAGTCAACCTAGATCTTCAAGCAAAGAATAACCACTTTCAGTACAGGCAGCCCCCAAATTATGAACAAGATAGGTTCTGTAGGTGTTTGTTTTGCTCTCTGTGCCCCTGTTCAGAAGATTTCATCTCACTTTCTGTCCTTGAGATAAATAGTTTTTGAAAAATGTGGCTTGTTGTGGAAAAAAGGATTGGTGATCACGCCTCAGTGGAGACACCTTTCCCCCCGATAATTTTCCATGATAATTCTGAGAGTGCGTTGGACTGCAAGAAGATCAAACCAGTCCATACTCAAGGAAATAATACCCAACTGCTCACTGGAGGCAAAGATGAAGTACTTGGGCCACATAATGAGAAGACAGGAAAGCATGGAGAAGAGAAGGATGCTGGGGGAAATGGAAGGAAAAAGGAAGAGGGGCTGACCAAGGGCAAGATGGATGGATGGTATCCTTGAAGTGACTGGCTTGACCTTGAAGGAGATGCAGGTGGCCATGGCCGACAGGGAGCTCTGGCATGGGATGGTCCATGAGATCACAAAGAGTCGGAAGCGACTGAACAAATATGTATTTACTTTATTTACTTTGCTTCTAGACCGCCCCTCTCAGCCCGAAGGCGACTCGAGGCGGTGTACAAATAGCAGAACTGCTCAAGACAAACATATCAACAATTATCAACACAATTCCAACATATACAAATTAGCATTTAACGTTAAAAACACAATATCAGCATCTCATTATTAAATCAATTTCCAATTGCATTGTCGTCGTTCCTTAGGTCTCAATTTGATAATCATATTATATCTGCAAGTGCCTGGTCAAAAAGCCAGGTCTTGACTGGCTCAGCGCCAGGAAAATGTCAGGAAGGAGAGGGCTGATCTGATGTCATTCAGAAGGGCGTTCCAAACAAATAAGCAATAACATTTTTTTCCAGGAGCGAATGTTCATTCCAAGGGGTAGATTTATCTCATTTCCTGTTCTTAACTATGAGTTGTTTGTAAGTCAGATATTTGTAACTCGGGGACTTGCCTGTACTTTGGAAAGTTCTGCCTTCCAGATGGAAATCTGATGTCATTCAGAAGTGCTCAAACAAATAAGCAATAAACAGGACTTGCCCACATGAGATTTATCTCATTTCCTGTTCTTAACTATGAGTTATCAGATATTTGATTGTTGGAAAGTTGTCAGCAGGACCACCTGACCTTGCATGATTGTTAAGTTGTCAGCACCACCTCTTGCTTGGTAATCTGCTGTAAGTAAACACATCAAGAAAGGGCTCATTCTAATCCCATCTCCTCTTCTGTCCCTGTGGAGAAGGGCCATCCAAAATGCATGAAGGTCCTCCACATGTAGAGAGATTCTCCTCCTTTTGCTCTGCTTGTGTTCACTCTCCCCTCCTGGTCACTTGGAATACTTTGCAGAGCATCTGAATAGGGCTCTAGTCTTCATATCTTCAAAACTACTAAGCACTTCTGATTTGAAACCACCACAGCCACTCGGATTGCCGTAGTGGAAAGCGGAGACAGCTTTGAGACCATTAATAGTTGTGTGGAATAATGGAATCATAGAATTGGAAGAGACCACAAGGACCATCCAATCCAACCCTGTTCAGTCATGCAGGGACAAACAAAGCACTCATAGAATCATTGATTTGGAAGAGACCCCGTAGGCCATCCAGTCCAACCCCCTGCCAAGAAGCAGGAAAGTCGCATTCAAAGCAGCCCCAATAGATGGCCATCCAGCCTCTGTTTAAAAGCTTCTAAAGAAGGAGATTCAATTGTTTCAAAGGTTTTGATTTAAAAATAAAATAGACCAGAATGTTCTTTCATAATTTACATTAACACATACTAAGCTATGTAAGAGAAGTGCTAAGTGTGAATATGCCTATTAGACCACTGGCAAGGTAGATCATCCCAATGGACAAAAGTCCTGTTGTGCATCGTTCCTAATGTATATTGATTCTGTTGGTCATCAACCCTGATGCACAGCGCTCAGTGGTCACTTCACTGGCTCCCCTATGTAGTAATGCTACAATGGCCCCTTTCTAAATATGTATGCTGTGAAACTTTTCAAGTCTGTTTCCTGCAGACATAAGTCCATTTACAAACATAGAAGTTCCCAACTGAATTCCAGTTCATTTTATTTTAAATAAGGCAAGCAAGAAATGTGTAAACAATGTTGCCGTATCATCTTTAGTCAGCTTCCAATAGGAGACACATTCTTGTGTGGAGATAAGCCTGCTTCAGTGACATCCATTATTAATAGTTATGGTGCTGCCTATGTTAAAGAGGTTAGTTGGGAAAGGCTTGCACAAATAAGCCATTGCTGTGTAGTATTCTTGAGCTGGGGCTGCTGCCAAAAACTCATCAAATTCCCTCTTTACTCCCCTGTAGCTATAAATCACCCAAAAACCCAGAAGCAGAACAGGTAGAGAAGCAAAGAGGGTCAAGAGATAAGCATTCCTGCATACTTTGCATTATGGCCTAGAGAAGACAACGCCCATGCAGTGCTACCAGTACTGGCCCGATGTTAAGCGTAACATGTAGTTTCAATCATCATGTCTAGTTTTGTTGTCTTTCCTTGCTCAAGAGGACAGTCTGAAATCGTAAAAACAGCACCTACCATTGGAAAGGTCCTTATTCACATAATGTTAAGAAGAGTGTTGTACTGATCTGACTGTTCTAACATATTTTGTACGTTCTGTTCTCTCAGCACCTCCTTCTCCAAAGATAGGCTACTGTGCAATCCTCAATGCCTTATCAATGTCATATTGCCAGATTTGTTGCCTTACAAGATAGCAAATGAATGAATTGTTTTAGAGGAGACAAGTTTGTTCTTCTGGTTCTATTGAAGGTCGAAAGGGAAAGGACCGGTGCTTTAGTCGTTTTGGATGAGACAGTATTGCTAAACATGGGGTGAAATGGGGACATTTTGCTATGGTAACAAATATATATTTAAATTGTCGGCCTGAATTCAAGGACACGGGCCGGTTTGCTTATATCATCTCCAGGCTTGATGGGTATTAAGCCTTTTTAATACTGTTGAACTGAGCCAAATCTATAGCTTTTTGAAAGTTTGTTTATTTCAGTGGGGAGAAAGTGTATGAAGTCTTCAAAGTATCCTATTAGAACTATATGCCAGTTGTAGTCATCAGATTAAGCCATACTTTGACAACTCTTGTGCCATGGGTTAGATCAGGCCTGGGCAAACTTTGGCCCTCCAGGTGTTTTGGACTTCAACTCCCACAATTCCTAACAGCTTCAGGCCCCTTCCTTTTGCCCCTCAGCCGCTTAAGCGGCTGAGGGGCAAAAGGAAGAGGCCTGAAGCTGTTAGGAATTGTGGGAGTTGAAGTCCAAAACACCTGGAGGGCCAAAGTTTGCCCAGGCCTGGGTTAGATTGTGGTTCTCAACCTGTGGGTCCCCAGCCAGTTCGGATTTCTGAGAGTTGAAGGCCAAAACATCTGGGGACCCACAGGTTGAGAACCAGTGGGTTAGAACTATGTAAATGGATGGCAGGGCTTTTGTTGGATGTGATTCCTAAACTTTCAAACATTTGAGGAGAACTGTTTCTGGTATGGGTTACAAGATTACAGCACACCTTTGTTGCTATTGGTCAGTTGAGACTGTCTCTGTTACAGATATATCTGCATTTGTGAGGCATTAAAATATTATATGCTGCTTTGAACATGGGAAAAGTAGCCTACAAAACTACTTCAAACACTATTTCAGATAGCAATGTTTACTGGTCTGATCATGTAACCAGCTCTAGTTAGAATACAAGATTCTGTCCGACTCTTCCATGACTTGCCTCATTCCTGCCTAGTAAACACCCAATCTGTGCAGATTCATTTTGGCTCTATTTGCCATTAGCTTCTGTCTTGGCTGCATTGTTTGACCAATTCTTCAGGCTACTTTCATTGCCAGCTAGGCTTGATCCCTAGCCCTTCCTGAATGAAGAGGAGGGAATGGTGCTTTTCTAGTCCAAACATTTTCAAGCTTACCTTCCTCTTAAATCGGTACACTTCAATTCATTGGTTTCTTCCCTGTTGTTTGTCAATGGGAGATAGTCATAAGTTTAGCTTTCTCCCATTGAAACTTGAAAACATTCAGAATTGACATCTTTTTCTCCCTCTTAAAAATAAAGCTAATTTTATATTGTTTGCATTCATATGTTTTGGAACTCCTTCATGTCTGTGTGGAAATGTGTTGTGGATAAAGGTGTATTTTGTACTTCTAAATGTTCTGTATAGCAAAACCAGTTTTGTGTTTCTGTATAATTAATAATTTGCCTTTTAAAATGTCATTAAAATAATGAGCCATCACCAATTGTTATTTATCATACCTAACACGGACCTTTAGACTCTAGTGTGAAGAGAAGGGGATATCCTGATTTTTGGTGTTATTCATTCAGTCTAATAATAATAATACATTTATTCTCCACCTCTCCCTGCGGCTTGAGGTGGGGTATAACATTGTTAAGACAAGGTAAAGTAAAGCTAAAGGTTTCCCCTTGACATTAAGTCTGGTTGTGTCAGAGTCTGGGTAGTGGTGCTTATCTCCATTTCTAAGCCGAAGAGCCGGCATTGTCCGTAGATGCTTCCAGGGGCATGTGGCCAGCATGACTGTTTAGAGCACAGTTACCTTTCCACTGAAGCGGTACCTATTTATCTACTCACATTTGTATGTTTTCGAACTTGGCAGAAACTGGGCCGAACAGTGGGAGCTCACCTCGCTCCCCGGATTCAAACAGTTTGACCTTTCAGTCAGCAAGTTCAGCAGCTCAGCAGTTTAACCCACTGCGCCACTAGCGGCTCACTTAAAACAAGATAAAACTATTAAAATACACACAGATACACAGAGTTAAAATGCAAGTTAAAATTTTAGTAGGATTTATTTCCAAGTAAACTATATATGGACTTACACTGTCATTTCCTTGTATACAGTATTTATGTTGTTTTTCAAAGCAGCTTGTAAACATAATAACGCAACAGCTGGAAACCCCCAAATGAGGAATTAACGTAAGTCCGGCCTACAAGTCGAGAGGAAATGAGTATGTTTTTGTGATTTTCCAAAAGCCAGCAAGTGATGAAATTTAGCCCACCTCCTACAAGGATGGCCCGAGTCCACATTGTTGGGAGGACTGCTTTGAATGCCCAACTTCTCATACTTACAAAATACATCCTTTAGAGATGGAACTTGGAACAGGGTCTCTTTGGCAGATGGGAAAGTGTGAGGTGGAACAGACTCAAGAAGGCTGGAGTCGAGGAGGAGGGAGTCACATTTAAGCAAATTTTTATTTCAATGAGTTCTGTAGGAAAGCATGGAAAGCATAAATATTGTTAATAGTTGATGCAAATTCGTCCTTATGTTCAAGATGGCAATATTCCAAATCGGAACTGTGTCTCTAAACGAATCCCAATTCATTTTAATTTTCCACAGTGCCCCCAATTATGGGGATTGTAGTAAATTAAGCTGGCTGCTCCCAGCTCTTTTATTCCTTTTCAAAAAATAATAATGGGAAGCACAGTCCAAGAACTTCCCCTCTGTTATTATCAGAGCCAGTATAGCACAGTGGTTTAAGCATGAGCCTGAGAGACATGGGTTGAAAATTCCTGCTGGGCCATACAAGCACCTTGAGTCATACCCTCTCAGCCTCAAAGGAAGACAATGGCAAACCCACTCTGAACAAATCTTCCCAAGAAAACCCCATGATAGAGTCATAGGTTTCAAATGCCTTGAAGACACACAACAATATGTGCTTTGGCAGCAGCCCAAAGAAGTCATTTTACTGATGCCAACACTGACCTGGCATAGCTTCCTCTCCCCATCCATGGCAACCTCCAGCCCATGTATGATGCTTCGTGAGAAAGCACTTCAACAGTAGCCCAGCAGCTGTGTAAATATTTCAGTTAATGATACCAGATCCTCACATTGCCCCTGCAAACATCCTCATTTTTCTCCGCCTTTTATCTTCAGTCTTGCCCAGTCCAAGCCAAATACCCACAGGGAATTCAAGTTCCAAACTGGTGAACTCAATGGTGGAAAGGAATTAAAGAGAAGGGTAGGGGGGCATAATGTAATAAATGTTTTTGAATATGAGGCTAAAAGCATCTTGACATCTGCCCACAGTTTAAATAAAAATAAAACAAAACTTGGAAAATGCTTGTGCATATTGACTTCGAAAGCAGCTTGTAGAAGTAATTAAAGCCTTACTCAACATGTAACTCAAGCCCTTCCACATAGCCATATAACCCATAATATCAAAGCAGAAAATCCCACAATATCTGCTTTGAACTGGGTTATCTGAGTCCACACTGCCATATATCCTAGTTCAAATCAGAAAATGTGAGATTTTATTCAGTTGTGTGAAAGGGGCCTTAGTGCCATCTATTACACTGTTGTTAAAATAGAACTTCCTTTCTCATTTCAAAGCAGATAACGTTACCAATTACTTGTAACCCGTTGCTTTCAAGCCTTAGTTGACCTCTTCCTTTAAGATACAGCTTAATAAACCAGGATGTGAATGAGTAGCATATTGTTGGGCGCAGCCTATTTGATGAACTGCAACAGAAATTGCTTCCTACACTGTCTGAACATGGAAAAAGGTAATTCACACCTGAAAGAGCCAAAATTGAGATCCAACTATCCCTTTCTTGGTTATACGAGGGCGGGTCAATAAGTCCGTGACTTTTTGAATGAAACAAGTTTTTGGATAATTTGTTTTTATTTTTCAACATCGTCTCCTTTCAGATCTATACACTTTGTCCGACGTTTCTCCAATTTTTTTATCCTTTCCAAAAAATAATATTTGTTGAGGTCATCAAAATAGGCATTTGTTTGTGAGATTATTTCATTGTTGGAGTCAAATCTCTTTCCGCCGAGCCATTTCTTCAGGTTTGGAAACAAGAAATAGTCACTCGGAGCTAAATCCGGAGAATAGGGTGGATGAGGGAGCAATTCATATCCCAATTCATGGATTGTTGCCATGGCAACTGCACATGTGTGCACCCTTGCATTTGTCCTGCATTGTGAGCAAACGCGGCACCAATCTTGCAGAAAGATTTCTCATACCCAAGTGATCATTTAAAATTGAAACCACTGAGCCATGTGACATGCCTATGGCTTCCACAATCTCTCGCACTTTCAATCTCTGATTGGCCAACACCATATCCTGAATTTTTTCAATTGTTTTGGGTGTAGAGACCTCATTTCGCAGTTTGCTGGAATTGATTTTAACTGGGGGTTTTAAATTGGTCTTATTGTATTTTATTGCATTTTATGTGTTTTATCTATTAACTCTGTAAACCGCTCTGGGCTCCAGAGAGAGCGGTATATTAAGTCGAACCAATGAATAAATAAATAAATAAATAAATAAACTGGGCATCCAGAACATTCGGCATCTTCCGTGCTTGTACATCCACAACAAAATTCAGTAAACCAGTTTTTTACCATTGAAATGGATGGTGCAGAGTCCCCATAGTATTTATCAAGCTTAGCCTTGGTTTGAGTGATGGCTTTTTTCCGCAAAAAATTATGCTTAATGAGCACATGAAATTCACTTTTTTCCATTTTCTCCTCAAGTCACGCAGTATTCTGCTATCAAAGGCTGTCAAACGCAAACTAAATGACACAGCTTGTTCAAATTTTGACAGGAGTCAACTGACAGGTGCCTGTTGACAGGAGCAGTGTTGCCCTTTCACTTAAGAGACGGGAAATTCAAAAAGTCACGGACTAATTGACCCGCCCTCGTATGTAGGAAGGAGCAAAGTACAAAGCTTTGGACTGTATGCTGCGCTTTAACATTTTCATGGTGTTGAGTAGCTTGCAGATTGCATAAACTGGGAATGGTTGCTGTGATCATCTCCATGTCCGTCTATCAAACAATGAAAGAGATGGAGTTACCAGCATGGGAGAATTACCAATATGCTTTCTCCAGTGTGAGATCAGAAGGTATGCGCAACAAGACGGGGAGCCCAGATCAGTGGCGCAAGAGTGTGAACAATGCTGATTCAACAGGAAAAGAAATTAATAGAGAATATGGATGCTCCTAGGTGGCAGGTGTGTAAATAAAAAGAAAAGACTGTTTGTACTGAAGCCAAATCAGCCCAGCTTCAAGTGCATTAGACCAAAGCAAATATCTTGCTGGTGGGAGAGCAGTTTCCAAAAATGAGTTTACACATGGAGAGAGCTCAAAGGCAAAGACCTTTTTTTAAAATAAAAAAAATATCTTGATTGCCACTTCAGGCTACAAAGAGTAAAGAGATTGAATGTTTGAAAACTCACTCATTAAAAAATGGAAGCTGGAGGTGTTGGCCCATCAGAAAGAAAGGTTCAGCACATTAAGAAGCAGCAGTTAAAACTTAACCATCAATGATTAATAATAACTATTATTTATTTTTATTTCATATCAAAAGCATTGCATAAATTAGTATAAAACTGATAAAAATAGAAGGTGTGCAGGGGGCTTTGACCAAAAACGGCATTGTCTGCAGCCTCCAACAATTCCTCCTCCGTACATGAGGCACAGTGGACAAGCATACAGATGCGGGGTTGTCTGTTCTGCTCCACAGTCACACAAGGTATGGGATTCTTTTAGGTAGTGCAGTTTTGCCAGGTTGTCTTTTGATCTGCCCACTCTGCTGAGTCCATTCAGGGACAATAATTTTAATTTATATTAAATTTTACATTTTTTATTATAATAATCTTGTTTGCTGTGGAGTCATCTTGCTGTGTTTCAAATAATAATAAAACTTTATTTATACCACCATCTCCCCGAAGGGACTCGGGCGGCTAACATGAGGCCAAGCCCGAGCAATAACAATCAGGCAAAATAAAATGAAGTAGCTTTCTCCATTGACCTGGGACCACTCTCCAACATTAGTACCAAAAGGGTTACGAATCAGTTTTTGGTCAGCTTTAGATTTGGTTTGGTTACTTGGGGTGCTGATTCAGAAAACTGCATTGGATAGACCACATCAGCTCTAGTTTCTGATACAGAACATATGCCATTCAGTAGTTACCATCTGCTCGCCCACAGAAAACTATATTTAATCATCTATTGCTGATGTGGTAGTAGTAATCTTTTGTAAGTAGTTAGCCTCTACCCTTCCGACATCCCCGTTGCCTTGACACTATAAGAAGGTTTAGTGAGACCAGTCGCTCTTGTTACTGTGTGGTTTCAAGGCCATGTAGTAATGGTGAGGCCATGGACAATATTTTTGTTCTTGCGGACCACTGGTGGTCCACGGACCTGAGGTGAGCATGCCAACTCTCATCAATTACAGTTAAGGGTTGGCTTAACTCGTCTTCCTCTTGGCACATTTCTCCCTTTTGCCCTCTATTCGTGCCTCTTCAAATTCTGCAGCACTGCTGGTCACAGCTGACCTCCAGTTAGAGCACTCGAGGGGCAGAGCTTCTCAGTTCTTGGTATCTATGCCACAGTTTTTAAGGTTGGCTTTAAGCCCATCTTTAAATCTCTTTTCAAGTTCTTGAATTGGGAGTATAGTAACTGCTTTGGGAGACGGTAATTGTGCATTCGGACAACATGGTCAGTCCAGCGGAGTTGATGGCATAGGAGCTGATGGTCTTGGCTTCTTCCAGCATGCTGACATTTGTCCGCCTGTCTTCCAATCCCTGCAGAGTTTCCACAAAAAGAAATAGTTGCGCCCAAAATGAATAAATATAACTTTTTATGTTTTTAAATAATATGTTTCTTTAATTTTCTTTTCACTTTTGCAAACTAGTGTTTTAGCTTATTCTCTTGGGGATTCTTTTAAGATGACTTGCATCCCATCTTGAGAGATGCACAATATAAATCCAATAAATAAGTAAATATGTTTCCTTCCCTTCTCTTTCCCACTGCTGAGTCAATGGAGTGCAAATGACTTTGCACTTTCAATGGATACAGAAGTTATCTAAGGACAAAGGAGGAAAGTGAGAGAAGAAGAAAGATCCTGAGACATTTCAAAAGCAGTTCAAAAGTGGGGGACAATTATTTATTTATTTATTTATTTATTTATTCGATTTAGTAGACCGCTCTCTCTGGAGCCCAGAGCGGTTTACAGCATAAAACCAGTAAAAGCACCAATAAAACAGATAAAACAACATATAAACCAGTTAACCCCGCTCCCAACAATAAACCCCAGGAGGCGACAATAATGCAGGTGGCAAGACGTGGCAGGATGGCATGTTGGCAAGTTATAGGAGGCATCAGTCGAAGCCAAATGCCTGCCTAAACAGCCAAGTCTTTACGGACTTACGAAATGCCATCAAGCCCGTAGTGCTCGTGTCAGGCAGAGAGTTCCAGAGGCTCGGAGCGGCCACTGTGAACGCCCTCTGCCGCGTGCTCGACAGTCTGCAGATCTTAATACTAGGCACCTCCAGTAGATTAAGCCCCTCTGAGCGCAGTGATCTTCTGGGCATGTATGAGGTAAGCCGCTCCTTCAGGTACACTGGCCCCAAACCATATAAGGCCTTGAAGGAGACCCGGAATTCGATAGAAAGCCAGTGCAGTGCACGCAGGAGTGGAGTCACATGCGCAGATCTTGGGGCTCCTGAGAGCAGGCGCGCTGCTGCGTTCTGCACCAGCTTAAGTTTCCGGATCGCCGACAAGGGTAGGCCAATGTACAGCGCATTACAGTAATCGAGCCTCGAGATGACCGTGGCTTGGATCATCGTGGCCAGGTCGCAGCGGGAGAGGTAGGGAGTCAGACGTTTTGCTTGCCGCAGATGGTAGAACGCTGTCTTGCAGGAGCAGGCAATCTGCGCCTCCATAGACAGCTGGGTGTCCAACCGGACCCCTAAGCTCTTAACTAGAGGCTGTGGGCAAAGTGCCACGCCATCAAACGTCGGCAACTGGACCTCTACCCCCTCCGGGCGGCCCAGCCACAAGATCTCCGTCTTCGCCGGGTTCACCTTCAACTTACTGGCTCGCAGCCATCCAGTTACAGCTTCTAGGCATTGTTCTTACCAAATTGGAACACTTGAACTGTATGCCATCTCTATTTTTAATGTTTGTTTCAACACAACATATTAATTGTGAGGCTCACTGGCTTACTCAGAACAGGTTCTGGGCAGATATTTTCAAAAATCAATGAAGCCTGCATTTCAGAGTAAGAATGAGTAATTTCCTTCTGTTGTGGCGTCAAAGAAGCTCTTCCTACTAAAACACTGTTTGTTTAGGTGACTAGCCTTCAAATGGACATTCATGCGTCAACTCGTTTCTTCCATTGTTAATTGTGGTTTTGTCCCAATCATAAATCCAGTTTCCAGTATCATTGGTGCAAGCCAACACCCTCCAAATTACGCCAGAGACCCCCCTCTGTGTTTCATGTTCATTTTGATGCTCCCATAGCCAACAATGGAATAATAGCTGAAGGCATCAACATCCTCCACAGGAAGAAGGTTGCTGAGACCGATGACAGCGAAATCCCTAAAAGGGCCTTTGGGATTTCTTCATAATTGGGCCGGATTAAGGGGCAGCAATAAAACTAATTTCAGTAAATTGATTCAAAATTAAAGGATGCAACATCCAGCTGGTGCAACACAACTCCTACTCCAGACCACTTCCTTTTCCATCAGCCCTATTGTAGCAAAAACTTCACTAACCATAGTAGAACTTAGATCAGGGGTGGGCAATTATTTTTTCCAAGGGGCCACACGGGAGCCAAAAAATATTATGGAGGGCCGCACCTAAAGGCTGAACTACATTCTAATCTACTTTATTTATTTATTTATTTACTATATTTACTATATATTACACATAATTAATATTAACATATTAATATATCAAGAAATATTCATATATTACTAGTATTAATATAATTATTATATTATAGTATATATAAACATAATATATTGAAATAATATAACATTATTATATTATATTATTTATTATATTATTATTATAAAATTATTATAAAATAATAATAAAAACCACTAAAATAAAATGAAATTCAAGAAGACAAGATGTGAACCAAGATAGAGGCTGACACCCTCAAGAGAGGAAGGGTCCCAAGATGGAATGGCCCAATGGCCCCAGCCCAGAAGATGGCAAGGCGGACCCAGCCGCCGCCGCAGCAGAGCAGAGCAGCAGGCGATCGGAGGCTGCAGGCCTCCACCCGCTCTCGCCCCCAGCCGTTCCCCAGCTGATCGCCCTGCTATGGAGTGCCTACCATCCCTGGATGCGATCCGGGCCTGCAGGGGGAGCGATCTGAGGTGGCTTATTCAACCTGGCGACCCGGAAGGCGATCAAGTCTCCTGGGTCGCCAGGGTGATCAGCCCCTGCAGGCCTCCGAGTGCTCCCGCTGCAGGCCCGGATCGCATCCAGGGATGGTAGGCACTCCAAAGCCGCCACTCCTCTGGCCTGTCTGCCGAGACAAGCCCCACAGACCCCGCAATGGGATGGCGCCAGTGGCACCCCTTCCTCTTGGCCCCGCCCCCGACGCCCTTCTCCCCGGGCCAGACAGAAGCGGCTGCCGGGCCGCATCCAGGCCAAGGGCCATAGGTTTCCCACCCCTGGCTTAGATAGTTGGTTTTATTTTACATTTTTAAAAATTGTGTGAGTGCATGCATTAACATGAAAGGTCTTGATCACATACCGTATTTTTCAAAGAGAGGATCAGAAAGTATTCAGAAAGTGATAGGTAAGCCTGATCCAAATTGGACACTGTTGTCAATGTACAATTTAATAGCACAGTGCCTCTGCTACATCGGTAAATACAGACAGTCCCAGAGTTACAAACATCTGACTTGTAGTTACTCGTAACTTGTAAATAACTTGTAGTTACAAGTGGGGGTGAGACAACAGGAAGTGAGAGAAATCTACTCATTGGAAAGGAAAGTCACTCCTGGAAGGGTTATTATCATGGGGGAAAGGGTGTCTCCAAGCATTATCTCGATTCCTTGTTTCCATAACAAGCCATTTTTTTTCCAAAATCCAATTTTCACACGGACAGAAAGTGAGGTGAAATCTTCTGAACACACACACACACACACACAGAGGTAAAGGTTTCCCCTTGACATTAAGTCTAGCCGTGTCCAACTCTAGGAGGAGACGCTCATCTCCATTTCTAAGACGAAGAGCTGGCGTTGCCCATAGACACCTAGTTCATGTGGCCAACATGACTGCATAGAGCGCCAGTATCTTCCCACCTGACATTTGCATGTTTTCGTACTGCTAGGTTGGCAGAAGCTGAGGCTAATGATGGGAACTCACACCTATCTGCAGACCTTTTGGTCAGCAAGTTCCACAGCTCAGCGGTATCTGGAATTACACTTTTAAAATGTACCTGTTCCAACTTACATACAAATTCAGCTTATGAACAAATCTACATAATCTCTTTTGTAGTTTGGGGACAGCCTGTATATATGCAGAGTTACATAAGGCAGGCTTAGAGGATTCTGGTCCTTGTCACTGTCTTGCTGACCCCTGCCAAACACTGATATTTCCCAGCTCATCCACACTCTTTCCGACTAGTGATACTTCCCAATTTGGAAGAACAGTTGTATGCAACCTGGCACATAAATCAGGCTAAATTGCCATCAGCATAACCGAAATGCTACCTAATCAGCCCTTCCGTAGCTGAGGTTATAAGCTGTGCTTCCATATCAGGCAATGCTCCATCCCCAGCAAATATTTCCAAGTTCCTTGGGAGTTTAATCACGGCTGTATTGGTTTTCATCCCTGCTGATTTTGAATGTGTTTCAGATTTTGATTTGAGCCTTATTTATTATTATCACAGCCAGCTGGCATCATGTAAAAGTCAGCAGCACTGTACTGCTTGGACTGTGACTGGGATAAAAGGAAACAAGCCAGAAAGAAGAACAAAAAAATCAGTCCCTATCTACATTGCCGTTTAATGCTGTTGTTGAACTGCATTACATGCGTCTACCCCTGCCATATAAATGCATTTCAAACTGTGAAAGCAAGGCCAATATTTTTTGGCTAAACAACCCAGGAGTTGTAGTTTCTCAATGTCTTTGAAATATTCCAACCTATGACTCCCCCTGAAGCCTGGTGCCTAAGGGTTCATCAACACTGTAGAATTAAAGCAGTTTGACACCACTATAGTTGGAGCCCACAGTGGTGCAATTGGTTAAACCCTTGTGCCAGCAGGGCTGCTGACCAACAGATTGGTGGTTTGAATCCAGGGAGCGGGTGAGCTCCCGTCTGTCAGCTCCAGCTTCTTATTCGGGGACATGAGAGAAGCCGCCCACAAGGATGGTAACACATCCGGGCATCCCCTGGGCAATGTCCTTGCAGACGGCCAATTCTCTCACACCAGAAGCGACTTGCAGTTTCTCAAGTCGCTCCTGACACACATATACGAAAACATTACTTGATGGAAGTTGTAATCCAAACCAACATCTTAATAATTTTATACATGTTTAGACTGCATTCCTATCTGATTCAATCTGCAGAATGGTTGGAGATAGCCGTGGGGGAATGGGCATTTTTCTATGATTGTCTGCAAACACTAGCCTACATTTTAGTTGCTACAATGCTACAAGATCATAGGGACTTGTAGTTTGGCAAGGTCTTGAACCTTCTCTGCCAAAGGTGTCAAACTGCATTAATCCTATGCTTTAGATGCCTCCGTACCTGTCCCTTATTCATTAGGCAACTCTAACTACAATTCCCATCAGCCCCATGCATAAGCAAACTTGGCCCTCCAGGTGGTTTGTGCTGCTAGGAATTGCGGGAGTTGAAGTTCATAACACCTGAAGGGCCCAAGTTGTCCCATGCTTGCCCTAGAGGCAGTTGTTGTTGTTTATTTGTTCAGTTGCTTCCAACCCTTTGTGACCTCATGGACCAGCCCACGCCAGAGCTCCCTGTCAGCTGTCACCACTCTCAGAGTCAAGCCAGTCACTTCAAGGATACCATCCATCCATTTTGCCCTTGGTCGGCCCCTCTTCCTTTTTCCTTCCTTTTTCCCCAGCATCGTTCTCTTCTCCAAGCTTTCCTGTCTTCTCATTATGTGGCCAAAATACTTCATCTTTGCCTCTAATATCCTTCCCTCCAATGAGCAGCCGGGCTTTATTTCCTGAACTATGGACTGGTTGGATCTTCTCGCAGTCCAAGGCACTCTCAGAACTTTCCTCCAACACCACAGTTCAAAAGCATCTATCTTCCTTCACTCAGTCTTCCTTATGGTCCAGCTCTCACATCCGTAGGTTGCTACGGGGAATACCATTGCTTTTACTGTGCCTATCTTCGTTGCCAGTGTGATGTCTCTACTCTTCACTATTTTATCGAGATTGGACATTGCTCTCCTCCCAAGAAGTAAGTGTCTTCTGATTTTCTGGCTGCAGTTTGCATCTGCAGCAATATTTGCACCTAGAAATGCAAAGTCTGTCACGGCCTCCACATTTTCTCCCTCTATTTGCCAGTTACCAATCATTCTTGTCATAATGTTGGTTTTTTAATGTTTAACTGCAACGAGGGGCGGTCCGACCTATCCTGGGGGGGGGGAGCAAATATTATTTTGGGGCCCCCCGCCGCCTCCCCCACCCCGCGAAAATATCCGCGCATAAGGAGGCGTGGCTGGCATGGTGACGGGGCACCGCGGCTGGCCGTACCAGCTGCACCTTCACATGCGTGAAGATTTTTGCGCATGCGCATAAGATCCACGCATGCACACTGGTGGTGGTGGTGCGCCGGCCGCGCCTCCGCATGTGCAGAGATTTCACGCGTGCGCACTGGAGGCGGGGCAGCGGCGCCCCTCCCAGGTGGCGCTCCACGCATCCACGTAGTTTGCAAAATGGAAAGACCGCCCCTGACTGCAACCCAGCTTTTGCACTTTCTTCTTTCACCTTGGTTAGAAGACTCCTCAGCTCCTCCTTGCTTTTGGCCATCAAAGTGGTATCATCTGCATATCTAAGGTTGTTAATGTTTCTTCCAGCCATTTTAACTCCAGCCTTGGATTAGTCAAGCCCTGCACGTTGCATGATGTGTTCTGCATACAGGTTGAATAGGGAGGGTGAGAGTAGACAGCCCTGCCATGCGCCTTCCCCAATCTTGAACCAGTCTGTTGTTCCATGGTCAGTTCTTACTATTGCTACTTGGTCATTATACAGATTCCTCAGGAGGCAGACAAGGTGGCTTGGTCTCCCCATAAATACCACCAAGAACTTGCCGCAATTTATTATGTTCCACACAGTCAAAGGCTTTAGAATAGTTAATAAAACAGAAATAGATGTTTTTCTGAACCTCCCTGCCTTTCTCCATTATCTAGCGGATATTGGCAATTTGGTCTCTCATTCCTCTGCTTTTTCTAAATCCAGCTTGTACATCTGGCATCTCTCTCAATGTATTACTGGAGTCTTTCTTGCAGGATCTTGAGCATTACCTTACTGGCATGAGAAATAAGTGCCACTGCATGAAAGTTTGAGCATTCTTTATCATTTCCCTTTTTTTGGTATGGGGGTATAAGTTGATTTTTTCCAGTCTGATGGCCATTCTTGTGTTTTCCATATATGCTGGCCTATGGCATGCATCACCTTGACAGCATCATCTTTCAAGATTTTGAACAGTTCAGCTGGGATCCCGTCGTCTCCTGCTGCCTTGTTGTTAGCAATGCTTCTTAAGGCCCATTCAACCTCACTCCTCAGGATGTCTGGTTCTAATTCACTCACCACATCGTCAAAACTATCCTCGATATTATTATCCTTCCTATACAGATCTTCTGTATAGTCTCCCCAACATCTCTTGATCTCTTCAGCTTCTGTTAGGTCCTTGTCATCTTTGTTTTTGACCATTTTTTTGCCTGAAATTTACCTCCAATGTTTCTAAATTTTTTGGAAGAGGTCTCTTGTTCTTCCTATTCTGTTGTCTTCTTCCACTTCCATGCATTGCTTGTTTAAAAATAGTTCCTTATCTCTTCTGGCTAACCTCTGGAATTGTGCATTTGACTGGGCATATCTCCCCTTATCACCTTCTGCTTTCTACCTGTCTTGGGCTACTTCCAGCGTCTCAGCAGGCAACCATTTTGCCTTCTTGGTTTTCATTTTCTTTGGGACATACTTTGAGCTGCCTCCTGAACAATGTCACAGAGTTCTGTCCATAGTTCTTCTGGGACTCTATTTATTAAATGCCTCTGTACCTGTCCCTTATTCAGGCAACTCTAACTGCAATCCACTTGCTAGTCTGGTTCGAAGCTTTGGGCTGGAATGTTATCAGTATGCTGATGACACCCAGCTTATTCTGAAGATGGAAGGCCGACCGGGCTCCATACCGTCTTGTTTCCAACAATGCCTTGAAGCCATTACTGGATGGCTGCGTGCCAGTAGATTGAGGGTGAATCCAGCAAAGACGGAGATACTGTGGCTGGGACGCTTAATGGGTGGGGAGGCCCGGCTGCCTGGCTTGGATGGCGAGGCATTATGCCCGACATCCTCAGTAAAGAGCCTTGGGGTTGTTTTAGACCCGTTGCTATCGATGGATGCCCAGGTCTCCACCATCAGCAAAACCGCTTTCTTCCATCTGCAGTAAGCTAGGCATCTGGCCCCCTTCCTATCCAGGGACAACCTGGCCACGGTGCTCCAAGCCATGGTCATCTCGAGACTGGACTACTGTAACGCCCTTTACATTGGCCTGCCCTTGTCCGTGATCCGGAAACTTAAGCTCATCCAGAATGCCGCTGCACGACTTCTCACTGGGACTCCAGTGAGATGTCACATAACACCTATTCTTCAGCAGCTCCATTGGCTTCCGGTCGAGCACCGAATCACCTTCAAGGTGATGGTGTTAACTTTCAAGGCTTTGCATGGTCTGGGGCCGCCGTATCTGAGGGACCGTCTCACCCCCTATCAACCCCAGAGGTCACTCCGCTCTGAACAACTGAACCTCCTTGAAGTGCCGAGCTTCAAAGCTATTCATCTTACATCGACTCGGCGCAGAGCCTTCTCTGTGATAGCGCCATCAACCTGGAACACTCTCCCAAGTGAAGTACGGGCCTTGCAGAACCTACTATCTTTCCGCAAGGCTTGCAAGACCCATCTCTTCCGGCTTGCCTTTCATTGCTAAGCTGGATAACCCCTCTTATTAGTTTAGTAAACTTGCTAATTTTACTTCTGTATGTTTTTATATGACTGTGAGCCGCTCCGAGCCCTCGCGGAGTGGCGGCGTACAAGTCCAAATAATAAATAAATAAAATAAATCCCCATCAGCCCCAGGCATAAACAAACTTGGCCCTTCAGGTGTTTTGGCCTGTTAGGAATTGTGGGAGTTGAAGTCCAAAACACCTGGAGGGCCCAAGTTGGCCCAGGCCTGGGCCAACTTGGGCCCTCCAGGTGTTTTGGACTTCAACTCCCACAATTCCTAACAGCCTCAGGCTTAAGCAGCTGAAAGGGGAAAGGAAAGTAGCTGAGGCTGTTAGGAATTATGGGAGTTGAAGTCCAAAACTCCTGGAGGGCCCAAGTTGGCCTGTGCTTGACCTAGAGGCAGAGCAGCAGCCAAAACTGAACTGCGCATGCGCTCTACGCGCTGAGGCTGGCTGAGGTTACTAGAGCGACTCTTCTGGCTCCTGTCCGGGTGACGTCAAGTCAGAGAAGTATGATTGGTCCGTTCCTCGAAGGCAGAAGAGAGGGATAGTGCGCATGCGCAGGAGGAAAAAAAACCCGCGGTGTCTTCTAATTGGCTATTGGGCTCCTCAGGGTACAGCCTTAACGGTTGAGGCAGAGAGGGATGGAGATGGCCAATAGTGCGCATGCGTAGGAGGAGAAAACCTGATTGGCTATTCGGCTCCTCCTCCTCCCGCGGAGGGGTAACCATAGAGACGGCCTTCTCGCGGGTTAGCGTCGTCGGGGGAGGTCGTTCCAAGGGCCAGGCGGGCTGTAACCCGGAAGCGGATCCTGGCGAGCCGTAGATCTGAGGGAAAGCGGGGGGAGGAGAGGACGAGGAAAGAGCTGAGGCGTGATGGCCGCCGCTCGGTGCGGTTCTCTGTGACTTGGGCTCGGTTTCTCCAGGGGACTCCCGGCCTCGCGTGAAGGACGCTGAGCGGCTCTCTTTCCCTCAGGGACGCACCGCCAGCCAGGCTGCGGCCTGCTCCTGTGGCTCCGCCGAAACAGAGTGGGGAGAGGAGGGCAGGCTTGGGCCTGGGTGCAAGGCCCGCCGGGGAGGGGAGGGCAGGCCTCTGCGAAGGCCTGGGGGCTGGGAAGGAGCCTGGTTTGCCTCAGAGTAGGGCCTGGTAGAAATCCCAAAATATCTCTCTCTCTGTGTGAATTAGGTTTTGAGGAGAAGCCTTGGCTTGTTTGGTCTGACCAAACCAAGGTGTATTTGGGTGGGGTTTGCCATAAAATAGGGCCCCGTTTGAGTCCTGGCAACACTTCCAAAATATATTATCTATCTCTGTGTTAATTGCATTTGAAGGAGAAGCCTTTTTAAAGGGTATATATTGAGTTCTAGTTCTCGAGGGCCATGCAGGCCTCTCGGGTCTGAGTTAGGTGACGCTTAGCAGGGCCTGCAAAGGGATTGGCTCCCCTTCGGTGCTTGCAGAGCCTGTAAAAAGGTCGGCTGCTCTACAGGATTTCCTATAGGTACTTCCATATGGAAGTTTAGATTAATCCAGGCTGTTAATATTGCTAATATGAACCCCAGCTGGTCTGTGTAGCTTGTTCAAGCCTTTCAGATCAGAGTTAGGTGACGCTTAGCAGGGCCTGCAAAGGGACTGCTTACTCTTTGGTGCTTCCAGATCCTGTAATCAGGTCGGCTGCTCTACAGGATTTCCCGTAGGTACTTCCATATGGAGTTCTAGATTAATCCAGGCTGTTAGTATTGCTAATATGAACCCCAGCCGGTCTGCGTAGCTTGTTCAGGACTTTCGGGTCAGAGTTAGGTGTCGCTTAGAAGGGTCTGTAAAAAGATTGGTTACTCTTCGGTGCTTGCAGAGCCTGTAAACAGGTCGACTGCTCTACTGGACTTCCTATAGGTACTTCCATATGGAGTTCTAGATTAATCCAGGCTGTTAGTATTGCTAATATGAACCCCAGCTGGTCTGCGTAGCTTGTTCAGGACTTGTTCAGGACTTTCAGGTCAGAGTTAGGTGACGCTTAGAAGGGTCTGTAAAAAGATTGGTTACTCTTCGGTGCTTGCAGAGCCTGTAAACAGGTCGACTGCTCTACAGGACTTCCTATAGGTACTTCCATATGGAGGTCTAGATTAATTCAGGCTGTTAGTATTGCTAATATGAACCCCAGCTGGTCTGTGTAGCTTGTTCAGGACTTTCGGGTCAGAGTTAGGTGACGCTTAGAAGGGTCTGTAAAAAGATTACTTGCTCTTCCGTTGGCGGCAGATTGGAACACAAAGACAAGGCTTTCTCCATATTGATGCAAAGAATGCTGTCAGATCCTATGTGCCAGGTCAGGACTTCCTGTAGCTACTTCCATATGTAGGTCTAGATTAATACATGCTAATATGAGCCCCAGGTAGTCTGTGTAGCTTGGGGTGAGGCATCTTCTTTGAACTCCGTTAAGGCCTTTCAGGTCTGAGTTTGTGTCGCTTAGAAGGGTCTGTAAAAAGATTGGCTGCTCTTCCGTTGGCTGCAGATTGGGACACAAAGGGCTTGGGTGACAGGTGTTTCTCCATACTGATGCAAAGAATGCTGTCAGATCCTGTGAGCCAGGTCAGGACTTCCTGTAGGTACTTCCTGTAGGTACAGGACTTCCTGTACTTCCACATGGAGATATAGATTAATTAAAACTGTTGGTATTGCTAATATGAGCCCCAGCTGATCTGTGTAGCTTGGGGTGAGGCATTTTTATTGAACCCCCGTTCCAGCTCGTCGTCTTTCTTTCTTTGCTGTGGTTTCCCGTCAAGTATCGCTGATGCCAGAACAAGGCCCCAGAATGAACGGTTTCTCCTTGGGCGAGCTCTGTTGGCTCTTCTGCTGCCCGCCTTGCCCCAGTCGCATCGCGGCCAAGCTGGCTTTCCTGCCGCCAGAGCCCACTTACACCGTGATGCAGCCCGAACAGCAGGAAGGTGGGTCTGCCGTGGGCACACCAACAGGGAGCTGCAGTTTGCACCTGACGGAGCGGGCTGACTGGCAGTATTCCCAGCGGGAGCTGGACGCGGTGGAAGTCTTCTTTTCGCGCACATCCCGGGATAACCGGCTGGGATGCATGTTTGTGCGCTGTGCCCCTTCCAGCCGGTATACACTACTGTTTTCCCATGGCAATGCTGTGGACCTGGGCCAGATGTGCAGCTTCTACATTGGCCTAGGCTCTCGCATCAACTGCAATGTCTTCTCCTATGATTACTCTGGTTATGGAGTGAGCACTGGTAAACCGTCTGAGAAAAACCTTTACGCAGACATCGATGCCGCTTGGCAGGCCCTCAGAACAAGGTAAATTGTTGTCTGGATACAGCTGCCTTCAAAATGGTGGTGGGTATTTCTAATGAAATCTTTTGAACTTATTCCTTGCTTGACATCACATTTGTGACCAATTGATTTTCAATTATAGGCATTCCCCAAGTTATCATAGAATCATAGAGTTGGAAAAGACCTCGTGGGTCATCCAGTCCAACCCCACTCTCCCAAGTAAGCAGAAATTTGCATTCAAAGCACCCCTGACAGATGGCCACTCCTGAAAGTGTTATCATGGGGAAAAGGTGTCTTCACTGAAGCTTGATCACCAACCCTCTGTTTAAAAGCCTCAAAAGAAGAGGCCTCCACCATACTCTGGGGCAGAGAGTTTCATTGCTGAACAGCAATTACACTTAGGAAGTTCTTCCTAATGTTCAGGTGGAATCTCCTTTCCTGTAGTTTGAAGCCATTGTGTTCTGCTCCAGGGCAGCAGAACACAAGCTTGCTCCATCTTTCCTATGACTCCCCCCACATATTTATACATGACACTCATCATGTCTCCTCTCAGCCTTCTCTTCTGCAGGCTAAACATGCACAGCTCTTTCAGCCACTTTTTCACAGCACTTGTTCTCCACATCCTTGAACATTTTAGTCACCAGAGTTACAAACATTTGACTTATGAATTATCCATAGTTAAGAACAGGAAGGGTGAGAAATCTACCCCAGAAAAGGACATTCACTCCTAAAAGTTATCATGGGGAAAGGGTGTCTCCACTAAAGCTTTATCACCAACCCTTGTTTCCACAACAAGCCAAATTTTTCAAAATCCAATCACCACAGGGACAGAAAGTGAGGTAAAATCTTCTGAACAGGGACACAGGTTGCAAAACAAACACCACAGAGGTATTAATCCTTTATTGTGCAATCCAAAGCTAAAATTAAAATTTTATCTTACCAACTTACATACAAAATCAACCCAAGAACAAACCTGCAGAACCTATCTTGTTTGTAAACCAGTTCTTAACTATGAGTCATTTGTAAGTTGGATGTTTGTAACTGGAGGACTGTCTGTAAATGAATTCTGACACCATTCAAGTTGTACTGGCTGATAAGACCTGTTGATTTGAGGCTGGAGTCTTTTATATCTCTTTGCAGTTTTTTTTAGCATGTAAGACATTTTTGAAATTTGAAAGAATCTAAGGAGCTCAGTTATGCTGATTGTTGGGGTCAGTTCCAAAGTGATTTGGCAGAAACCAGTTTCACTGTGCAAATGGCTAGATTGCCATTTCTGGGGCTGATTTGAGGCCAGAATTAACCACGGAAGGTGGACTCAATCCAGTTCCAGAATATGCGCTGTCTGTGGCTTGACAGTTGCAATGATGTGGGACTTTTCCTCCAGTTTCCCAAGCAAGGTGTGTATGCTGACTCCGAAGGTACACAAGATGGAAAAAAAGAAGCAGAAAGCGATAATTAGCAGTGAAGATATTCAATTACCCATGTTATCAAATGGCCACCTGTTGCCCAGCCTTGCTCCAAAATTCCCAATGTGCATTACCATGTTGGCTGTCCACAATTAACATTGCATTATGTGCAGCCAGTTTGTTGTACAATGTGCCTTGCATTGCAGCTGTGATGCAGTGCATTCAGAGGCTTAATTTTGGGCTTTACCCCAACTTTGCTTGATGTACTTTAATCTCCTTAACATGCGCTGCAGTATGCTTTGGTGGTGTACATTGTATAATCTTGGATGTAGATGAGCCCTAGGTTATGCCCACATACTTGAAAGTAAGCTTTTCTGAACTCAAAGGGAGTTACTATAGAATTGAATCATCAGTGTCTCATTATTCTTTTATGGTTAAGCTTTCCTTATCCCACTGTTCCATACATTTAAACAAGTGGTTCCCAAAGTGGGCGGTACTACCCCCTGGTGGGCGGTGGTGTGATCTAGGGGGGCGCTGGAAGGCCCAGGAGAATTTGGGGGGCCGCTGAACCCTTGTAAGGGGCCGGTGGCATGAGCCAGGTGACAGGCTACCATCCATCTCTCTGTGTGTGCCTCCCTTCTTCCCTCCTCCTGCTCCCTCCTCCTCTCGCCAAGCAAGGGATAATAGTAATAATAATAATAATAATAATACCTTTGTGGATCCCTTCCAACTGGTTGAGTCTTATAACAATAATAATAATGTCCTTCAACATATTTAGTGGAACATGGATTCAGTGCGGTAACCAATTTATTAACGAAAAAAAGAAACTCGATTGCAAAATAGTCAATCGCAATGATTTGAGATTACTGCTGACAAAAAGAGAGCCGAGAATTACTAGATTGGTAGCAGCATACCAGGTTCATCCTTCCCATTAAGATGATTTCGAATGTTTTAACTTTTTTTGTATTACCTTTCTATTCTAAGTTCAATAAATAGTTTCATAATTTCAAACTTCAATGTTTCTAATTTACAACTTTCTTTATTATATTTTACAAAAAGGTAGAAATATTAATACATCTATCTTTCTGTTTAAATGCTATTAAAATTTTTAAATAAATTAATTTCTAGGGGGGCGGTGAGTAAATCTTTTTCTGGAACGGGGGTGGTAGGCCAAAAAGGTTTGGGAACCACTGATTTAAACAGTCCAGATACCATTCAGTTTGGAGGCTTATACGGCCATTATAAAGACTATCCAAATAATAGATATGACTAAGCATATAATTGTTCTTCTTACTCCCTTTAAACAAACATCCTTATCCCTATGAGCAAGTCATGACCTTTTCTCTGAAACTTACATTATTTTATAGTCTTGGTAACTTGTGAGAGATGAACCTGTTCAGAGTGTGTTGACCTCTTTCACAAAGTCAGTTCTGTAGAATTTCCTGTAGTTTGTTGCTGGGTACCTTAAAGTCTTTTCCAATTTATGGCAATCCTAATCTGAGCATATGATGGGGATTTGGGGGATTGGGAAAGTATAACTTGTCCAATCCACTGAGTGGATTTTCATTTGGGTTGAGTTTATTCTGACTTTGGGTTTTAAGACAAAAATCAAACTTTTCAAATTCAGAAAGCTAAATTTTTTACGCACACCATAAATAGGTTGTGTATTTCTTTATAGTAAAAAATAAAATAAAACCACTAATTGAATTGGCAGTTAGTTTTATCTACTGTTGTTTTAAAATGGTATTATTTTGATTTTATGCTACATGTGCTGACGGGGGTTGTTATAATTTCATGTGGCTTGTTTTATTCTTTTGTACCATTTTTACCTGTTGTATGTTATATGTCCTCTCCACCGGTGCCCCCTTGTCGTGGGGGAGAGGCTTGCGTACCCTAATGAAGTTGTGAACTATGCTGGTGGTGGCATAATAGTCACCGGTAGGGCCTCCCATGCCAGACAGGTCACAACTGAAGGGTCTGACAAAGAGCGTCAATGGGCAAGATGGGCTCTCTAGCCTTTTGGCAACCACCCTAAGAGAAGGAAAACTAAATTCAAACCTGGGCAGATGGTCCTCATCTAACCCTGTAAGGTCAGCCATCTAAGAGAAGGAAACTCTAATCAAACCTCTCTGCCACCGTCCAAGCTTGCTAGGCCCCGGCAGATCAACCTTTGGTTTAAAGGGTGAGGCCAGTTCTGTGCACGCTGCGCTCAACCAGAAAAATCTATTGCACAGGCTCGAAGGACACATCCAACTTTAGTCATCAACGCGCTTGTAAAAAGCGTGGGATGAGTCCTTCCTAATAATCTTCGTTTGCGAAGTAATGCCGGAAAGAGATGTTATATGTGTACCCTGGAGTGCCTTGTAAGTCACCCCGAGTTCCTTCAAGGTGGCGGGATATAAATTGTTGTTGAGGATGATTATGATTATTATTGGAAATGAAAGATTCACAATCCAAGCTGTGGAAAATTCTATTTCATGTTAATGGTTGGGCAATGGCGGTGGTAGAGTGTACTGTACTGTTTTAGAGGGCAGAAAGTAGACACTTCACATCCATTCCCAACTTTGCACACTGTAGATGTTTTGGCCTACAAGTCCCATCCTCCTCTTCCTGTATGCTCACTCAAAGATACAATTAAAAAACTCCTTGAGGGTTCTTGGTTAAGGGGGGTTTAATGTAGACTTGGAACTGGATACAAGGAGAAGGTCCCCAGCAAATAAAACAAATCTCCAAAATCTGGGCAGCCTGTGGAGATCTGAAAATTGTATTCAGATAAGCTGAGATATGAGTCATGGCTTCTGGTTGTACCTTTAGCTGTTCTTTGGTAGCAGGAACAACCAAACCAGGACATTTTCTGTTCATTGTGATTTTCAGGTGTCTAATCCAGGAAAAGAACTTCAGAGAAAGATAGGATATAAATCTTAGGCTAAAAATTGACTGGGTGTACTGGTTTGTTATCAACCATAGTAGTGTGCTTTGTGTAGCATGAGAAGTGACATAGAAAACAGCAGTTTCGTGCTTACATTGAGCCATAAAAAGTTCAAATTTAGGGGGTTTTTTGGTTGATTATGGCTACTCGCAAAGACACCTCTGAGATGCCACATGACTCCAACTCTACTACGTCTGCACTGGCTTCCAACAGAATCCTGAGCCCTGTATAAGCTGTTGGTTCTGACCTTCAAGGCACTTTACGGCCAGGGGCCGGCTTACCTCAGAGACCGCCTCTCTCCTCTCCACCGCCAGTGGTCGCCAAGACTCCTCCAACTAGACTTACTGCATGTCCTGGGCCCCAGGGAAGTACGCCTCAAGGCAACGCAAAACAAAACGGGGTGGTTGCAAGTTCACGTGTACAAAAAAGAGGATACACACGTAGTGAAATAATCATGGAACAGTTTATATATAAAGAAACATAGTCATAGAAAGCCACATTGGGCTATGAGTAAACAAATGAAGTAGGTAATGTGCGCCAATGCGCTAATGATAGTGTCCAATTCAAAAGGTGGGTAAATACCCAAAAGGTTAGTCCATGTCCCAAATTCAACGCATCCTCCCCACTTTGCCTCCCCACATGAAGGCCATGCGCGACTTGAGGCCCTTTGCTCAGGTGCTTAAGACTTGGCTTTTTAGCAGAGCTTTTAATGTTTAATACAGTCTACATGGTTACTGCTGTACATTCTTATGCAATGTTTTATGTAAATCGCCTGAAGCATTTAATGGAGGGCAATTAATAAGTGAGAAATTGAATTTAATTAAAATTTCTAGACTAAAATAATATTGAGTTGGTTCTCAACCTGTGGATCCCCAGGTGTTTTGGCCTACAACTCCCAGAAATCCAGGCCAGTTTGCCAGATGTTAGGATTTCTGGGAGTTGAAGGCCAAAACATCTGGGGACTCACAGGTTGAGAACCACTGAATATAGAGTAAGGTTCTGATGTGTTCAGTGACCATAACACATTTAAATTATGCAAAGGAGCCAAACCCCTGGTCTGTTCATTGAGGACCTGTTCAGCAACCTCAAGGTGTAAGGTTGGGTATAATTTGTAAAGGCATGTGAGGATTGAATAGGTTGTTTGAGCTTCTACCGGCTTATAGTATTCAGGAGTGAGTTACTCAAGCTCCAATTATATTCCTATGAAGCGGAGAGTATAATGTCGATACTAATCGTTTGTATGGATTATTTCTCTTTTCCTCAGAAATCTGTCATGCAGGAAGGGACTGTCCTGTCTCAATCTCTTATTATGCTGGCCTTACCTCCATGTGTAAAATGAACTTTGAGGCCTCTTTCATAACATGTCAGCATACTCTTGTTCCTTTTGATCTTCAGTACTCATAGCCTCTTTGCAGCCTTGTGCATGTAGTGGCCAAAGTTGTGATCCCTGTCTCACTCAATTTATAATTTACTCTTTCCCTTTGCCTGGCTAATATTAATTATAATAATAATAACACTTTATTTATATTCCGCCCTTCTCCCCGAGGGGACTCGGAGCGGATTACAGCATATAAGCAGACATGACCAAACATTCAGTGCCTTGTTACAATGAAATACAATGAGACACAATCATAAAATACAAGACAAACATCACACAAAGCATAATAACGTCTAGAAACAAGATCTAAATAAATATTAAGCATTAAAGCATTAAAAACCAATTAGAATTAATGTGGAGACTCATCAGTTAAATTAGTATATTTTGCTAAGCTCAGTCATCAGTGATAAACATGAGCCACAATAAATAAATAAAATCTGAAAACAAAACAAAAGTCCCTACTAAAACCCAGGGGGAACAGAGTCGAAAGTTGAGCGTCAGCAGAGAAGTCAGCAGTCCCAAGCCATGCCCAGTTTCAGTACTAAGTTGATGGTCAAAGGGGGTTAGTTGGTAAAATTCCCCAATCCTGTCTTTCTATAAGATATCAGAGACTTGAAGTAACTTTGGGATATGGCTAGCTAGCGGTGAGGTTGTAGCACAGTACTGGGAAATGACAGTGATGGTAGAGCAGCTCTGCTGCACCAGCTTCTCCAGTTTGATGCTGGGCAGTGGGAGGGAAGGCCGAATGGAGCGCAGCTCAGGGAAGCTACCAATTGAGACACAGCATTCATTGCTCTCCTGTGGTTTGTGTCACACCACAGGTGACCCGGTGGAATTAGGCCCTCAGTAGTATGCTAGTCAGCCAGACAGCCAATGAAAAAGGCCGCCCGGAACAAAGATGGCGGAAGGGTTTCTCAGAGGCTGTTGGAGAATGCCTAGTTTTGTAGTGTTGTGGTACAGTACAGTATCCCATGGATTATGCTCGGCTTTTAAAATTTAGTTTGAAACCAGAGTTAAAAGCTATTTGCAAATCCCGGTAGTATTCACACAACTTTTGTTCCACTGCAGAACAACTCCTGCTCCACAATTGCCATAAAAATTAAGCAGGAATGTGCCTGAAGCATGTTCTCAATTGCATTGCTATGTTAAATTTAATTAGCATTACATCTGTATTGAATATAAAATGAAATTCAAAACTCACTGCTGTAAGTGTGATCAGACTGTTAAATATGATTTTGGGGGGAAATGTTGTTTGTGTAGAAATCAATGGGAAGGTTAATCCCAGTAGTCTCTTTATAATAAAATCATGCAGTATGATGTTAGGCTACCATGTGCCTAAAATGCTTTGTGCAGTTTCCAGCAGCACTTAAGATTATGTGGCTATGCTTGTTTTTTTACACTACTTCAAAATACTATGTGAAATTATGCCATTTAGAAGCAAACAATCTTGGTTAGAAAACTAGGGTTTAAACATATCTGCATAATATGACGTGCAATTATACTTCTTAGCATTTGTGAAAGCTGGAGAGCAATGGCACATGTCAGATTGGGCCATAATAGAACAAGCAGAATAATCACAGATGCAACAAGCCCTGTTTTCAATATTTCAGTGTTAACAGAAAAAGCCACTAGAAGCTGATAAGCTGCAATTGACAAGCAAATTAGGACCCTAAGTTGTCATCTTACAAAAACTGCAGCAAGGTGTTCTAGGTACATATGTACACTATGGAAATAATGCAGCTTGGAACTACTTGAACTGCCATGACTCAATGCTATTGAAACTTGGAAGTTGTAGTTTTTACCGTTCTGTGTCAAAGAGTGCTGATGCCCAGGGGCGGTCTTTCCCATTACGCGGACTACGCAACCGCGTAGAGCGCCATCTTGGACGCGGCGGGGTGGGCCGCCATTGTGGGGTGCCGCAGCGCCGTATCTCTGTGCTGCTGCTGCGCTGCGGTGTCCTCCGTGCTGCGTCGCGCCTGGATGACCTTCTGGGCATGCGCGGAGATTTTCGCGCATGCGCTGTATCTACGGATCCCTCTTAAGCTCCGAGATACAGCGCATGCGCGTGGAGATTGTCGCGTGAATGCCTAGTGCCTACGGAGTTCACTTGCGCTCCGTAGGCACTGGGCATGCACGTGAAAATCTCCGCGCGCATGCGCTGTATCTACAAAGCTCAAGAGGGCTCCGTAGATACAGCGCATGCGCTGAGAGACCGGCGTGCATGCCCAGTGCCTACGGAGTTCACTTGAGCTCCGTAGGCAATGGGCATGCGCGTGAAAATCCGCGCGCATGTGCTGTATCACGAAGCTCAAGAGGGCTCAGTAGATACAGCGCATGCGCCGCAGAGAGGCGCGGCATGCCCAGTGCCTACGGAGTTCACTTGAGCTGCGTAGGCACTGGGTATGCGCGCGAAAATCACCGCGCGCATGCGCTGTATCTACTGAAGCTCAAGAGGGCTCCGTAGATACAGCGCATGCGTGATTTTCCAGCGCATGCCCAGTGCCTACGGAGTTCACTTGAGCTCCGTAGGCACTGGGTATCTTGTGAAAACCTCCGGTAAGTCAGGGAAGGCGAGAAGGGCGGCGGAGAAGAGGGGGAGCCGCGTGAAAGGAGCCGGAGGAGGGGGGGGAATAATGTTTTTTTGGGGGGGGCGCCAAAATAGTGTTTGCTTACAACTTAGAATTACCTTAGACCGCCCCTGCTGATGCCTCACCAAACTGCAGGAGCCCCAGGTGGCACAATGGGTTAGACTCTTGTTCCATCAAGACTTCTGACTGAAAGGTTGTCTGTTCGAATCCAAAGAGCAGGGTGAGCTGTCTGTCAGCGCCAGCTTCCCATTCGGGGACATGAGAGAAACCTCCCATAGGATGGTAAAACATCCGGATGTCCCCTGGGCAACGTTCTTGTAGACAACCAATTCTCTCACACCAGAAGTAACTTGCAGTTTCTCAAGTTGGTCCTGACATGGAAAAAAAAATCAAACTGCAAATACCCAGATTGCATAGCCTTGAACCATGGGATTTCAAGTGGTTCCAAACTACATTAATTCTCCCTTAATTCCTAACAACCGGTAAGCTGGCTGGGATTTCTGGGAGTTGAAGTCCAAAATACCCAGAGGGCCGAAGTTTGCCCATGCCATGCCTGCTCTAGATTATAAAACTGGAGCAAAGATAGTCAGATTAACTCTTTCCCCATCATTTTGATACCCTGTTTGGCTAGAAAGCAGTGTATGAGTACTCGAGATATAAACACATGTATGCACATTCTCTCTGTGAGTTTAAAGTCAAATTGTATGGCTTTCATCTTATATGGAGACTGTCCAGAGCTAGCAAATCATCTGGGATCCTCCATAAGTAGAAGGGAGACTAATTGTGATGGAGGGGCACTTTAGTCCCCCTCTCTGCTATCTTTAATCATCCTTCAGAATTGAAGCTGAGATGTGATCGTATTAGTATTTCATGTGTGCAGCTCTGTATGGCTTCTCTGTGAAATAGACTCTTGCAGCACAACCTTTTGTATGTGTCAGAGCACTAAAACCCACCAAGTGTATTGTAACAGTATACACGTTGTAAGAAAACCATGTGCTGCTGACTGGTCTTGATTCCTCAAGCATTCATGTTGCCTAGATACATCCTTCTGAAAGCCCAGCGATAGCGGATAGCTTGGTGATCCCTGCATCCGGTTTCAGTTATTTAAATTATTTTAAGACCCTAATTTTAGATCCCAGCCTGATTGCTTGACATCTCTATGTATTTTAAGAGAGCTTGACAATTAGGGTTGCCAATGCCATTAGTCAACAATGTCTTGAAGGAATAGAACAAACAGAACAGCTGAAATAACAGTGATACCACTAGAATATGGATTTTGGGTTTTATGGCCAACATTAGTACCTTTGCATTTGTATGCCTAACCTAATAAATTTTCCAAAAGACAAGAAAGGGTTATTATAGAGTATTGCCAGCTGGCTGATGAAAATGAATATATCACAGGTCTTTTTTCCAGCTATAAATGCTATCAATATCATTATATTGATGGGAGAGATAGTTTCAGTGCAATACTCTTAACCACTGTCTGCTTCCTCAATTTCCTAGTGCATGAGTAGTATTTGGCCAGAGAGTTATAAAGATAAGTTCAGGGAGACATGAAGTAATGATAGCACGTATATTACTATCATAATCGCTCCTGATAAAAAATGGGAAGCTGCTGTTCTGCTTATTGTTGTTTGGAGGAGTTGAATGTGAAAAATGTTTATGATTGGAAGAAGTGAATTCTGAGGGTGAATTCTGAGAGACCTTTCTGGGGGAAAAAATCTTCAGTGGTCCCTTGGTATCTGTTGGAGTTTGTTTCCGAGAACTTTTGTAGATACCAAAATCTATGGGTGCTCAAGCACTATTGAGTGAAATCCTAAACTCATTGCTGAGCCTGGAACCCCAGGTTTCGGCAGTGACTGGGAGAGCAATTGCACAATTAAAACTTGTGCGCTAGCTGCGCCCGTACCTTGGGAAGTCTGACTTGGCCACAGTAGTACACACTCTGGTCACATCCTATATAGACTACTGCAACACTCTCTACGTGGGGCTGCCTTTGAAGCTCCAAATGGTCCAACAGGCGGCAGCCAGGTTGCTAACTGGAGCGGCGCTCAGGGAGCATACAACCCCTCTGTTGTGTCAGTTCCACTGGCTGCCAGTCTGCTACCGAGCACAATTCAAGCAGTGGCCCCTCGGCTGTGGAATGCCCTCCCCAGGGACATTAGATTGGCCCCCACACTCTTAACTTTTCGTAAAAGTTATTTGAGCAGGCATTTCCAAATGCAATGTATTTGATAAACTCTGATCTCAGAATGGGTCGACAATGCCACTGGACAATGATTTGGTAATGATTGCAGAGGATTTATGGTTTTAATATGTTTTATTGATTTTATGATGTAATTGAATTCTTTAACTATGTTTAAATGTTTTAGCTATTTTATGTTGTTATGGGCATCTAATTGTGCCACTTTGTAAACCGCCATAATTCGCCCCCGGGCTGAGAATGGCAGTATACGCTGACCATGGCATATGTTCTCTATCAGAAACTACAGCTGATGTGGTCTATCCAACAAAATTTTCAGCATCAGCACCCCAAACCAAATCTAAAGTTGACCAAAAACTGATTCGTAACCCTTTTGGTACTAATGTTGGAGATTGGTCTCTGGTCAAAGTGGTCCCCGATCAGAAAAAAAAGGTTGGGAACCACTGTCCTAAAAGAAAAGCTACTATTTTAGACATGAATTGCAATAAAAAGATGCAACAGCTTCACTTATTCATGCTTTGCACGTGTTGTCAGTTCCATTTTAAGTTGAGGAAATCTGATTCACGACAACTAATTGAACATTCTGTGAGTCTGTCTTGGCATTAGTAATATCACATTTTTCTTGTATTTGTACTGATTGAGAAGCACGAAGCTTTGTGAAATAGAAAGAAGCTTACCAGTTCAGTTGTTAGTCTATTTCACCGGATTCTGGGCTTTTTCGGGGCTTATATTCTTAAATGAGCAAGTAGAACTTCATATCCTATATTTAATTCCTATAAAATGATTGATTACTGCAGTTCACACAACTATGGATATGTATGGAACTCTGCACCCAGATTCTGACCTGGGTCTCAGGGGCAAGGGATTAGGACAGGGATGAGGAACCTTTTCTTGTTGGAGGATTACTTTAATTTAGCTGCACTTAAATAAAACCTCATTCAAGAAACTTAAGTTAGATATTATTTATTATTTACTTTATCTATATTCTGCTCTTCTCACCCCAAAGGGGACTCAGAACGGATTACAGGTACACATATACATATATAGAAGAACATATAGACGAACAGAGGCAAACTCTGGCCACCAGGGGGAGCTGACGCACTCCTCATCTCTCAGCGTTCCAGCGTCCCTTGTTGTTCCTTCCGCGTTCTTGGGAGTTCTTTTAATGGCTTCATAATTCAGTCAAAATTTGCCTCCCCACTTAATGTGGTACCTTTATCTCCTACTTGACAGATGCAACTGTCTTTCGGGCTGCAAAGGTCGACAGCAGGCTACACTTAAAGGTCGAGCACCCACCTCGACCCGGGCAGACCTCAAACCCATGACCTACTGGTCAGAGAGATCTTATGCAGCTGACACTTAGCCAGCTGCGCCACATTCCCAGTGCTTACATCTGCATACTATGAACATTTGCCACACAAAACACAAAAGTCAAGCAAGATGAGCAGAACTAACCATTGCTTACTTATTCGTCTGACCGTGAAACTATAAAGAAAATACTTTGAAGCCTTTCCACCAGAGCCTTTTCATGTAGCAGAACAAACAGCTTCTGGTGTCTAGTCACATCCCAGCAAGTTACTTGTAGCACCAGTATCAATATATTTTTTTTCCTTTTTAAAAACATCCCTGGAAATTTCAAGGTAAAGTATCTTACTCATTCTTTCAGACTGCTTTCATAAACATAGCCTTGCTGGGCTCAAATATATTAAGCTCTGAATCTACATCTTAATTATCACCTCGTGTTATTATGTGTGTCAACTAACTGTCATAGAGCAAATATATAGGAATCAAACAGTGCAGTCTTCCCTCTACTTGACTTTTTTGGATTTTATTATTTATGGATTTGATTAAAATTGTTATCTCAAGGAATCTAGAACAAACCTTTGTGGCATCCCACTTGCCATTAGTTATGTGCGCGAAATTAATTTCTCCCGCTTAATTCGTTTCTTTCGTTCATTCATTCGGAGGCATGGAACGGGAAGGCCCCTACCGGTACGAAAATAAACTCCACACAAAAGCAGGTGGGAGCATGTACCAACTTCAAGCCTGCTTTTCGTCATTAATAATAATAATAAACTTTATTTCTAACCCGCATTCATCTCCCCGAGGGGACTCAGAGCGGCTTACATGTTACATGTCATTACAGTTATAGAGGAGAGGAGAGAAGAGGGATTTCGCTCAGGGTGAAAGCTAGCCAGCTCCGCCACCATTTCTGCAATATACACCAGTGTGATGAATATCAATATAGGAATCACAAGAACTACTTACCTGCTTTACCTGTGGTAGTCGTGCTAACCTTCCAGTTTCTATCTTCAAGACCACATCTTCTTCTATGAACTAGCGTGGACCCTAAGATCTGCCAGGGAGGCCTTCCTCTCGGTCCCACTTCTGTCTCAAGTGCAGTTGGTGGGGAGGAGAGAGGGCCTTTTCAGTGATGGCTCCCCAGCTTTGGAATGCCCTTCCTAAAGAGATTAGGCTAGCCCCCGCTCTCCAAATTTTCTGGGCACACTTGAAAACATGGCTTTTTAAACATGCCTTTAACCATGATTAGTATCTTAATTATTAAACTTGAGGACCTAGTGATTTGTTTCCCTTCAACACTTTATGGAGCCGATTGTATGCAACCTGCTTATATCTGTAGTCATTGCTGGGTTTACTGAATCTTTTAAATTAGTGGGGATTTTATATGTTGTTTTATGTAATATGCTATGTAAATTTATTTTATTATCCATTTATATCTCTACGTATTTGGCTGTACTTTGTATATTGTTGCACTACTGAGTACTTTTTGTGAGCTGTCCTGAGTCCCTTCGAGGAGATAGTGGCGGGATACAATTAAAGATGACACTGATGATTATTATTATAGGGCTCCTGAATGGGAAAGCATATTTAGATGCCGACCATAAAGAGCTTAGGTGTCCAATTGGACCCTTTGCTGACTCAGGTCGCCATGGTCAGCAAAACGGCGTTTTACCACCTCCGCCAGGCTAGGCGACTGGCACCCTACCTGTCCAGGGACGACCTGGCCACGGTGATCCAGGCGACGGTCATCTCGAGACTGGACTACTGTAACGCCCTACGTTGGCCTTCCCTTGTCGACAACCCGAAACTCAAGCTGGTGCAGAATGCCGCTGGCCGCTTGCTGGTGGGAGCACCAGTAAGGGAGCATATTACACCTATTTTACGGCAACTGCACTGGCTTCCTATCGAGTGCCGGATTGCCTTCAAGGTGTTGGTGTTAACCTTTAAGGCCTTGCACGGTCTAGGGCCTGAGTACCTAAGGGACCGCCTTACCCCGTACGTTCCCCCGAGATCACTGCGCTCGGAAGAGCAGAACCTATTGGTTGTCCCATCACCCCGCACCTGCCACCTGTCCAGTACAAGACAACGGGCCTTTTCATTTGTGGCCCCCATGACCTGGAACTCACTCCCCAATCATGTCCGGACAATACATGAACTGGGTCCTTTTCGAAGAGCCTGCAAGACTGTCCTCTTTAGAACAGCCTTTGGCTGAATTGAAAGAAATGGCTCTAATGCTCAAAACTGCGATTGATGATTTGTAATAAGCTGGCTTTTGACTCTGATGTGTCTTTACTGTTTTATGGTGATTCGTTGTGCATTTGTATTGCGCATTTTATTGTGATGTTGTGATCCGCCCCGAGCCTGCAGGGAGGAGCGGAATATAAAATTGACTAATAAATAAATAAATAACTTTAATTATGCATTAGCACTGTCCAAGTCATTTTCAATAGAGTTAATTTTGAAAGGTTTGTTCAGAGGAAGTTTGCCTCTGCCTTCCTTGGATGTTTAGAGGGTCACTTGCCCAACGTCACTCAGTGGAGACCTTGTCCAACATTCAAACCGCTGTCGTGTGCTGCTTCCATTGGAGCCATTTGTTGTGTACATTCAAGTCATTCCTGACTGGTTACATCCCGAATAGACTACTGCAACGCACTCTACATGGGGCTGCCTTTGAAAACGGTTTGGAAACTTCAGTTGGTCCAACAGACAGCAGCCAGAATGCTAACTGGGGCGACATACAGGGAGCAAACCACCCCCCTGCTGTGTCAGCTCCACTTGTTGCCTGTCCATCTCCGAGCCCAATTCAAAGTGCTGGTATTGACCTATAAAGGTCAATAAAGCTGGTATTGACCTATACGGTTCTGGCCCAGCTTACTTGTCTGAACACATCGGCCTCTATGTCCCATCTCGCAGTCTAAGATCATCTGGAGAGGCCCTGCTCTCGCTTCCGCCAGCATCGCAAATGCGGTTGGTGGGGACGAGAGACAGGGCCTTCTCGACGGTGGCCCCTCACCTATGGAATGCACTCCCAAACGAAATAAGATCGACTCCATTTCTCCTCGCTTTTAGAAAAAAGCTAAAGTCATGGTTCTGGGACCAGGCCTTTGGGCAGCAGATGTAAATTGTACCTTTGGACTGGATTGACACTTTGGACTTGACTGGACTGACAATGTGTTCTGCTTGATGGCTTTAATTAATTATTGTTTTATGTAATGGTTTTTAATGTAATGTTTTTAATGCTTTTTAATTATGTTGATTATATGGTGTATTTTTATATTGTATTGTGGTGGTGTGGCCTGTAGTGCTGCAAATGTAAGCTGTGCTGAGTCCCCCTGCGGGTGGTGAGAAGCTACAAGGTGCAAATACCATAAATAATAATAAATAATAATTATAATAATTATAACAGCCTTAAGGACATTCTATAACAGGATTTTCTTGGCGATACTTGTTTGGCCGGGGTCTTCCTCTAAGGCTGAGAAAGTGTGAGGTTTCATGACTGAGTGGGGATTTGACCCATGCTCTCTAGAATCACAGTCCAATTCTCAAACTGCTACGCCATGCTGGGTTTTCATCTAGAGCTGTGCTGCATTTAAAATAGCTATCTCTTTTATTCCCTCATTTTAATTCTCCTTGAACTCTGAACATTCCTTGCACTTCTATCTTCCAAATGAAGTATAGAGTTTGCCTTTGTGAACAGATGGGTTCAGATACTAATTTTTTGTATCTTCCCATTGTGTTTCTTCTGCATTCCTAATCCCAATCTGTGTTCTCAATCCTGATGTGTTTGGGATACCTCTGAAGAGGTGAGCTTTACAGGGGCATCTGGATTGCATAATCATTCATTTTAACCTGGATGTTCCATTTAACAATATGATTTTCTGTTTACTCAAAGAAGCTCTTTTGAGTAAAAAAATTTTTAGAAGTTGCTCCATAGCTCTCCTTGAAAATCTAGCATGTGTTCGAGGATAGACCACCAAGGAGCTGGTTGGGACAGTCTGCTTGAAGCAATGAGCTGTATTGCAGGTCAAATATTTTTCTGTCAGGTTATGTTCTAAAGCTTATTTACTATAATAAAGTATATAAAAACTGCCTTTACCTCTCTCCCCCAATATTTTTTAATTAAAATATACACTGGCAGTCTCTCTTGCCACAGGTATTTGTGCTCATGTAGAATATAAAGAGTTTACTTTTCAAATATCTCTTCATGGCAGACTTATAAAATGAATGGAGGTTACAATTTTCAACAGAAAAACAGCTGGGGAAAAAGCACTATAATGTATTGGTAAAAGCCTCTGTGCTTTTCATGGTTGTAAATATTAAGAACTAAAATCTACATACATTTCTTTGCATTTAACTTTTCCTTATGTCCAGGACTATAGTGGAGTATGTAATGAACGCTGGATTTTCTTGAATAGACCTCTGTAAGGACGACGCACAAACAGCAGCTTGATCCTACAAGTTTATTCCAGGTATCATTGCCTGTGAAGCCAGATCTGCTTCACAGGAACCAAAAGCAGCTTATATACAAGACACGCCCCCAACAACTGTCCATCATCCCAAAGACCCAACCCCTAGCATGCAATGCTTAGCAAAGGTTGCATCAGATCTAAATGTGTCAGCAATCCCAGCAGTCCATTGGGGCATGACCCCAGGGTCACAGAGCTAGTGTCATGCGTCCAATTGTCCAATGGATATTCAGTCATATCTCCCTGAGTTAGCATAACACAAGGCAGTGCTTCCCATGTTGGTGTGGTGTGGCTCACAGCTCAAGGCTCTCTCTCTGCACTGCTCAAGCCTTCAAGGTCGCACCTGGCCGGGATTACCAGTATTGAAGGGTCTAAGAATAGAGAAGACTCAGCTCAAATTGACAGAACCTTACAAAATACCCTCTCCCCTCCCCCCCTGAGAGAAAGAGGATTTGAACATACTACTCAACCTATCATCTAAATCCTATTCTAACACCAAATACAAAAATCAAGACCTTGCTCCACAATCTACCTACTAGAACAAAGCCTTGCTGTCCATTTCTCAAATAAACCTGGAACTCCCCCACACTCAGACAACCAGGCACATCTCTACCAAACGCTCAGCTTGTTCAAGGCTAAATCCTATCTCTTCCTGCTCAAATCTAAAACAACTCCATCCCTTCACTGCCATGGCAAAAAGGGACCAACCTACAGAATCACACTTCCCATGCAACTATTTATCACTACAAATCCCAACAGTCTACTACACAGGAACAAATCAACTGTGCATCTGTCACCACACGATCAGGATTCCAAGCCCCATACCTCCCAAAACCATCCACTGCCCAAAGCAGGAGGTCCCAGGGACAAAACTACACAACCACATTTGCAACACACAATCAGGACTCTCAGCCCCCCAAATCCCAACAAACACTAACTGCCACCAAAACGCAGGCATAAGCCTCTGCATCCAAACATTCCTCACACCTTAACTCCTGAACCCACTCCCTCCTGGCAGGCTCAACAGGAGACAGCATCATTCCCCTCTAAACCACTCTTAAAACTAAACCTCTAACCAAGTCACTCCACGGGGAACCTAAAGTGACCACACAACTTCACTGGCAACCAACCAACCTAAACCATTCTTTCACAAAACCCAAAACCTCTAACAAACTACACCCCTACATGCAACACAGGAACAACTCAACTGTGTCCAACAAGTAACCAACAGAAACTCACTATCCTTACTGCTCTGGCAGAAGGCACTTGAGAAAACTGCAACTCTCTCCACTGCATAAGCAGGAGGTCTGCAATCCATGATCAGCAGGCAATACAAAGGCTACTAACTCCCCCGTAACCTAACTCCTCTTGGCATCCAGCCATAAAGTCCAAGGAAACCATAAATCACTCACATCTTCAAAAACCTCTGACACAGGGACAAAACACTACTACAAACAACCTTTAACTATTCAACCAGCTACACAGGATTATTCAACTGCGTCAAATACTCTTATAACAGAAATCTACTACCCTTGCCACCTAAGCAAAGGCCACATACCAATCTCCCATGCGACCAAACACACAATCCCAGCACTATATTACTCTGCACAAACTATAACTCTTCCTCACATGGGGGAAAACACCTAGGAAAACTACAACTCCCCACTCTGGCCTTCCTAACCAAAGCCTAGAAATTAACCATTCAACTAAGTAATACACACACACACACCTAAATCAACACACCCAACCCAGGAACAAATCATCTGGGTGGTCTAGCCAACCCCTCCTCTCAAGGAAGGCAACACAAACTTAAACCCTAATACTAAAATCTATCCCTCCAAAGGAAAACTCCAACTCTTAAACGCAGGCATTTCCATCTGCGCATGATCAACACATTCACACCATAACTACCATAACTCAGAATTACCCTCCTCCTGGCCAATTCAACAGGAGGCAATACCACTACCAAATCCACTCCAAAACTATCCTCCACCAAACAACCTTCCTGCCGCAATTAACCTCATTGCAGATCCCCACAAGGCTGTACCTATTTCTCTAACTATTGGAACCAAAATCCCCAATGCCACAGCAGAATACACATTCTAAATCTCACCCCATCTAACATCTCTAACAATGAATGCATGTCTAAACATTCCCCAATCTTATACATATTACAAAACACATGTAATCATAGCACCTACATAACAGTTAACTAATGCAATATTACCCCCATCAACATGAATAATTCTCTAAACATAACATTACAATCTCTACCTTTCCTGGGTCAATATGCCATAAAATCATTAAATCACAATGCTTAGGCCAATACATTTAAGTAATACCTCTTCCACATATTGAGACCATCTCAGCCTCAAACTCATTAAGGGCATTTTCTTTACATAACAAACTTTTTAACAATAAGCATAACACAATCCAGTGACCCTTCTTTCCCAAAGTCAAAAGTAATATACTGGTTACTGTACCACTGGCCCATAGTTCATCCTCAAGATTCAACAGTTCTCGAAGTTCAAGCCACTCCGATGATGTCACCCAGAGTTCAGTCATCAGAATCTTCTTTGGAGAAACATGTTCCAACATCCCCTGATTCCAACCACCCCCCGAGTGACGAAAACCCCTGGCCAAATTAGCCAGCACCAGCTCGGCAAGCCAATGCTCTAGTAACAGGGCACTCCTAACACTTTCCTTCAGGGGAACAGCCAACGGTCGCCACCCAGTCGCACCAGCCACCATGGATCTCGCCGACTGCTCACACTGGATCTCGCCAACTGCTCCACCACTCCCAGCTGCCACCGGCTCCTTCAGAGGAATATCGGCTCGCTGACACTTGTCTGGCATCTCCACTGCATTCCATGGCTCTCCTCCTTCAGGCAAGGCCAAAACAGCCACACACTTCTCCAAAATAATGGCATCTCTTCTTGCTGCTCCTATCAGCACGGCCGGCTCCTTCTCTTCAGGGAGCTCCAGCTCACAAAGAGTCTTGCCACACTCCAGATGTTGGCTTGCTTCCAGGGAGGAATCACCTTGCCCAGGCTCCATAGTAATGGGAACAGGCTTCACTTCCCTTCTCTCTTCAACACCTCCGGGCCACTTTTCAAACTTCTCCAGCCAAGAAGCCTTCCCCACACTTCCTCCTTTCTTGGCAGTTTCACTTTCCAAGCTGGGCAGCACTCCAATCTTATCTTTCGGCAGCTTAATCATCTCTGTAACTTTGCCAGACTGATCTTCCTCCACCACTTCAGAAAACAGCTTTTCTGCACAAAGAACCTGGCCTCTTTCTGCTGCACTCCCACCTTCCAGGCCCAGAACGAGTAACGTGGCAGACCATGCAAGCGCAATTCCAACACTTTGCAGGAAGGGTTCCTCCTTTTCTTCCACAACACAAGAAGCCTCTTGCCCACTTGCTGGCTCCAACATTCCTTCCATCGGGCGAAAGGAACCCTCTTCTCCTTTCTTCCTCCCCGGTAATGCAGTCTCTGAAGTTAAAGCCCTCTCGCTTTCCCCTTTACTGCCGACCGGGACTTCAAAGGACAGGCATTCCTTTGCAGTTTCTCCCACAGGAGCCTTGACTTCCATCTCCACATGGCACTCTTCCGTCTTTTCGGCCGTCCACACAAATTCCTCTGGTAAGACGGCTTCTGCAACGGGTTTTGGCCCGCTTTTAGCTTCCCCAACGCTCCACGCCTCTGGTTGGGATTCCTCATCGGCATCATCAAAGCGTCCCTCCTCTTCCCCTGGGAGACACATCCATTCAGGGGAACACACTATTTCATAGAGCCCCTTGATTCTCTCGTACAACACATCTACCTCCTTATGCAGCACACTCACATCATGCTGCCCATAACGAAGAGCTTCCTGCAACACATGCAGTCTCCGACAAACCTGCTTCCATTCCTGGACCACCCCATCTCTGGTCCCCATGGAATACTGAGCTCTCTCCTGCCCAGTCTCTTCAGCCTTCCAAACTGGCCCTTCCTTTGGCACAGTCACCTTGGCTGCCTCAGGTTCTGGGGACTCTCTCCCCCCTTCTGCCAGGTCCACCTGCCCATCCCTGGCACGCACCAGACGAGCACTCCTATGCTCCACCGCCTGGTAAGCGCTCCTGCGCTTCTCCGGTTCCTCCACCAGACGAGCGCTCCTACGCTCCACCGCCTGGCAAGCGCTCCTGCGCTCCTCCGGTTCTCTGGGCGCATCTTCCTCCTCCTTCTCACAAGAAGGGGCACCATCTGACGATCCTTCCATCACCCAGTGAGGGAACAAGCCTTGCAGGATCCTTCTAGCCTGCTGCTGCTCCACCTCACTTGGGACCCACGAATCGTCCTCTTCCTCCTCATCCGAGTCACTGTCCCAGAACTCCTCAGGACTCACCCATTCCACCTCCATCATGGGTCTGGACTTTGCGGATGGCATCTCTCTGATTAAGCCCTCGACAGATTTCTCCATGATAGGCTTTTTGATGAGATCTGGCTTTCTGTAATGAACGCTGGATTTTCTTGAATAGACCTCTGTAAGGACGACGCACAAACAGCAGCTTGATCCTACAAGTTTATTCCAGGTATCATTGCCTGTGAAGCCAGATCTGCTTCACAGGAACCAAAAGCAGCTTATATACAAGACACGCCCCAACAACTGTCCATCATCCCAAAGACCCAACCCCTAGCATGCAATGCTTAGCAAAGGTTGCATCAGATCTAAATGATTCAGCAATCCCAGCAGTCCATTGGGGCATGACCCCAGGGGTCACAGAGCTAGTGTCATGAGTCCAATTGTCCAATGGATATTCAGTCATATCTCCCTGAGTTAGCATAACACAAGGCAGTGCTTCCCATGTTGGTGTGGTGTGGCTCACAGCTCAAGGCTCTCTCTCTGCACTGCTCAAGCCTTCAAGGTCGCACCTGGCCGGGATTACCAGTATTGGAAGGGTCTAAGATTAGAGCACACTCAGCTCTAATTGACAGAACCTTACAGAGTATGCTCTGGTATAAGCGATTTGTGCACATCTATCTAGTCAATAAGATATTTATCTTATGTATATCTTCCACCTATACGTCCTTCCTCTCTTTTTTGTCCATTTCTCTTTAGATTTTCTTTCTACTAAATGCATTGCTTGAAAATTCCTTTCATTACCATATAAAACATTTGCAGAGTTTGCCTCAAATGTAGGAGTGTGGTTGCATTTTAGGTTCTCCTTATGCTATGAGGTGATCATTGTCTGGGTACAGAAACAAAAACCAACAGGCTGATGTCTGATACTTCCTACCATATATACCATATATACCCCTTTTAAGGCTGAAAAAGCCCCCCTTGGATTATACTCGAGTCAAACTTATGTATTATTTATTACTCTGTTATTATTTTATTACCTTTATTATTGTTACATTATTATTATCTATTATGCCATTTATTTTACACTATTGTTATTACATTTATTATTTTACACTATTTATTATTGTTACATTTATTAGTTTACTCTGTTTATTATTATTACATTTATTATTTTATTATGTAATTATTATTGGAAGGATACATAATATATTTACATTGAAGAAAGTTAGAATAATGGTGTTAACAGAGTTGGACAGTGTTATATTACTGTTTCATGTAAGCATTCAAAAACATTTAACCTACCGATGCGCCAATTAATGTAATTTTATTGGTATCTATTATTATTTTGAAATTTGCCAGTAGTAGCTGCATTTCCCACCCTTGGCTTATACTCAAGTCAATACGTTTCTCCAGTTTTTTGTGATAGAATTGGGTGTGTCGGCTTATATTCGGGTCGGCTTATGCTTGAGTATATATGGTAGATAGTTGGATTCAAAAGGCCCATTTCAGAGAATACTTTCTGTGAGGGTTTTGAAACATTTTCTGTGAATTTTCAGTTTAGTATATAATGTTACTATTAGTGTATTTTATGACAACCCAAGAAGGCAGACTGGTGGTTTTGTTTTTTTTACATACGAACCCTTTTGTCAGGAGTACCTAGCATTTGTGTGTGCATGCACCAAATACATAATGTTAACTGCAAAACTTTCAAAATGCCTTGAGTTGTTTTGAAGAAGATACACTTCTGTTTTTCTCCTTCCCTCTGTCGTTGCAGGTATGGTGTCAGTCCTGAGAATATTATTCTGTATGGACAAAGTATCGGAACTGTTCCCACTGTGGACTTGGCATCCCGGTATGAGTGCGCAGCTGTAATTCTTCATTCACCCTTGATGTCTGGGTTGCGGGTTGCTTTCCCGGACACTAGGAAAACATATTGCTTTGATGCTTTTCCAAGGTATGTGCAAAATTCTCTCTGAGGGAAGCATTCTTTATTGAGGATCCTGAAAATGAATATGTACCTTTAAAAAAATCAAAACTAGGTTGTGGACACATTTGCTTCATTGACAGTATTTGTGGTGTCCTCAAGTGAGTGTGTGTGTACATTAGCCAGTGTAAACATGTACAGCAAACTTTGAATGCTTAGCCTGAAGGCAATTCCTAACTCAGGAACAGATCACAAACTTTGCATGCATAAGGAAGCTGATTCCAAGCTTTGACATCTCTTAATTAGAGTTATTCAGGTGAAAACATAGGAATGATATCTAAGCAATGCAAAAGGTTATAACTACTTAGACAGTGGATCTGTTTATGTAGGGTAGTTTCCAGTTGTGTGATATACTGCTGCGTCTCCCTGCATTTTAAAGCATACTGATATATTATTTCCAGTATGACAAACCCGTTCCCTGAGCATTTATACTTTCAAAGCTTACTCTAAGGCTTTGGGACAGAGTTTGGATGAAAAGAGCCAAGTCAAATATCAGGTGAAAAACACTAGTGGTAGAGACCAGCGTAACAGCGGAAGTATGTTGTTTTCTGCAAACGTATTCCTTCCTAAATATTTCAAATTCATTTTGTACATTAAATATTTTGCAATTTGAATTAATGCCTGTCTGCCTGGTCGGCGACAAAAAAGATTTACACAAAAGATTTACACAGAAATCTTTTGTGTTTCCTGATGTTGGGACTCCATCAGAATGTAGTCTCTGTAGATTCCTCCTGCTGCACAGCAGTGTGGTTAAGAATACCAAGTAACTCTAATGTGGTCTTTGAATGATGCCTTCCTGTGCAGCTGAGCTGCCGGTGCAATGTCTTCCTGTGGTTTTTCCAAGCTGAAAATATTGCTTTTCTGAACTGCCTGACCAGGAAGGACTGAATAACACTAACTATGGCAATGTTAAAATAGGATGTTATTGGGTTCATTATTTATTTATTTATTTATTTATTACACTTATATACTGCCCCTCTCCGCTTGAAGGTGACTCAGGGCGGTTCACAATTGGCAGCAATTTGACGCCTCCACAACTATAAAGTGCAAGTTAAAACAGATTATAAATACAATTAAAACATTTAACATACATTATAAAAAAACAGGCAAAGCCATAAAACATAGTGTTCAACATCTCCTTACTAAAACCATGATCTAAGTGCATCGTCAATCGATCCGAATTTCATCTTTATCTAATTATGTTGCATTAGCAAAAGCTTGCTCAAAGAGTCATGTTTTAACCTTCTTACGGAATGTCAGGAGGGAGGGGGCCGATCTTATATCCATGGGAATGGCATTCCACAGCCGGGGGGCCTCCATTGAGAAGGCCGTGTCTCTCGTCTCCACCAATCGCATCTGTGAAGGAGGCAGGACTGAGAGCAGCGCCTCCCCAGACAATATTAAAGTCTTACATGATTCATAAGGAGAGATGTTCGGACAGGTAAGCTGGGCCGGAAACGTTTAGGGCTTTATAGGCTATAGCCAGCACTTTGAATTGTGCCTGGTAGCAAACTGGCAGCCAGTGGAGTTGGCGCAACAGAGGAGTTGTATGCTCCCTGAGCGCCGCTACCATTAGTAACCTGGCTGCTGCAAGCTGGACCATTTGAAGCTTCCAAACAGTTTTCAAAGCAGCTCCACGTAGAGTGTGTTGCAGTAGTCTATACGGGATGTAACCAGAGCATGGACTACCATGGCCAAGTTAGACTTCTCAAGGTACGGTTGCAGCTGATGCACGAGCTTTAACTGTGCAAATGCTCCCCTTGTCACCGCCGAAACCTGGGGTTCTACGCTTAACGATGAATCCAGGATCACACCCATTATGCGAACCTGTCGGAGCACGGTGATAAAAGGACTGATGTATTGCAGCCATAAAGCAGCAATACATATACAGCAGCACATAGCACACAGCACATCCAATCGCTTCGGGAACATCTTAGAATCATGGCGATTTAAGTTTCTATTATCAATTGAGGCATGTCTCCACATTCCATTATGATGGTCGTTCTCATTACAGGAAGCAGGAAAACATTTTTACAGTCCTTGCTAGGAACACTTGAATTTCTGTGATCCTTTAACTTCATACATGCTGGATAGCTTTCTAAACACACATAGCCAGCTTTAAAACACACACACTATTAAATCTCCTACTTAAACGAACACAGCACCAACAGAACCTACATCTTCAGGAGAAGTGTAACCCCGCCCAACACAGGCTGTAACCCTATGCCCTATTTGGTCTTTCGACTGACCAGGAGTTCCTCTGCCTTGTCTGGATTCAATTTCAATTTGTTCGCCCCCATCCAGACCGTCACAGCGGCCAAGCACCGGTTCAGGACCTGAACAGCCTCCTTAGTAACAGGTGGGAAGGAGTGACAGAGTTGGACGTCATCTGCATACAAGTGACACTGCACCCCGAAACTCCGGATGATCTCCCCCAACGGCTTCATGTAGATGTTAAACAGCATAGGAGACAGTATTGAGCCCTACAAGACTACACAAGACAATGGTTATGGGGTTGAACAGATGCCTCCCAACAACACCTTTGGCCACGGCTCTCTAGAAAGGACCAGAGCCACTGTAGAGCAGTGCCCCCAAGGCCCATTCCCGTGGTCAACGGATACCGTGGTCACCGGTATCGAAGGCCGCTGAGAGGTCCAGCAGAACCAACAGGGGCACACTCCCCCTGTTGTATTCATAAATTGTTGCACTATTGAGTGTTTGCTTCAGCGAGATGGTGGTGGGATACAGATAAAGCATTATTATTATAATTATTCCTTATTTTTATAGCTGCCACACAAAAGTGTTTTCTCATTACTGAACCAATGTGTCCTGATCTCTTGGTTTTCCTTTTCTGCTTCTGCAGCATTGACAAGATTTCTAAAGTCACCTCTCCTGTGTTGGTGATTCATGGCACCGAAGACGAAGTCATCGATTTCTCCCATGGTTTGGCAATGTACGAGCGATGTCCCCGAGCGGTAGAGCCTCTCTGGGTGGAAGGTGCTGGTCACAACGACATAGAGCTTTATGCACAGTATCTGGAACGGCTAAAACAGTTCATATCTCACGAACTCCCTAACTCCTGAAGAAAACCGACTTGATCTCTTTTTTTTGTTTTTCTTTCTTCTTCTTTTTTTACCTCAGTTAACTGTGAATGGAAGAATTTACCCGTTTTTGCACATGCATTAACTGGATTAGCTGTAATAGCTTTATAACTATGAAGAAATGCCCTCACATTTGGGTGGATCCAAGTGAGTCTTTTTTATATATATATATATATATATCAGGAATTATTGTAACAGTCACTACTGTAATCCCCAGTGATTTTTATAATAAAAGAAACCTTCATTAATGCTAGAAAAGTTGTGGAAAGAAGACTAGCTTTGAATACAAGGATATTACTAGTCCAATGTAATAATAATAATATGTCCAACCTTTCCCTATCCCGCCCATGACGTTGCTTGTCTCATTCTTTCAAATGCTTCCCACAGCCTAGAATGCCAGCAAGCCTGCACCTCAGCTTCCTCTTTCATTTATGGATTTGTCTAAAAGCATCACTCTCCATGTAACATTTCTAACTGTGCTATTATCGTAACTGGAATGTTTTTGTGGTGATTTCGCATTGTGGTTTGGGGGATATTTTTTCTCTCTTTGTGGGCAGCTATGGCTTCCCTGGTAAATCAATTAATAAATCCTGGGTACACGCATCACTTACAAATGGAGCCAATTCTGGAACGTTTTGTCCATTTTCTGCATATTTAGAACATGTAATATTCTTTTAAAAATCTATAATGACTGACGGCTAATTCTTTTTACTTCAAAATGTGTAAATTTACTAAGCCTCACCATTCAGTCCGGATGAGAGCTGATTTTTTTGAATTTCCTTGTGTAAAGCATTCCTGATAGAAGTTTTTAAAAATATTGTACATATGCGAATTTACATTATGCATAATTCCTGAACGGTAGTTTTGAATTTTATGTCTAGTTAATAAATTCTGGTTTGTATATTAATGTTTTGTTATAAGTTTTTATCCCTGCATTATTTTGCTAAATGAAAATTTTATAAGATTTCCGAGACAACAAAAAATAATACATATTTACTTTTGATGAATTTATGTAAAAAAAAAAGGAACTTTAATTAAAACTGATCTTTTTTTGTTTAGGGAAATTTTTTCATTCTGACACTGGAATCGCACAGAATATGCAAGACACTTAAAATCATTACACTAAGGGGCCTGTGGGGTTTTCTCCCCATATTGAACGGCCTTAAATGTACTGTAAGCCTCCGATTGTTGTAAAAATGGATTGGGATTGATTATGGTTTGTGTATTTGTTGCCGGAACGCAACAACAGTGGTTGTAATGGAATAAAGGATGCATGGAGTAAAGAACAATGGGTGTCGCTTCATTTTGTTCTGTGAACAGATTTGCACTTTACCATTGTCCCTGCCCTATAGATGTATTGCTCTAATTGATCTGGCCCTCTTAGCCTAAACTTATCATCTGGCTCCTGGACTTTGCTATCAGCCCTGTCCTTGCAACTGTATTGCACAAGTCCTGCCTCACTCATGAGCTTAGTACATGGCCATTATGTTGGGCTATTAGTTGTTGTTTATGTTTTTATGATGTTTGTATTTGTAAATTTTACTCTCTCTTTTTTTGTCGTGTCAGGAGCGACTTGAGAAACTGCAAGTTGCTTCTGGTGTGAGAGAATTGGCCGTCTGCAAGGATGTTGCCCAGGTGACGCCCTGATGTTTTTAATGTGCTATCATCCTTGTGGGAGGTTTCTCTGGAGCTGATAGGGGGAGCTCATCCACGCTCTCTCCGGATTCGAACCTGCAATCTTATCAGTCTTCAGTTCTGTGTTATATTTTAATGTCGGTTTGACTGGGTTTGTCCCCATGTAAGCCTCCCCAAGTCCCTATGAAGAGATAGTGGCAGGATACAAAAATAAAGTTGTTATTATTATATCAGTGGTTCCCAACCTGTGGTTCGTGGACCACCAGTGGTCTGAAAGAACGAAAATATGGTCCTTGGCCTCACCATTACTACACTGTTGCCTCGAAAGTACGCGTTTTCAACCTGTGGTTCGTGGACCACCAGTGGTCTGCAAGAACGAAAATATGGTCCTTGGCCTCACCATTACGACACTGTTGTCTCGAAACCACGCAGCAATGAGAGCAACTGGTGTCATGAAAACCTCTTTTAGTGCCACGGCAATGGGGATATCGGGAGAGGAGAGGCTGACTACCCACGAAAGATTACTACTACTACATCAGCTCTAGATTATGACTACTATCACATCAGCCCTAGGTTATGGGCGAGCAGATGGCGACTACTGGATGGGATATGTTCTGTATCAGAAAGTAGAGCTGATGAGGTCTAACCAATGCAGTTTTCCAAATCACCACCCCAAATAACCAAACCAACTCTGAAGTTGACCAAAAACGGATTGGTAACCCTTTTGGTAATAATTTTGGAGAGTGGTCCCTGGTCAAAAAAAGGTTGGGAGCCACTGATTAGTATGAAATACATTGGTATATTATCATTTACCAAAGGTTGAGAGCATAAGGAGGACTTGGGTTGCAATGTGATTTGGTGGTTATGTTGCCGAGCTTCAATCAATCAATTTTTATTACTTGCTTAGTCGCCCTCCACCAGCGGTGCTCTGGGCGACTTACAACATAAAACCCAATAATACACTTAAAGAGAATTATAGTTCAAACAACTAATCAAACACTCTGCCAAAGAGCCAAGTCTTCAGTGTGACAGTGAAGCATTTCAGTTCACGCATGGCTCGGATGTCGGGTGGCAGAGAGTTCCACAGTTTTGGGGCGGAGGCTGAGAAAGCCCTCCACCTTGTGACCTCCAGGCGGATTTCTCTAGGGCTCGTTATATGGAGGAGATTCTCTTGGAAAGATCAATAGAATCTCCTCTGAGACCACTGGGGTTGATAGGGGAAGAGGCGGTCCCTAAGGTACGTTGGCCCCTGTCCGTACAAGGCCTTAAAGGTCAATACCAGCACCTTGTAGGAGATCCGGAATTCGATCGGTAACCAAAGCAGCTGAGACAAGATAGGTGTTATATGACATCCCACAGGGGTTCCTGTAAGGAGCCTGGCAGCTGTATTTTGAACTATACGAAGTTTCCGGGTCACTGACAAAGGAAGATCAACATATAGAGCATTACAGTAATCCAGTCTTGAGGTGACTGTGACATGGATCACTGTGGCTAAGGCCTCCCCGGAAAGATTGGGCGCCAGCTGCCTAGCCTGGCGAAGATGGAAAAACGCGTTTGCTGACGGCGGAGATCTGGGCCTCCATTGTCAGCAAGGGATCCAAAATGACACCTAGGCTTTTCATGGTGGCAGATGGAACAAAAGGCTCACCGTCAAGGGTAGGCACCAGTCACTCCACTCCCACAGGGCGGCCAGGTCACAGGATCTCCGTCTTCGCCGGATTCACCCTCAGCCTGCTAGCACGCAGCCATCCAGTCACGGCTTCAAAGCATAGAGTGAAATTATCAGGTACCGAAACTGCCCCGGTCTCCAAACACAGAAGGAGCTGGGTGTCATCAGCGTACTGATAACACTCCAGTCCGATACTCTGTACCAGCTGAGCGAGTGATTGAACATAGATGTTAAATAAAAGAGGGGAAATGATAGCCCCTTGAGGTACCCCACAATAGAGGGGGCACCTCTCGGAGGCTTGTCCCATCCACTCCACTCACTGTCCCCACTTCTGGAGAAATGAACTGAACCAATTAAGGGCCAGCCCACGGACTTCGGACGCGGCGAGGCGGTGTATCAACAGATCGTAATTGACAGTATCAAACGCTGCAGTGAGATCAAGAAGCACTAGCAGCGCCGATCCGCCTTGGTTGAGCTGGCAACGGAGCTGGTCTGTGATGGCAACCAGAACAGTCTCGGTCCCATGCCCAGAACGGAAACCGGGCTGGAAGGGGTCTAAGCCGGCTGTGTCGTCCAAGAATTCCTGGAGCTGCCCCGCTACCTCCCACTCAATTATCTTGCCCAGAAACGAAAAATTCGAGACTGGGTGGTAATTGGCAGAAACCGAGGGGAGCTTGAATGGTGAGGTCCTGCATTCAGATCTTTCTAACTTATTTGAGAAGATACTTTGGTCGCGATTTGTCCTTCAGAAAATCTGTATTAAGTCCTTTGCTTCTCCAGTTCTGTTGCCAGTTCATTAGATCAGTGTTTCCCAACCAGTGTGCCGTGAGCGATCATCAGGTGTGCTGTGGGAAATTGAAACCTCCAATATCCTTTCTTCCCCCTCCTGCTTTTTTCTTTTTCTTCTCCACTCAGGCTCCCTTCTTCCCAGCCTCGCTCTGCTTGCTTTGCCTTGCTTTGCTCACGCTGCCGGTTTTGCGGGAGAGGGGAGGGAGGAAGACGTGACCCGTGCGGGTGCTACTGCACAGACTCGCCCCACGTCTTCCTCCCTCCCCTCCACAGTGCTCTCTGGATATATGTGAACAATAACTCCAAAACTCAAGGTCAATGCCCACCAAACTCTTATAGTATTTTCTCTTGGTTATGGTAGTTCTGTGTGGCAAGTTTGATTCTATCCCATCATTGGTGGAGTTCAGAATGCTCTTTGATTGTGGGTGAACTATAACTCCCAGCTGTTGAGCAAGACCTTTGTGTGTGCCTTTCTGCCATTCCTGCCAGGATATCTATGTTGTGTTCATCGAAACAGGCCCAGATTTCACAGAGTGTATAAATACATTTAAAAACATATTAACTATATGTATTACTGTGTTAGAGTGTCATTTTGTGTCATTTTGGTTGGTGGTGTGCCCCAGGATTTTGTAGATGTAAAAAATGTGCCGCGGCTCAAAAAAGGTTGAAAAACACTGCATTAGATCATGGTGATGGTAGATGTGATCCAGTCAATTTTATGAAAATTTATAGTTTTATCAACTGATGATGAAAATTCACTTACATGTGGATGGTGGGGGGACATGACATGACAGCCTGGTCTTCTTGACTTACTTCATCATAAAGGCAAATAGGATTGCAAATGATGATAATGATGTCTCAGTCGAAGGGAGGAAAAGGTCAAGATGTGGATATTTCCGTTACTGGGTTGCTGTGCGTTTTCTGGGCTGTCCCAGAAGCATTTTCTCCCGACATTTCACCCACATCTATGGCAGGTAACCTCTGAAGGCGAAACGTCAGGAAAGAATGCTTCTGGAAGATGGCCATACAGTCTGGAAAACCCACAGCAACCCAGTGATCCCGGCCATGAAAGCCTTTGACAACACATTTCCGTTACTGTTCTACAGGTTCATAGTTCAGTCTAGCTCTGTTTGCCTCGAAATACACAATGTGTGTTATTTATATTTTTGCTGTGAGCCTTGGCAGTCTAGATATTTATGCTTACTTGATATTAGCCTGGATACGTTACATTGTGAAGTGAATGAAACCTACATAGGTTTGCGATTGGAGAAAGAAGCCTTTTCAGTGTGAATGGAGTGCCTTGGAGACCTCTATCGGTTGCAGTGAAATTGCAGCCTTGTTGCATACATCAGTGTTTCCCAACCTTTTTTGAGCCGCGGCACACTTTTTACATTTGCAAAATCCTGGGGCACACCACCAACCAAAATGACACTCTAGCATAGTAATACATATACCTAATATGTTTTTAAAATGTATTTATACACTCAGTGTGAAACCTGGACCTGTTTCGATGAACACAACATAGATATCCTGGCAGGAATGGCAGAAAGACACAAACTTCCCACACAGAACTCCCATAACCAAGAGAAAATGCTATAAGAGTTTGGTGGACATTGACCTTGCGTTTTGGAGTTGTAGTTCACCTATATCCAGAGAGCACTGTGGACTCAAACAATGTTGGATCAGGACCAAACTTGGCATGAATACTCAATATGCCCAAATATGAACGCAGATGGAGTTCAGGGTAAATAGACCTTGACATTTGGGAGTTGTAGTTGCTGGGATTTATAGTTCACCTACAATCAAAGAGTATTCTGAACCCCACCAATGATAGAACTGGGCCAAACTTCCCACACAGAACCCCCAGGAGGCAAGAGGAGGTCTCCACTTGGGGAAAGGGAGGCGGGCCTTCCCAATGCACGGAGAGGGAGAGACCAAGTAGACAACGGGTGGGGAGGGGGGTTGTTTGTAATTTTGTGCCTTTATCGAGGTAAGTTTCTTAGGGTTTTTATACTTCAACACACTAGACTTTCCCCCTCCCCTCCTGGAGGTTCCAATTTCCCACGGCACACCTGATGATCGCTCACGGCACACTAGTGTGCCCCGGCGCACTGGTTGGGAAACACTGGCATACATCACTCATATTTGGGGGTTGTAATGACCTGGTCACCAAGGTCATCTTTAAAATCCACCTCTAAAATGGAGGAAGGGACTGTTTTCTTCTCTCTTATTCAATACATCACATCTGATTTCCTCCTTTTCTGTGCGTTCTTTTTTCACAACTCTTTCCCCCTTCTGAGCAATGTCTTTGATCATTCGATAGAGATAGCAGTGTTTGCTGAAACAAAATTTTAACATTATTTACAAGCTTTCCCGGAAAATAAACAATAAGGTACTAAATAATATAATAAATAGTGACAAAATGTATATTTAAAAAGTGATAATCCTAATGTCATAGAGCAGGCCTGGGCAAACTTCGGCCCTCCAGGTGTTTTGGACTTCAACTCCCACAATTCCTAACAGCCGATAGGCTGTTAGGAATTGTGGGAGTTGAAGTCCAAAACACCTGGAGGGCCGAAGTTTGCCCAGGCCCGTCATAGAGTATTAAATAACTCCTGAAATAGGGTTGCCTGTCCAAGTCTATCCCGGGCCCTTAGGTTTCTGGACCAAAATCCGCCATACAATCCAGCTCAAAGCAGATAATCTGGATTATATATGGCAATGTAGATGGAGCCTAAGGTTGCATCCACACTAGAATTAACCATGATGGTGCAGCGGGTTAAACCACTATGCTACAGAACATGCTGACCAGAATTTCGGCAGTTTGAATCCGTGAGCAAGATGAGCTCTCGTTTTTAGCTCCAGCTTCTTCCCACTGTTCAAAAACATGAAAATGTGCGTAGATCAATAGGTACCACTTCGGCGGGAAGGTAAGGGCACTCCATGCCGTCATTCTGGCCATATGACCTAGGAGGTGTCTACAGACAACACTGGTTCTTCGACTTAGAAATGGAGATGAGCACCACTCCCCAGAGTCGGACACGACTAGACTTAATGTCAAAGGGAAACTTTTACCTTTAGGCAATTCTATGAAATTATGGGAGTTGTAGTTTATAAAGATTTAGGAAACTTTCTCTGCTTAAGAATGCTGGTGCATGACCAAACTATAAATCCCAGGAGTTAAGGACATTGGAAAATCCTGCAACATTACGCCGCAGACCAAATGTGCCTGGGCTACTGGGAAATGACGTGTATTTCATTTGCCTCTTTATTCCCTAAGTGGGATCCAACAGTCCCACAGAAAGGACAGGGTTTGGGACAAATGAACAGTATCATATAACACTGCCATGTTAAAACAATAATATGACAATTATTTAACCGGGTTAGCACAGTAGTTTAAACCGCCTGCTATAGAAGATCCTGCTGACCGGAACATTGGCAGTTCAAGCCTGGGTTGAGGTGAATTCCTGCTGTCAACCCAGCTTCCGCTCACCTAGGAGTTCAAAAACAACAGTGTAAGTAGATAAATAGGTACCGCTTTGTTGGGGAGGTAAAGGGTGGCCTGAAAAAACATGTCGGCAAAAATCCAACCAGAAAAGGAGTCCATGGACAACAGGTTCCTCGGAGTGGAAAATGAAACAACAGCACCTCCCCATGGCTGAGTTAAGCATAGCCGGATGCCGGAGATGAAAAAGTGGAAGCTTTGCCTCTGTTTATGTACTGTCTGTCTCTATCAATTGTATAATGGCATTGAATGTTTGCCATATATGTACCTACATTCTGCTCTGAGTCCCCTTGGGGAGATAGAGTGGAATATTTATTTATTATTTATTTATTTAAAACTTTTATATCCCGGCCTTCTCACCTCCGAAGAGGGACTCAGACCAGCAAACAGCAAGTATTCAATGCTAACATTTAAAATCTAAAAACATCATAAATTTACAATAAAAGTTACAATAAAATACAATACAATAATTACATTTAAAAAGCCTTTTTCCAAAGTAAAATCAAGTCCAACTTAATCCCTATATTCAGTCCATATCAGTTGTTGGTGACTTTAGTCGCTTCACGATCTCCTCCTTCATTCTGCGAAGGCCTCATTGCACAGCCACGTTTTCACGAACTCCCTAAAACCCAGGAGGGAGGGGGCGGATCTAATTTCATTTGGGAGGGAATTCCACAGCCGGGGGGCCACCACAGAAAAGGCCCTGTCCCTCGTCCCCACCAGACGCGCCTGCGAAGGTGGTGGGACTGAGAGCAGGGCCTATCCAGATGATCTTAACACTCTTGACAGTTCATAGGGGAGAATACGTTCAGACAGATAAACTGGGCCGAAACCATATAGGGTTTTGTAGGTCAACATCAGCACTTTGAATTGTGCTCGGAAGCTAATTGGCAGCCAGTGGAGCTGGTGCAACAGGGGAGTTGTGCGCTCCCTTTACCCCACTCCCGTTAGTAGTCTGGCTGCTGCGCGCTGGACTAATTGCAGCTTCCGGGCAGTCTTCAGAGGCAACCCTACGTAGAGAGCATTGCAGTATTACGGGATGTAACCAGAGCGTGGACCACCGTGGCCAGGTCTGACTACGGGCGCAGCTGGTGCACAAGCCTGAGCTGTGCAAAAGCTTCCCTGGCCACTGCCGAGACCTGGGATTCCAGGCTCAGCAACGAGTCCAGGATCACTCCCAGACTGCAAAGCTGCGCCTTCAGTGGGAGTGTAACCCCGTCAAGCACAGGCTGTAACCCTATGTCCTGTTCGGCCTTACGACTGACCAGGAGTACCTCTGTCTAGATTGGATTTAGGTTCAATCTGTTAGCCTTCACCCAGTCCGTTACAGCAGTCTTTCTCAACCAGTGTGCCGTGGCACACTAGTGTGCCGTGAAGGACCTCCTGCTGTGCCACGAGAAAAGCTCTCTGCCCCCCTTCCTCCCCCCCTCCTGCCGAACTCCTGCTGCTTGGGGGAGGAGGAGGAAGGGCCGGGCAGTGGAGAAGAAAAAGAAGAAGGGGCTGGGGCGCCGCCTCCTTCGGCCGTTTCCCCAGCCAGCCTCCAATCCGCCATGACTCCCACCATGACTCTTGCCCCTCGCTCGCTGAAGCTGCGTGGAGGAGCCCGCCCACTGAAGCCCGCCCACTGAAGCCCGTCCACCGCTCATGCTCTTCCTCTGTGGGAGAGCTGAAGCTGGGGGGAGGAGGCGGGGCATGGGGCGGCCTGGCTCTGCCCCCTCCCCCGGCTTCGGCACTCCCCGCAGCTGCTCCAGCCTTGAGGGGACAGTGCCAAGCCAGCATTGTGCTGGCTCTGGCACCGCTGGCTTGGCACTGCCCCCTCAAGGCTGGAGCAGCTGCTGGGAGAGGTGAAGCTGGGGGCAGGGGGTGGGGCATGGTGCAGCCTGGCTCCACCCCCTCCCCGGCTTTGGCACTCCCAGCAGCTGCTCCCAGCAGGCCACCAACCCCCAGCTGTTCTTTACTGTGTTAGAGTGTCATTTTGTGTCATTTTGGTTGGTGGTGTGCCCCCGGATTTTTTTAATGTTAAAAGTGTGCCACTGCTCAAAAAAGGTTGGGAAACACTGCGTTACAGCAGCCAAGCACCAGTTCAGGACTTGAACAGCCTCCTTAGTAGCAGGTGAGAAGGAGTGACAGAGTTGGGCATCAGACGACACCGTACCCCGAAATATTACACACACATGCTGTGCTGACTCATATAATGCAGTTTAATGCATGGTATAGCAGTGTAGATGGCCCTGTGATCCTGGTGAGATGAGCGAAAGCCCTTAAAACTCCAACAACTGCCTTTCAGAGAGCTAAGCTGTACAAGGCTTTATATGTCATAATAACCAGCACTTTGATTTATGCCCAGAAATTGACTGGTAGCCAGTGAAGCTGGGTTTGATATGCTTGCTCATGAAATAAATATCTGCCTAGGGCAGAAAGGTAATGAAGGCTGCATGCGAGGCACATTTCTTTGACAGCCAGTCCACCTAGATTAAGGGGAACATGATCATGACCTGGTTGGATTAGATCAAACATCTTGAACTCTCACAGGAAAAGAAAAGAGATGTTCGAGAAATGCTGCATCAGGCTGGTTACTAATCTGACCCTGATTCCTTCTTGGTGAAATGCGACCAGCCCTTCCTTCCTCCATATGGGCAGAAGGGAGGCAACAGGATGCCAACCAGAAGGGAGTGGAGCAGATAGGAAAGAGCCTTGTTTCCACTCCTTTCTTTTCCTGTGTGCTGTTTTCACATCTTGCAGGAAAAAGGTTGAGATGCATCGTGGGAAACACACCAGAAGATTGGTTTTCCATTAAAACGATGCACCTGGAGCTTGGCTATTATTATTAATTTGTGGGGTACCCCAGGGGGCCATTCTCGCCCCTCTGTTATTTAACATCTATAAGCAACCACTTGCCCAGCTGGTGCACAGCCAGGGGCGGACCAAGCTTTTCCCGGGGGGTACGCAAAAAAAAAAATCGCGCCCCCCCAGTGCGCGTGCGCCAATCTGCACACACGCACTGGCTCCAAAGTGGGAGCCAGTACACATGCGCCGACCTTTTCTTGGATGCGCAAAAAGGTCCACGCATGCGGAAGCGTGGCCGGAGCGCCCCAGGCTGTCTATCAAAGGCGTGGCGCATGCGGCGGCAGCGCGAGGCCGGCTGCGGAGGTCTGGCGGCGCGGCCGCGGGACTGCGCAACATGGGCACCACAGGCGCCGCGGGCGGTGGAGAGCCGGCGCGGCCCTCCCGGGTGATGTCACCCCTCCCCGGTGATGTCGCCCTACGCACCTGCTTCCTCCGCCTAATGGACGAACCAGCCCTGTGCACAGCTTTGGGCTTGGGTGTCATCAGTACGCTGATGACACTCAGCTCATTCTGACGATGGAGGGCCGACCCGACTCTGTTCCCAATAATTTCCATCTCTGCCTTGAGGCCGTTACTGGATGGCTGTGAGCCAGTAGGTTGAAGGTGAATCCAGCGAAGACGGAGATCCTCTGACTGGGCCGCCTGGGCGGAAGGGAACTCCAGTTTCCGACTCTGGACGGTGTGGCGTTATGCCCATCGTCTTCGGTAAAAAGCCTTGGAGTCCATTTGGACACCCAACTCTCCATGGAAACCCAGGTTTCCATGGTTAGTCAAACTGCGTTCTTCCATGTTCAACAGACTCGGAGGCTGGCCCCCTACCTGTCCCGTCGCGACCTAGCCACGGTGATCCAAGCGACGGTCATCTCAAGATTAGACTACTGTAACGCTCTTTACATTGGCCTACCTCTGTCGGTGACCCGGAAACTTAAGCTAGTGCAAAACTTAAGCTAGTGCAAAATGCCGCAGCTCGGCTGCTCACGGGAACGCCTGTGGGCTGCCATATTACACCGGTGCTGCGGGATTTGCACTGGCTCCCTATTGAATTCCGGATCACTTTCAAGGTGTTAGTTTTGACTTTCAAGGCCTTGCATGGTCTGGGGCCAGTGTACCCGAGGGACCGCCTCACCCTGTACAATCCTATGAGATCTGAAGATAAAGATCTTCTACTTGTCCCAAGCGCTAAAGCCTACCATCTTATGGCTGCGAGGAGAAGGGCATTTTCCATCATTGCCCCTACGCTGTGGAATTCCCTGCCACCGGAGACCAGGTCACTTAGCGATCTCCTGGCCTTCCGGAAATCGTGTAAAACCTGGCTATTTCGACAGGCTTTTCCAACCGAGTCACCCTAAACATTGTCAGTCGAGTTAAATGCTGTTTTTTAATGTAATTTTTAATGTTTTATTGCTGTGTTTTACTAATTTTAGGTTTATTGCTGCCGTTCTTTCCTTAACTTGTGAGTTGCCCCGAGCCTCTGGGGAGTGGCGGCTGAAAAATAAATAAATAAATAAATAAATAAATTGTTATTATTGTTTCATACACAACAAGATCAGTACACAGCAAACAAGGTCACTCTGCTGGCTTTTGTTTTGGATCACATGTCGGACACTTCCCAATTATCTAGGACTGTGTGATGTAATGACGAATAATGTGTGCAGATCTGAGTAGGGTGGCCTTTTGCAGCTGACAGATGGTAACTTTGTCAGCTCTGATTGTTCTTAAGTGCAGGCCAAGGCTCTTAACGCATCTCTCCCTATGAACCATCCTGTCCGAATGCATCTCTCCCTATGAACCATCAAGATGTTTAAGATCATCCGGAGAGGCCCTGCTCTCGGTCCCGCCTTCTTCGCAGGCACGATTGGCGGGGACGAGAGACAGGGCCTTTCAGTGGTGGCTCCTCGGCTTTGGGACGCCCCCCCTAGTGACATCAGATCGGCCCCCTCCCTCCTGACATTTCGCAAGAAAGTCAAGACCTGGCTGTTTGAGCAGGCATTTGCGATGAAATATAATGGTTTAATTAGATATATGGAATGACGACGACGTGACGGAAAGTGATTTCAACGTGACGCTGAGAACTGCAATTGTATGTTTTAATTGCTAACTCTTGTGTTATATGGTTATTGTTTGGTTTGTTTTGCTCGTGTTTTGAATGGAGGGCAGAGACTGCCTTGTGTAAACCGCCCCGAGTCTCTTTCGGGCTGAGAGGGGCGGTATAGAAATGTGTTAAATAAATAAATAAATAAATAAATAAATTTAGGCACTGTGCCCAGTGTGCCAATCACCACTGGGACCACCTTTCCTGGCTTGTAAGCTTTTCCAGTTGCTTCTCATCAATCCTGCTATCACCTGGAATTGCAATGTTGATGATCCATACTTGGTCCCTGTCCCATCCCGCCCCCCGCCCCTCCCCGCCACGATTGTGAGATCAGGAGTATTATGCTCCAAAACTGTCAGTCTGAATTCGGAGGTTCATTTTTTGTAACTTTTTCAGGCTTGCAATCCCACCAGTTCTTTGTCACATGTAGATGGTATTTGTGGCACGTTTCAATGGACCATCTGAGCAATGGTGTTATGCCACTGCTTGTAATTCATCTGTGCAATCTTCCTGCAGCAGCTAAGTATATGATCCATTGTTTCGTCTGCTTCCTGGCTTGCAGAGTCTACACTTGGTATCTGTTGTCAATTTTTCTATTATTATTATTATTATTATTATTATGCCCTTGGTGCCCCTGTCCTTTTAGCCAAACACTATCCAAAGCTGCCCCCATCTTTGGTTTTCTGAATGGAAATGAACCATGTGTTTACACGTGTATCCCAAGATTATAAAAGGAACTTTTTATATGACAGTGGAATCTTAAGATCTGCCTATAATCCCTCAGAATTGCTCATCTGGGATCTTTTGGGATCGGAGGCAAAGTTTATTTATTTATTTATTATTTCAATTTCTATACCGCTCCTTCCCGCATGCTTGGGGCGGTTTACACAATCTAAAAACAACACACACAGTATAAGTGAACAACAACAAAATAACTACATATACATACTAAAAAATTATATAAATTCAAAGGACAAGAGTTACAGAGGGCTACTCAGATTGAAAGCTTGCCGAAAGAGAGCAGTTTTACACACCCTCCGAAAGGAGGACAACTCTCTAATCGCTTGGACTTCATCAGGCAAAACATTCCAAAGCGTCGGTGCCACCACCGAGTAGGCTCTTTGTCTGGTAGATGACAGGTGGTAAGTCCGGACAGTAGGGACATCAAGGAGATTTTGTTCTTTCGACCGAAGCGATCTCTGGGGAACATATGGGGAGAGGCGGGTCCTTAGATACACAGGCCCTAGACCAAACCTGGGCAACCTACGGCCCGCGGGCCAGATGCGACTCGGCAGCCAATTCTGTCTGGCCTGGGGAGAAGGGCGTTGGGGGCGGGGCCAAGAGGAAGGGGTGCCGCTGCCACCATCCCATCGCGGGCTGTGGGGCCTGCGTCGGCAGACCGCCCACTGCTCCGGAGAACAATCAGAGGAGCGGCGGCTTTGGAGTGCCTGCCATCCCGGGAAGCGATCCAGGCCTGCAGCGGGAGCAGTCGGCGAGCTGCGGCGGCTGATCGCCCTGGCGACCCGGGAGGCTTGATCGTCTTCTGGTTCACCAGGGTGATCACCCGCCGCAGTTCACCGACTGCTCCCGCTGCAGGCCCGGATCGCCTCCCGGGATGGCAGGCACTCCAAAGCCGGGATGGCAGGCACTCCATGGCAGGGCGATCAGCCGATCGGGAACGGCAGGGAACAAGAGTGGGCGGAGGCCTGCAGCCTCCGATCTTCTGCTGCTCTGCTCTGCTGCGGTGGCGGCTGGGTCCACTTTGCCATCCTCTGGGCTGGGTCCATTGGGCCATTCCATCTTGGGATCCTTCCTCTCTTGAGGATGTCAGCCTCTATCTTGGTTCGCACCTTGTCTTCTTGAAATTTATTTTAGTGGTTTTTATTATTATTTTATAATAATAATAATTTTATTATAATAATATAATAAATAATATAGTATGTTATATTATATTATAATTTCAATATATTATAATGTCTATATATATACTATAATATAACAATTATGATATTAATACTAATATATGAATATTTCTTGATATATTAATATGTTAATATTAATGATGTGTAATATATAGTAAATATAGTAAATAAATAAATAAATAAATAATGTAGATTAGCATGTAGTTCAGCCTTTAGGTGCGGCCCTCCAGAATATTTTTTGGCTCTCGTGTGGCCCCTTGGAAAAAATAATTGTCCACCCCTGATCTAGACCATACAAGGCCTTACAAGTTGACACCGAGTCAACAAACTGAGGAGTGAGCTGTAAAATCGTGACAGTTTCCTGGTCTTCTCAATGCATAAAAAAGAATCCTATGTTCATCCCTTAATGCCTTTCCCATTCTCATATACAAGAGTATTAAAAACCATTATGAAAGTCGAGAATAAATACAGCTATGAAATAAGGTTATGAGATGAAATGACCACATAAGCATTTGGCCAGGAATGCTGTCGAAATGTGTCTCCCCAGTGACAATTTTGGGAGAAGATCAACAGACATCGTCTCACAATGTTGGATGGTGTAACTAAACATCAGTTGACTTTCTAGATGGTGCCAGAATATAGATTGAGCCTGTCATTCGGACAGTCCCTTGGGAAGCAGTGTTCCTAAATGAGCGGCTCCTGTGTTTCTCTGTGTCGACAGGCATGACTTACATCAGGCATGGGCCAACTTGGGCCCTTCAGGTGTTATGGACTTCAACTCGCACAATTGCGAACAGTGTCAGGCTTAATTGGCTGAGGGGGGGAGGGGGTAAAGGGCCTGAGGCTGTTAGGAATTGTGGGAGTTGAAGTCCAAAACACTTGGCGGGCCGAAGTTTGACCACATCTGGTCAAGAGTGATGCAGCAGGCAAAAAAAGCCAATGTGATTCTGGGTTGCATCAAGAGGAGCCTAGTGTTGACATCGAGGGAAGTCATAGTCCCACTCTCTACTGTCTGAATCAGACCTCACCTGGAATAATACTGTGTCCACTTCTGGGTACCATGATGCAAGAAGGATATGGACAAGCTGGAAAGTGGCCAAAGGTCTGGAAGGACTGACTTATAGAGCTGGGTCTGTTTAGCTTGGAGAAAAGAAGGCTGGGAGAAGGGGACATGAGAGCCCTGCTGAAATATGTGAAAGGATGCCATAGGGAGGAGGGAGGAATTTTTTTTCTGCTGTTCTGTAGACCAGTGTTTTCCAACCTTTTTTGAGCCATGGCACATTTTTTACATTTACAAAATCCTGGGGCACACCACCAACCAAAATGACACAAAATGGCACTCTAACACAGTAATACATATAGTTAATATGTTTTTTAATGTATTTATACACTCAGTGTGAAACCTGGGCCTGTTTCAATGAACACAACATAGACATCCTGGCAGGAATGGCAGAAAGACACACATGAAGGTCTTGCTCAACAGCTGGGAGTTAGAGTTCACCCGCAATCAAAGAGCATTCTGAACTCCACCAATGATTGAATGGAATCAAACTTCCCACACAGACCTAACAAACCAAGACAAAATACTATACGAGTTTGGTGGGCATTGACCTTGAGGTTTGGAGTTGTAGTTCACCTATATCCAGAGAACACTGTGGAGGGGAGGGAGGAAGATGTGGGGCGAGTCTGCGCAGTAGCGCCTGCACGACTGCTCCCGCTGCAGGCCCAGATCACCTCCAGGGATGGCAGGCACTCCAAAGCTGCCGTTCCTCTGGCCTGTCTGCCGACACAGGCCCCACAGAGCCCGCAATGGGATGGCGGCAGCGGCACCCCTTCCTCTTGGCCCCGCCCCCAACACCCTTCTCCCTGGGCCGGACAGAATCGGCTGCCGGGCTGCATCTGGCCCGCGGGCCGTAGGTTGCCCACCCCTGCCTTAAAGGTTAAAACCAGCACTTTGAATGTAATCCGGTACTCCACTGGCAGCCAGTGCAATTGCTGCAAGATTGGAGTAATATGACATCTCAACGCAGCTCCGGCGAGCAGTTGAGCTGCCGCATTTTGCACTAGCTTGAGTTTCCGGTTCACAGACAAAGGAAGGCCGATGTAGAGGGCGTTACAGTAGTCTAATCTCGAGATGACCGTCGCCTGGATCACCGTGGCTAGGTCACTCCTGGATAGGTAAGGTGCCAGCCGCCTAGCCGGCCGCAGATGGAAAAATGCAGATCTGCTCACAGCAGAGACCTGGGCCTCCATTGTTAGCAGTGGGTCCAAGTAGACCCCCAGACTTTTTACTGAGGTAACATCACTGTAACATTAGGAATAATAATGATAATAATAATGTAACGCCTACCCTGGATGGCGCCGTCCAGGGTAGGCAGCCGGCATTCTCCCCCACCCGGGCACCCCAGCCATAGGATCTCCGTCTTCGATGGGCTCACCCTCAACCGGCTGGCCCGTAGACATCCAGTCATGGCCTCAAGGCACACATGGAAATTATTGGGTACAGAGTCCGGCCGGCCCTCCATCCTGTAACATCACTGTAACATTAGGAATAATAATGATAATAATAATAATATTTATTTGTACCCCGCCACCATCTCCCCAAGGGGACTGCAGGGGGCGGCAAATAATAAATAAATAAATAAATAAATTACATGAGCCACCATCTCCCCAAGGAGACGCCCTTCAGTACAGTAACACAATATAACATAAAATGACACAAAAACACCAAGGGGGGACGGGACACATAAAATGCAAAACCAATCTAAATTAACAGCAGAACACTATAAAATCAGAACATTAAACACTAAACATGAGCACCGTGGGCAGGGCCAAATTCAAGGTAAAATTATTTTTATTGATAGGGCAATAAAATATATCAGGGCAGGGGATCCGGGGGATAAGGTAAGATTTAGTTGCACAAACCAGAAAATAAAGTGCTTCTGAGGGCCTTATATGCAGAGTTTGGTCAGGAATTATCTTACATTCAATCATTGAAGGCACACTGGAACAGCCAAGTTTTCAGGCTCCTCCTAAAGATTGCCAGGGTGTGGGGCTTGCCTGATATCTCTGGGAAGCGAATTCCAGAGCCAAGGGGCCACCACAGAGAAGACCCTCTCCCTCGTCCCCACAAGTCGCGCTTGCGATGGAGGCGGGAGCGAGAGAAGGGCCTCTCCGGAAGATCTAAGAGAGCGTGTGGGCTCGTAGATGAAGATGCCGTCGCGCACAGGGGTAATTTTAAATGGTAAGCGAACATTATTTTGCGCCCCCCCCCAAAAAACATTATTTTGGCGCCCTCCTCATTGGGGGCTTCTTTACAAACCAGATTAGCAGCCAAGATGGGGGGGGGGGAGAGAGAGAAAGAACCCTTGTCTGCTTGAGGCAAGTGTGAATATTGCAATCGGCACGTCTACACTGCTGAATGCAGGGCCGGTTCGTCCATTAGACGAACTATGCAGGCGTGGTAGGGCGACGTCACACGGGAGGGGCGCCGCCGTGCCGGCTCCCCGGCGTCCGCGCCGCCCATGCCTCCCGTGCCATGCTGCCCTGTCACAGCACCGGCCAGGCCTCCGCGGCCGGGCCCGCAACCGCGGCGGTGCGCACCTTGCCGTTTTAGGCAGCCCGGGCGCTCCGCCGCGCTTCCGCATGCACGGAACTTTTGGCGCATGCGTACTGGCTCCCGCTTTGGAGCCAGTGCGCGTGTGCAGATTGGCGCATGCGCACTGGCCGCCAAAGCAGGAGGCGCACTCTGGAGCCAGTGCGCGCGCAGATTGGCGCTTGCGCATGGGGGGCGGAATTTTTTTCGCTTACCCCCCGGGAACAGCTTGGTACGCCCCTGGCTGAATGAATGAATGCAGCCTGTCCTTGCTTAACTGCCACGGGGGCCTGGGAGTTGAAGTTTGGAGAGGGTTAGGGTTAGGGTGCGGGGAGAGAGGAGAGAACAAACTCCCTGGGACCCCTGAGTCTCACCCCGTCCATCCATCCCTTTGCTGCTGCTCTTCCAAGAGAGAAGGGGGTCCTGTAGGGAGCCAAGGAAGGGAAAGAAAGCAAGCCAAGGGAAGGGAGGCAAGCCCCACCTGGCCTCACCTCCTCGCGGGCGCCCTCCACCGCCTCCGCCTCCTGAGGCACCGAGGTGCTGCTGCCTCTCTCGCTTCTGCTGATGGCCAGGGCGGCCGCCGAGGCTGGGGGGGACATGGCGGAGGCGCCAGCAGCGCCAGCAGCAACTCGGGGCCCCTCGGGTCCGCGACTCGTATTATTATGACTAGGAGCGAGGAGCCGTCTTCGCCGCCCTCATGCCGTGGGCCCCGCAGTCTGAGCGGGTGGCTTTGTGCCTTCGCCCGGCTGGTGGCTTCCTGCCTAAGGGGCTGCTCTGGTGGAGACGGCCGGCCGCGCGCGCAGCCCAGGAACAGTGAGGGGGGTGGTGGTTGTGCGCATGCTCCGGGAAAGGGAGAAAGGGAGAAGGAAGGGAAGCCCCGCCCCCGGGGCGCTGCTGGGCATGCGCAGCAGCGGAGGCCGGACGCTGTCTGGCGGGTGGGGGAATGCACCCTTACCCAGATGGCGCCCCATGCGGCCGCTTCCTTGGCCTACCTGTAGGACCGCCCCTGGTCAGGCAGGTAGGCGGGTCCCAAGCTGTTCAGGGCTTTGTAGGTAAGAACTTCTTGGCCGCAGTAGCAGAGGAAATAGTTGACCGGAAGGTTGGCAGTCCAAAGCTGCAAGTCGGGGTGAGCTCTCGACTGCCAGCCCTAGCCCCTGCCAATCTAGCAGTTCAAAAGCATGCAATGCGAGTAGATCAATAGGTACCGTCTTGACAGGAAGGTAAAAGGGTGTCCCATGCAGACATGCCGGCAACACAATCGGAGATGTCTATGGACAACAGGCTCCTCGGCATGGAAAAGGGAACAAGTGCTCCTCCCCATGGCTGGAGTTGAGCACCCCCTCCAGATGCCGGAGATGGAAAAAGGGGCAGGCCTTAAGCTTTGTCTCTGTTGTATATCTTTGTTCACTGTATGTGCAAAAAGGCATTGAATGTTTGCCTCATATGTGTATTGTAATCCACTCTAAACCAGAGAGCCAGCATTGTCCGTAGACACCTCCAAGGTCAGGTGGCCAGCATGACTGCATGAAGTGCCATTACCTTGCCACTTTTTGGGAAGGAGCGATGGAAGGGGCTGTACCTGGCAGTTGATCTACTCACATGATTATCTTTGCATGTTTTTCCCGATCTGCTGGGGTTGGCAGAACCCATAAACAGCTGGGGCTAACTGCAGGAGCTCATGCCGCTCCCTAGATTCGAAATGCCAACCTTTCAGTCAGCAAATTCAGCAATTCTGCAATTTAACCCACTGCGCCATTGGGGACTCCTATGAGATAGTATATTTGGGAGTATTGAGTCCACTTCTGGGACATAGGTGAAGGTTTTCCCCCTTGACATTAAGTCTAGTTGTGTCTGACTTTGGGGGTTGGTGCTCATCTTCATTTCTAAGCTCAAGAGCCGGCGTTGTCCGTAGACACCTCAAAGGTCATGTGGCTGGTATGACTGAATGGAGCACCGGTTACCTTCCCACTGGAGCAGTACCTATTGATCTACTCACATTTGCATATTTTCGAACGGCTAGGTTGGCAGGAGCTGGGGCTAACAGCGGGTGCTCACCCAGCTCCCCGGATTCGAACCTGTGACCTTCCGATAAGCAAGTTCAGCAGCTCAGCAGTTTAACCCACTGCGCCGATGGATTGTTTTTATTTATTTATTTGCTTACGACATTTATATGCCACCCTTCTCACCCCGAAGGAGACTCAGAGCAAATTACAAATTATAATTGTTTTGTTTTTTTAATGATTTGTGCACTATTTTTTTTGGACTTTATTCTGGTCTTGATCTTGAATGCTGGGAACTGTATTTTTTTTAAAAAAAATTAATTGCGAATTGCTTATTGTTTTTAATCTGTTATTATATAACTGTTTTTAATTGTATTTTATATTGTGGGCACTGGTTGCCATGCGTAAACTGTCTTGAGTCGCCTTCGGGCTGAGAGGGGTGGTATAGAAATATAATAAATAAATAAATAGATCTTATACAACAGGGGTAGGGAACCTATGGCTCGCGAGCCAGGTGGGGCTCTTTTCATGATTGCATCTGGCTCTCCAGAGCAGCCTGGGCTTCGGTTTCCCAGCATGCAGCGGGGAGGACTGACGCAAATGCGCTGTGACTGCCGCTTCTGCACCGCCATCGCCACCTCTTCTTCATTCCCCCTCTCTCCCTACCTTCTTTCCTCCCTCCCTCTTCGTCCTTCCTTCCTCTTCCATTCTTTCCTTCTCTCCTTCCTTTTCGTTCCCTCTCCCCCCTTCCTTTACTCCATTCTCCCTCTTCCTTCCTTCCTCTTCTTTCCTTTCTTTCTCCCCTTCATCCTTTCCTTCTCATTCTCTCCTTCCTTTTCCCTCCCTCTCTCCTTCCTTCTTTCCTCCATTCTCCTTCTTTCTTCCTTTCTCCCCCTTCACCCTTTCCTTCTCTGCTTCCTTTTCCCTCCCTCTCCCCTTCCTTCTTTCCTCCATTCTCCCTCCCTCTTCTTTCCTTCCTTCCTTCCTTCCTCTTCTATTCTTTTCCCCAAGTCTTCCTTTCCTTCTCCTTCCTTTCTTTTCACTTCCCTCTCTCCCCTTTCTTTTCTTCTTTTCCCTTCATTGTTTTACTTTTTCCTCACCCCCCTTACTTTCTTTTCACCGCCCTTTCTTTCTCATTCTCTCCTTCCTTTTCCCTCCCTCTCCCCTTCCTTCTTTCCTCCATTCTCCCTCCCTCTGCTTTCCTTCCTTCCTCTTCTATTCGTTCCCCCCAAGTCTTCCTTTCCTTCTCCTTCCTTTCTTTTCACTTCCCTCTCTCTCCCCTTCTTTCTTTTCTTCTTTTCCCTTCATTCTTTTACTTTTTCCTCTCTCCCTTTCCCTTATTTTCCTCACCCTTTCCTTTCCTCCCTTCCCATTTCCTTCTTTCTTTTCCCCTCCTTGTCTTTCTCCTGATTTTCTTTTCTTCCTTTTCCATCGTTCGTTCTTCTTTTCTTCCTTCCTCTCCCCCTCCCTCCTTTATTTCCTCTGTCTGTCTTTCTTTCTTTCTTTCCCCCTTCCTTCCTTCTTCTCTTCCTTCCCAGAGTCCTGATTATGCCTTTTGCAGAGCCAGGTCTGAAGTGTCCCGTCATTCTGCCGAGGGGGTCTGTCTGTCTGTCTTTCTTTCTTTCTTTCTTTCTTTCTTTCCCCCTTCCTTCCTTCTTCTCTTCCTTCCCAGCCAGGTCTGAAGTGTCCCGTCATTCTGCCGAGGGAATCCCTTTATCTGTCCTCTGTCTGTCTGTCTTTCTTTCTTTCCCCCTTCCTTCCTTCTTCTCTTCCTTCCCAGAGTCCTGATCATGCCTTTTGCAGAGCCAGGTCTGAAGTGTCCCGTCATTCTGCCGAGGGAATCCTTTATTTCCTCTCTCTGTCTGTCTGTCTGTCTGTCTTTCTTTCTTTCTTTCTTTCTTTCTTTCTTTCTTTCTTTCCCCTTTCCTTCCTTCTTCCCTTCCTTCCCAGAGTCCTGATCATGCCTTTTGCAGAGCCAGGTCTGAAGTGTCCCGTCATTCTGCCGAGGGAATCCTTGCCTGCCCCTGCCTTTCTTTTCTTTCTTTCTGTCTCTTCTCTTCTTTCTTTCTTTCTTTCTTTCTTTCTTTCTTTCCCCCTTCCTTCCTTCTTCTCTTCCTTCCCAGAGTCCTGATTATGCCTTTTGCAGAGCCAGGTCTGAAGTGTCCCGTCATTCTGCCGAGGGAATCCTTTCTTTCTTCTTTCTTTCTTTCTTTCTTTCTTTCTTTCTTTCTTTCTTTCTTTCTTTCCCCTTTCCTTCCTTCTTCCCTTCCTTCCCAGAGTCCTGATCATGCCTTTTGCAGAGCCAGGTCTGAAGTGTCCTGTCATTCTGCCGAGGGAATCCTTTATTTCTTCTTTCTTTCTTTCTTTCTTTTTCTTTCTTTTTTTCTTTCTTTCCCCTTTCCTTCCTTCTTCCCTTCCTTCCCAGAGTCCTGATCATGCCTTTTGCAGAGCCAGGTCTGAAGTGTCCCGTCATTCTGCCGAGGGAATCCTTTATTTCCTCTGCCTGCCTGCCTGCCTGCCTGCCTGCCTGCCTGCCTGCCTGTCTGTCTTTCTTTCTTTCTTTCTTTCTTTCTTTCTTTCTTTCTTTCTTTCTTTCCCCCTTCCTTCCGTCTTCTCTTCCTTCCCAGAGTCCTGAGCATGCTGCTATGGCTGGGCAGCTGGCAGTGGAGGATAATGTGCCATCTCTTTCCCTAAGCAGAAGCTGGCTGGCCATCTGTCAGGAGTGCTTTGATTGTGTCTGGCAGAAGGGAGTTGGACTGGCTGGCCTTTGTTGGAAGGATTCTAGGATTCCAGGGAAGGGTGGGCTTCACTGGGCTGCCCAGACATGGGGAGTTGGGCAAGAAGGGTTGAGCAAGAGCAAGGGCAAGCGGCGGCCTCCTCCTCCTCTTCTTCTTCCCTCTTTCATTCCTTCCTTCCTTCCTTCCCTCCTTCCCTCCCTTCTCATGGCTTTGGCCGGCCGAGGGGAATGTCCAGAAGGAGGAGGAGCCATCCCAGGCTCTGCGGGGTAAACACACAGCTATAAAGGGGGCAGCTCTGGAGGAAAGCAGGCAGGCAGAGAAAAGCAAGCCGGCGCTGGAAGCAAAGCAAAGCAAGCAGCAGAAGCACTCTCGCTCGGCTTGGCTTTCCGAGTCTGGCTCCCAGGAAAGAAGACACGGCCGCGGCTCCTTTAAGGACGGGACCCACGCGCTTCCAGAGCGAGGTGAGGAAGGATGCCGGGCTCCTGCCTGCTTTCCTTTCCCCTCCGAAAGGGCTGCGCCGCGGGCACCGGCAGGGGGCGCTGTGGGAACGGAGGGGAAGGGATGGAGACTGAGGCGCACTTACCTGGGAAGCCCACACTCAACACTGACCACAAGGCTTAGATGTAGATACAACAACAATAATAATAATAATAATAGATACTAGATAGAAGGACCCGCTGAGCTTCTTTTGTGTTACTATGTTAATTGTTATTGTACCTTTTCCCTCACTTAATTATGTGTGTAATGTGTATATATGAATGAAACATTATATATGATGTTATATGCGTTATGTATATGTTATATATATATATCATTTTATATGTGTGTGTGTCATGTTATATATATATATCATATTATATACATAAAATTTACCTATGTTATATATAAGTCATGTTAGATATGTGTGTCATGTTATATATCTATCATATATCACATATATTATGTTACATATATGTCATGTCATATATGTGTGTGTCATGCTATTTCGTTATTCATTGGTTCAGTCGCTTCCGACTCTTCGTGACCTCATTTTATATATCTATATAAACCATATACATATATACCATGTTATATATGTGTGTGTCATGCTATATATAGCATGTTATATATCTATATATCATATACATTTATATCATGTTATATGTGTGTGTGTCATGCTATACGTAGCATTTTATATATCTATATATCATAAACATATATGTCATGTTATATATGTGTGCCATGTTATATATAGCATGTTATATATCATATACATATATATCATGTTATATATGTGTGTGTCATGCTATATATAGCATGTTATATATCTATATATCATATACATTTATATCATGTTATATGTGTGTGTCATGCTATACATATCATTATATATCTATATATCATATACATTTATATCATGCTATATGTGTGTGTCATGCTATACGTAGCATTTTATATATCTATATATCATATACATATATGTCAAGTTATATATGTATGTGCCATGCTATATATAGCATGTTATATATCACATACATACATATCATGTTATATATGTGTGTGCCATGCTATATATAACATGTTATATATCTATATATCATATACATTTAGACCATGTTATGTGTGTGTGTGTCATGCTATACGTAGCATTTTATATATCTATATATTATATACATATATGCCATGTTATGTATGTGTGTGTCATGCAATATATAGCATATTATATGTCTATATTATTTTTATATATCATATACATATATATATATATCATGTTATATATGTGTGTCATGTTATATATATCATGATATATATATATATATTATATATTATATATCACATACTGGTACATATATATCATGTTAAATATATAATGGTGTATATGTATACATTATATATATATAATGTATGTGAAAATGAAAATATTATGAATGTTATGGAAATATATATATATGAAATACATGTGAAAATGAAATATTATGAATGTTATGAAAATATTGTGTGTGTGCGAAAATGAAATATGTGAAACTATTATGATATGTGTATGTGTGTGTGTGTGTGAACATAATAGCCGTATAACCGAGTCTCCTGGCAAACAATGTTTTCAGACCCAGACTCTGGAGACTCAGGAACTTCTCTGGAAGTTTGGAAGCAAAGGCTGGGTGGCCACCTGTCGAGGTTGCTTTGATGGTTGCCTTCCTGCCTGGCAAAAAAAGAAGAAAGGGCCCAACTGGATGGCCTTTGGGGGTCCCTTCCAATTCCAGGCTTCTCCCAATGTGAAAGGGGGGGGCTGTTTTGCGCTTGTGTGGGCCGGGAGGGGCAGGTGGGAGTCACAGTGGCAACTGAGGCAGGCAGGCAAACAGGAGCCTCGACCAATGCTGCTTCAGGAAGCAGAGGCAACGGTGAAGAAGAGGACCTTGCCGCAGGTCTTGCGCACTCAGGTGAGTAGTGAGCACCCTTCCCTCTATCTACACCCTCTCTCTAGACTGGGCATCCCTTCTCCCCTTCTCTCTCTCTTTTCTTTTGCAGGGAACTCCTTATTTCCCACCTTCCCCTGGATACAAGCACATCTACCTTTGGAGATCCAGGACCAGGTAAGGAATTGCCAGGGTTTTTTTTGTCTTGGAAGCCGCCTGCAGGGGTGTGGATATTTTTTATCAGGCTCACAGATGCAGCTGTAACTCAACACGTCCAGACATATAATATAATATTAGATAACATGCTGATGTGAATCTGCTCCACTTACCTGTAATGTAAAGGATCCAGCCAGCAGAGATCTAAATGCTTCATCTTTTTATCCTAGCACGCAGGTATGGACATACTTGGGCCCTCCAGGTGTTTTGGACTTCAACTCCCACCATTCCTAACAGCCTCAGGCCCTTTCCTTTCCCCCCTCAGCCGTGACCGACTCTGGGGGTTGGTGCTCATCTCCATTTCTAAGCTGAAGAGCCAGCATTGTCCGTAGACACTTCCAATGTCATGTGGCCGGCATGACTGCATGGAGCACCGTTACCTTCCCCGGTGGCGCAGTGGGTTAAACTGCTGAGCTGCTGAACTTGTTGACCGAAAGGTTGCAAGTTTGAATCCGGGGAGTGGTGTGAGCTCCTACTGTTAGGCCCAGCTTTTGCCTACCTTCCTGCCAGAGCGGTACCTATTGATCTACTCACATTTGTATGTTTTTAAACTGCTAGGTTGGCAGAAGCTGGGCCTAACAGCAGTTCATCCCTCTCCCCAGATTAGAACCTGTGACCTTTCAGTTTAGCAACTCAGCAGTTTAACCCACTACGACACCGGAGGCTTCCAATGTTACATAATGTAATAATAATAATAATAATAATATAATAAATGCAATTAAATACTGGAATAGGAATAATAATAATAACAATAATATTTATATCCTGCACTAACTTCCTGAAGGGACTCGGTGTGGTTTACAAAGGCACTCCAGGGTGCAATATCTATATAAATAAAAATGTAATGTTCGTTTGTGAGATTAACATAACTCAAACAGCACTGGGTGAATCAACACCAAATTTGGACACAATACACCTATCAGGCCAACAAGTGACCATCACTCATAAAAACACTGAAAAACACAGCAGAAGGGACTTAAAAAGCCAAAAAATACAAATACATTACAACGCATGTGCAAAACCACATATATACACACATATTCACAAATATATACATACACGTATACACACACAAAACGCATATACACAGACTGGGCCACAGCAGGGAATGGCTAGTATGACATAAAATGGTACATAAGTATAGAACAGTATCACATAAAATTATATAATTATAACGACACATATAACATAAAATAAAATGGCCCAATTTTAAAAACGCAGATAATTGTTTCAACGCTTTACGTTGGCCTTCCTTTGTCGGCGACCCGGAAGCTCAAGCTGGTGCAGAACACTGCCGCCCGGCTCCTGTCTGGAACCCCAGCAGGCCGCCACATCACACCTGTTTTGCAGGATCTGCACTGGCTCCCAATCGAGCACCGGATCTCCTTCAAGGTGTTGGTTCTTACCTTTAAGGCCTTGCATGGCCTGGGGCCAGCGTACTTGAGGGACCAACTCACCCCACACTGTCCCCCGAGATCACTACGCTCCGAGGATGCTAATTTGTTAGAGATACCCTCGGCGAAATCGGCTAAACTGACATCTACTCGCCGGAGGGCGTTCTCCGTTATAGCTCCTACGCTGTGGAACGCCCTCCCGGCTGGAACGCGGGCTATAAAGGACCTGCTCCCGTTTAGACGCGCCTGCAAAACTTATTTGTTTAAGCAGGCCTTCGGTGAGTAGGTCCTGCCCATGTTCCGCTTTAGCCGCTATCTAATTTCTGAACTGTACCTGGGGTTTTGTATTTTGCTGTTTTAACTGTTTAATTGTCTTAGATGTTTTATCGCATTGCTTGTGTGTAGTTGTACCTTCGGTTCCTGTGAGCCGCCGCGAGCTCAGGGAGTCGGCGGCATAGAAACCCGAATAATAATAATAATAATAATAATAATAACCCTAGTTGCAAGACCTGAACAGGGTGGTTAATGCCCAGGGATCTTAGGGGTCTTTTATCCGAGAGATCTAGATTTAAGTCTCTTTTTACTCACTTTACTTGTACTATATTTTGAAGGCGTGAGTTTGATTCGGGAAGGGCTGAGTCTGAGTGAGAGAGGGTCTACCCTACCAAACCTTTTGTATTGTTCTCCCAATACCTCCATGAATATGAGATACATTGAGCATGGTGGTCAGATCATGATATGAATACACATAACTGTTTAAATAAGTAAGGCCTTCTCGTGGACCACCCTGAGAATTTTGGGGGGACGGGACTGTAGCCCCCAACCCCCCCCCCGGGCTAAAATAATGTAAATGTAATAATACAGTAATAGAGTAAAATAATAAATGTAATAATAGAGTAAAATAATAAACATAATAATAACAGTAATAAATAGAGTAAAATAATGTAAATGTAATAATAACAGTAATAAATAGAGTAAAATAATAAATGCTATAATAATAATAGAGTAAAATAATGTAAATGTAATAATAACAGTAATAAATAGAGTAAAATAATAAATGTAATGGAGTAAAATAATAAATGTAATAATAACAGTAATAAATAGAGTAAAATAATAAATGTAATAATAATAGAGTAAAATAATGTAAATGTAATAATAACAGTAATAAATAGAGTAAAATAATAAATGTAATAATAGAGTAAAATAATAAACGTAATAATAACAGTAATAAATAGAGTAAAATAATAAATGCTATAATAATAGAGTAAAATAATGTAAACATAATAATAACAATAATAAATAGAGTAAAATAATATATGTAATAATAATAATAACAGAGTAAAATAGTAAATAACTTTGACTAGAGTATAAGCTGAGGTGGGCTTTTTCAACCTAAAAAAGGGCTGAAAAACTCAGTTTATACTCGAATATATACGTTAGTTCCAACTTTCCTACCCATGGTTATATAAAGTATGTAATATTACTTCCCATACATAACAATATTTCTTATTTCTACTTCTTAGGGCCCTTCCACACAGCCATACAACCCTGAATATCAAGGCAGATATTCCACAATATCTGCTTTGAACTGGATTATCTGAGTCCACACTGCCATATAATCCAAAAGCCCTTCCACACAGCTGAACCAAATCCCACATTTTTCTGCTTTGAACTGAGTTATATGGCAATGTGGACTTAGATAACTCAGTTCAAAGCAGATATTGTGCGATATTCTATCTTGATATGGCTGTGAGATTAGTGAGATTATAAAAGAGGCGGAATCGAATGCAACGTCTCCACAGCTGACCTCGCTGAGTCTCTGCAGGAACTTTTAGCTCTTGAGATGTTTTGAGTTACTTTTACTATGGTTCTTTCTTCTCAGCTTTTGCAGGAAAGCAGGATGATCCGAAAGAGCCCTTCATTCGCCTTAAGGGTTCGGAGCATCCTCTCGGAGGATGGTAGTGCGCTATACCATTCCAAGGCAACCATCTCTCTTTATGGGAAATATATGGAAGGAGCGAACGTGGAAGGCTATGGCAAGAAGCCTCAACCCTGGAGAGGTCACTTCTGGGGAAAGCATTGTACCCAGTTGGGCTCCATTCTGGCTACTTAACCTCTCTGAAAAGCACCAGAGTTGTCGTGGGCTCAATGTTCAGATGCACAGCTCAAGCGGTGACTACCGATCACTTTGACACCCACCTCCTTTGTGGACGAATGCCGCTGATTTAGCAAATCCCTTGCCCATCAGTCACCAGAGCACCAGATACCCATGGCAATGGGCGATTTTGCTGCAAGGAGCCTAAGCTTGGAGAGGAGACGTCCTTCTTAGTGAATTAATTCTCCATCTGCAATAAGGTAATATTAATAATGTGTGACTTTGTATATACATGCTTTCCAGTTATTTTTCAGAGTCAGGAGCGACTTGAGAATTGGCAAGTCGCTTCTGGTGTGGGAGAATTGGCTGTCTGCAAGGATGTTGCCCAGGGCAGTGTTTCCCAACCGCTGTGACGTGGCACAGTAGTGCACCGTGACGGACCTCCTGCTGTGCTGTGGGAAAAGCTCTCTGCCCTCCTTCCTTCCCCCTCCTCCTGCCGAACTCCTGCTGCTTGGGGGAGGAGGAGGAAGGGCCAGGTGGCGGCGAAGAAAAAGAAGAAGGGGCCGGGGCGCCACCTCCTTCGGCCGTTTTCCCAGCCAGCCTCCAATCCGCCATGACTCCCACCATGACTTTCTCCCCTCGCTCGCTGAAGCTGCGCAGAGGAGGAGCCCTGCCCACTGAAGCCCGTCCACCACTCATGCTTCTCCTCCTCTGTGTGGCTTCAGCTCTCCCAGATTATTGCATCCCACCCATCCTCATAAAGCTAACCGGCTGGACATTAAGATCTTGATCAGCTACAGCCATTATTGCCCTATGTCTGTAGAACTACTCAGGGATCAAGCACATGGATTAAACCCTTGTGCCAGCAGGACTGACGACCAACAGGTTGGAGGTTCGAATCCAGAGAGAGTGCAGATGAGCTCCTGCTGTCAGCTCCAGCTCCCCATATGGGGACATGAAAGAAGCCTCCCACAAGGATGGTAAACATGCAAATTTTAGTAGATCAATAGGTACTGTTTTGGTGGAAAGGTAACGGTGCTCCAAGCAGTCATGCCGGCCACTTGACCTAGGAGGCATTTACGGACAATGCCGGCTCTTGAGCTTAGAATTGGAGATGAGCGCCACCTCCCAGAGTTGGACACGACTAGACTTAACGTCAGAGGAAACTTTTACTTTCATTTTAATGCTGTCTTAATGAGGATTATCTGGCTATTGTTGTTGATAACCATGATTGTTTACTAAATTCTCCATAGAATGAAAGGAGAGTTCTGCAAAATGAGTAAACATGGTTGGTCTGCTAACAAATGAAACAATGCAAAGGCAAGAATGCAGGACTCGTTGGCTCTGAACACAAGTCATTTCTGCTTCCATAATAATACAAATATCTTACTAGTAAGCACTTCTGGTAATGGTAATTGCTCCTTGCTAGACCGTAATACGCAATAGTTGAGTAATAGACTCTGCTTTGACTTTGCAAGGAACCACACCATTCTGAACGTTCCTTAAAGGAGGAATTGTTAAACATATCTATGATGGTTCTTTAGGGAGGATTGTCGGGCAGGTCCTTAATCTTTGTCCCGTTTGCTAGACTGCATGTGTCTGAACTTCATGGAAACAGCTCTACCGAAAACCGGTATCTTGGGAATCCCCTTCTAGCACTGTAATGGACCATGGACAGCTCCCGGGCTCTTTTCCTAACTCCTGCACCCCCGTCCACGGTCGGGTTTTCATTTTTATCACACAGAGCAATTGGTGAAATAAGAATTTCCCTTTTTTGTGCACCAAATACGAGAGGCATCAATGCTGAAACATGCACGAATCTATACTGGGTGCAAAATTTCATTTGGAAGCCTTTTCTCCACTGCATTTTTAAACAAGATAAATCCTGGGTTGGTATGAGTTTTCTGGACTGTCTGGCCATGTTCCAGGAGCATTCTCTCCTGAAGTTTCGCCCACATCTATGGCAGGCATCCTTTGAGGTTGTGAGGTCTGTTGGAAACTAGGCAAGTGGGGTTTATATATCTGTGGAATGTCTAGGGTGGGAGAAAGAACTCTTGTCCATTTATTGTGAATGTTGCAATTGGCCACCTTATTAGTATTGAATAGCCTTGCAGCTTCAAAGCCTGGTCACCTCCTGCCTGGGGAATTGATTCATTTATTTACTTCATTTATATTCTGCCATTCTCACCCTACAGGGGACTCAGGGCGGATTACAATGTACACATTACATTTAGACACACAAACACACAAGACAGACAGAGGCAACTTAACATCTGGCCACCAGGGGGAGCTGTTGCACTCCTTCATTCCTCAGCGTGTTTCCTGGAGATATTTTTATGGCCTTGTAAATCAGTTAAATTTAGCCTCCCCGCTAAGTGGTACCTTGATTTCCTACTTGACAGATGCAATTGTCTTTCGTGTTGCAAAGGTCGACAACAGGCTACACAATAGGTTGAGAGCCCACCTCGACCTGGGCAGGCCTCGAACTCATGACCTCCTGGTCAGTAGGGATCTTATGCAGCTGACACCCAGTCAGCTGTGCCACATTCCTGCTGGGAGGTGTTAGTTGACCCTGACCATCTCCTGTCTGGAATTCCCCTGTTCTCTGAGCACCACTCCTTATTTACTGTCCTGATTTTAGAGTTTAATACTGGTAGCAAGGTTTTGTTCATGGTGGCCAGGCTTTGAAGGTGCAAGGCCATTAAATGCTAATCAAGCCTGCCAATTGTAACATTCACACTTGCCCCCAACAGACAAGAGTTCTTTCTCCCACCCTGGACAATAAATAAAGAGCAATACTAAAAAAAACAGGGGAATTCCAAACAGGAAACAATCAGGGCCAGCTAAGACCTCCCAACAAAGGATTCCCCAAGCAGGAAGCAGCCAGGCTTTGAAGCTGTGAGGTCATTCAATGCTAATCAAGGTGGCCAATTCAAACATTCGCATTCGCACGTACGTCAAAAAGAGAAGAGTTCTTTCTCTCACTTTGGACATTATTCCATAGATATATAAACCCTACTTGCCTAGTTTCCAACAGACCTCACAACCTCTGAGGATTCCTGGAATAGATGTGGGTGAGACGTCAGGAGAGAATGCTTCTGGAACATGGCTGTACAGCCCAGAAAACTCACAGCAACCCAGTGATTCCGGCCATGAAAGCTTTCAATAACACAAGGCGAACCCCATGAGCATTATACAGTGTGTGTGTGTGTATTTGTATTTCAGTAGTTTCAGTTGGTCTCAGGTTGATGGAGTCTGACAGTATTCAGAGTGTCGCACCTTCCCCACCTTCGTGGCCCGGGATTCAAAGTTTTACTTTCAAAGGCCAAGGAGAGCTACAGATTAACCCTTGTGAAAATAGAGAAATCTTGAGTTAAATTCTTAACAAAAGGATAAAGTTAAATCCTAAGCTACTAGAGTCAGCTATCTGTTGCGTGATATGGTTAGTTAAGAGATTGAGATCGAGCTAGCTAACAATCAAGGAATTAAACAGTCTTTCCAGAAGAACAAACAGACCATCTCCACACACAAAATTAGTTTCTGCTTTTGTCAGTTAACCAGCAACTCAAACATTAGCCAATAAAAGGCACCAATATTTGAGGTAGAATTTGGCACGGTGACTCCTGGAATTCACCAGCCGCAAAAGCCAGGAGCCATGCCTAATGGGAGTTGCAGCCCATAACATTTGGGGGACTGCATGTTTCTCCCTCTCTGTGTTTAATGCTTAGTATTTAGAATCCTAGAGCTGGGAGAGACCCCAAGGGCCATCCAGCCCAACCCCATTCTGCAATGGAGGAAAGGCACCATCAAAGCACCCCCAACACACACCCTTTCAGGCTTCCATTTCAAAGCCTCCAAGAAGGAGCTTCCACCACACTCCGAGGCAGAGAGTTCCACTGTTGAACATGTTCTATATGATGTTCAACTATAGCCAGCTGCGCCCATACCTTGGAAAGTCTGACTTGGCCATGATGGTCCAATAATAATAATAATAATAATAATATTTATTTATAGATTTATACTGCCTAATTTATACCGCCTTGCCGTGGCTGGAGTGAGGGGGACAGCTTTAAACAGGCTGTCCTCATTTCTCCACAATTGGTAGCAGCGAGTGCAAAGGGGTGGGCTGGTTTCTGGGGGATCCCCCTTGCCTTCTGGGGTCCCTCGGGGAGCAATTCTCTCCCCTTTTGTTATTTAACATCTATATGCAACCGCTCGCTCAATTGGTACGTAGCTTTGGGCTTGAGTGTCACCAGTACGCGTACGCTGATGACACTCAACTCATTCTGAGGATGGAGGGCCGGCCAGAATCCATACCCAATTATTTCCATCTGTGCCTTGAAGCCATTACTGGATGGCTGCGAGCCAGTAGGTTGAAGGTGAATCTGGCGAAGACTGAGATCCTTTGGCTGGGCCATCCGAGCGATAGGGAAATCCAACTGCCGACCCTGGATGGCGAGGCACTACTCCCTTGGTGTCCATTTGGACTCTCTGCTGTCAGTGGAGACTCAAATCTCCAATGTTAGCAGAATCGTGTTCTTCCACCTGCAACAGGCGTCTGGCTCCCTATCTCTCATGGAACGACCTAGCCACGGTACACCAAGCCACGGTCATCTCAAGACTTGAGTACTGTAACGCTCTTTACATTGGCCTACCTAGGGACATTAGCTCAGCCACCTCCCTCCTAACATTTTGAAAGAAAGTCAAGACCTGGCTTTTCGAGCAGGCTTTTGCAGACGAAATATAACTATTAATTGTGATCATGGAATGCTAAGACAATGCAATGGAAAATGAACAAAACCTGGCTACCAGTATTTAAAAAAACTCTAAAATCAGGACAGTAAATAAAAAACAACACACAGAAAACAGAGGAATTCCAGAAAGGAAACTTTCAGGGTCAGCTAATACCTCCCAACAAAGGATTCCCCTAGACAGGAAGCAGCCAGGATTTGAAGCTGCAAGGCCATTAAATGCTAACCAAGATGACAAATGGCAAGATTCACACTTGCTTCAAACAGACAAGAGTTCTGTCTCCCACCCTGGGCATTATTCCACAGATAAATAAACCCCACTTGCCTAGTTCCCAACAGACCCCACAACCTCCGAGGGCGCCTGCCATAGATGTGGGCAAAACATCAGGAGAGAATGCTTCTAGAACATGGCCATACAGCCCAGAAAATTCACAGCAAGCCAGAATTATGCCTTCTGAAAAAAATTGTGTATTAAATAAAAAATATTACTGTATTATTTAAAAAACAAAATGACCCAAAAATATCCTTGTGCTCTACTCTGTTGCCATGTTAGCAAAACTATATGACCCTCATGAAATGGATCCGTGTTCAAGGAGAAAAGAGGACTGAGCAGAAGGAAGTGTTGACAGCCAGCCCTTGGGGCAGAAAACAGTCAACTGGAACTGTGTGACCAGTAGTTTTCCCAAAACATCCAATAAAGAGAAAGCAAATCACATTGTTTTCAACTCTAGCATATCCCAGTTTCTCTAGTGAAACCTTTTCACACAAAAGAAAAAAATCAATAGCTGTATCATCTATTAATGATCAATGGCATCCATAGCTTTTTCCATGCTATCAGCGCACATCAGTTGTAAATGCCTTCATTTCTATTGACATTTAGGACAAGGACAAGCCTGGTGCATGGAACAGATAGCACTGGTCATGACAGTCTCATCTCCAGGTGGCCAACTTGACCCTTCATGCACTCAATCTGAAATCATGCCATCCAGAACTTCAATTTTAATTCATTGGTGGGCTAATACACCTGGAGGGGAAAGAAATTGCCCTTATTTATCTTCTCGGCATTTCACTAAGAGTAGGGATCTATTCGTCAATCCACTCATCTTAAAGAACATCATAAAAAAGACATTAATGCATGAACAAATAGAAGAGTTGTCGAAGGCTTTCATGGCCGGAATCACTGGGTTAGTTTTCCAGGCTGCATGGCCATGTTCCAGAAGCATTCTCATAATCCAATCCAAGACAAAATCCTATTGATTTTGTTCCTAAAGAATGTAAGAATGTGTGTCCAAGAGCGTGTCTGGACTCTGCAGAGAAAATCAGAGAGCTAAACACATAATCATTACTGGATTGATTGCCGTGAGTTTTGGATTCCTATATCACATTTTTGGTGGGAAATAGCAAGGTGAAGGTATTAGCCTGTGCCTAACATCTCTTTCCTATAGTAATCGAAATGTCGTTTGGGCTTTTAAATAGGAAGAGGATTTGGGATAACTCCCAGATTTATTTATACACACACACACACACACACACACACACACACCTTAATAAAGCGGAATGTTTGTATGTATGTGTGTGTGTGTATGTTTGTATGTATGTGGCAGCGTTCTGATTGGCTCCCGGCCTCTACATTCTTTTTTTTTTTTTAAATATAATTTTTATTAGGTTTTATATTACAGAAAGAAAGACTACAAAAGGTAATAGTGGGAATAGGGTTTGGATTGAATATGAAGGGAAGAGGGCAGGGGGGTTACAGGGAGATAAAGGGGGGGAGGATAGGGGGGAAGGGACATGGGAAAAGTTAAAAAACAGCAAGGAAAAAACATACATTGTGCACTAAAGAAAAGTTTTTTGGGAGTTCGCGACAAATCTGTTCCCATTCAATTCCAACAGTGCGCCCTGTACCCATAACTTCAGAACAGCTATTTCTTCCCATTGAGTTCGCTCCTCCTTGGAGCAAATTTTCTGCCCGATATTCTATCTAAGAAACAGAGAGAGAGAAGCATAAAATCAAAGTTTACTTCCACGTAGTCGACTCTACCCTCCCTCCTTTCTATATCAATTTCAGATCTATCTTCCATGTCTTTTTACAGTAATCCTGGAGGGGGTACCAGTTCCACTTGGGGTTGGTCTCTACTTTATTATATGTTTTTTTCTTTTAGCCTTTCTGTTAATAGCTCCATTTGGTATACATCAATTACTTTGTTTAGCCATTCTTCCCTGGAGGGGGAGTCTTTAGATTTCCAATATTTGGCGAAGGCAAGCTTTGCCGCCGTAGTCAACAGAATGAATAACTTCTTTTCATTTGGGGAGTATTCTGTATCTAATATACCTAAAAGAAAACTTTCTGGTTTTAATATAATTCTTTTCTTAAAGATTTTTTCTATTTCCTTTTGTATCATCAACCAGTAGCTCTTAGCTCTCTGGCATAGCCACCATACATGAAAAAACGTACCGTGCACCCCATTACAGCTCCAGCAATTCGGTTTAGTTCTTTTGTAAATTTTTGCCAACTTTGCTGGTGTCAAGTACCAGCGGTACAGCAGCTTTAGCCAATTTTCCCTGTATTTGTATGAGTATGACACGTTTATGTTATATTTCCATACATTTTTCCAGGTCTCCGTTGTGATTTTAAAACCAACATTCCTTGACCATTCCCTCATAAAAATTTTTGTATGGTAATTTTTATTTTCTAAATTTAGTAAAAGTCTGTAAATTTTTGTCACCAATTTTTCATTCTTCCCCATGAGGACTTGTTCTATTTCTCCCAGTTGCGGTTCAAACCCGATTTTCTCATCTAATCTAGATTTTTCTCGAATCTGAAAATACGTAAACCATCCCATTTCTCTACCTTCTTCTTTCAGTTGCTGTCTAGATTTAAGTGAGTAACTAGTACCGGTTCTAGTTAGGAGGTCTTTATAGGCGAACCATTTATTTTCTCCCAGTTGTCGGATTTGGAAGGCCTCATTTGGGGAGATCCACATGGGGGTTTTCCTTTGGAGTTTGTTTCTATATTTATTCCAGACTTTTAATAATGGTTTTCTTATGAAGTGGTCACTGAAATTTCTGTCTGCTTTAACTTTGTCATACCACATGTACCCATGGAGGCCAAATTTTAAATCATGTCCTTCTAAATTTATAATTTTGTCATTGTCCAATCTACACCACTCTCTAAGCCATACAAAACAGTTTGCCTCAAAGTAAAGTTTAAGATTAGGGAGGCCTATGCCCCCCCTCTTTCTTTAGGCTCCTGCAGTACTTTCATTTTCACCCTCGGTTTCTTTCCACTCCATATAAATTTGGAGATATCCCTATTCCAGTTGTCAATGATGGAGGTTTTGGATATTATCGGGAGAGTTGAAAAGAGAAAGTTGAGCTTGGGTAGGACATTCATCTTTATTGTGGCTATCTTGCCAAGGAAGGAGAGGTTTAGTTTGGACCATCTTTCTAAATCTCTTTTAGTTTCTTTCCATTTTAATTGGTAGTTGTTTTTAAACAGGTGTGAGTTTCTAGTTGTTAGATAGACTCCTAGGTACTTAGCCTTATCCACTATCTTCATACCTGACTTTTTTTGTAAGTCTATTTTGTTCGTTTCACTCAAATTTTTTGTCATCATTTGAGTTTTTTCCCTGTTAATTTTAAAACCTGCCATTCCCCCAAAACTTTCAATTTTTTCAATCCATTTTACCAGAGTTTTATTTGGGTCTTCCACTACCAGGGCTAGATCGTCTGCGTACGCTAATACTTTGATCTTTTCATTTTTAATATTTAGCCCCTTTAAGTTTGTGTCGCCTCTGATATCCTCTAGCAGTATTTCTAGGATGAAAATAAATAATAGTGGGGAGAGTGGACACCCTTGTCTTACCCCCTTGTGGATCTTTATGGCTTCTGTTTTCTTTTGGTTTATTATCACTTTCGCCTGTTGTTCCTTATATATTGCGTGGATAGCATTTGTTATCTGATGGCCTACGTCTAGTTCCCTCAATAAGATATCCATGAAGTCCCAATTAGTCCTGTCGAACGCCTTCTCGGCGTCGACAAGTACTAAGGCGACCTCTTTGTCTATATTCTTATTATAATATTCAATGGAGTCTATTATCAATCTTACGTTGGTTTTTAGGTACCTGTTTGGCAAGAAACCATTTTGATCTTTTTTGATCCAGTCGCTCAGAAACCTTTTAAACCTATTTGCCAAAATACTTGTAAAGATTTTGTAATCGCTATTCAGCAAAGAAATGGGCCTATAGCTCGATGGGTTACCTGGGTCCTTGCCTGGTTTGGCTATTACAATAATATTTGATTCTTGCCATGTGGCCGGTAGTATTCCCCTGGTCATTACATTATTGAACAGTGTTACCATTAAGTCCACCACCTGTTCTTTGTATTCCTTATAGTATTCCAGGGGGTAGCCATCAGGTCCTGAGGCTTTCCCCTGCTTCCCCTTCTGTATAGCCTTAATAATTTCTTCTTTTGAAATTTCCTCATTTAGCAATTCTCTTTCTTTCTCCGTTATTTTGTTTAATTTCTTATTGCTAATATATTTCTGAATATCAGAGATTCTTGTGTCCTCTTTTTTGTATAGCTCCGAGTAGTATTTTTCAAAGCCTTTTCTTATCTCTGCCTCCGAGGTATATTCTTTTTGATCTATTACTAATTTGGGGATTATGTTCCGTTTTCTCTTTTCCTTTAGTTGCCAAGCTAGGAGTCTTCCCGGTCTATTGGCCGACTCAAAGTATTTTTGGTTAAGGTATTTCAGGTTTTTTTCTATTTTTTCTAAGTGCACTATCTCTAACTGTTTATTGAGGAGATCCAATTTGTTCTTTATTTCTTTATTTTTTGGGTCTTTTTTTAATTCCTTTTCCTGATCCTCGATTTTCCTATGAATGTCTTCTGAGGCCTTTTGGGATTTTTTTTTCCAAATTGATTGTTGCTTTAAATAATAGCCCCTCATATACGCTTTGCCAGCGTCCCAGATTATCTCTGTTTTGTTATTATTCCTGCAGTTAATCTCAAAATATTCTTTTAATAACTTTTTACTTTCCTCTAAAATTTTTGGATCCCTTAAAAGCCTCATTGGAAGTTTCCAATGAAATTCTGCTGGTGATTTCTTGAGTTGTACTACCATCGGACAATGATCAGATATTGTTCTGGCTAATATCTTATTTTCTTCGATCATATGGGAAAGATTGCTTGATACTAGAATGTAGTCTATTCTAGACCAGGATCTATGCCTATTTGAAAAAAAAGTATAGTCTTTTTCTCTCGGGTGGCTTTCCCTCCAGCTGTCTCTCAAATCAAACATTTCTTTAAGCTCAAAAAAAGATTTTGGTAATCTACCCTTCTGTTGGTTACCTTTCTTGTCTGCTAACGATCTGTCTACCGCTGGGTTTATAACCCCGTTTAAATCCCCCAAAATTATAATACTGTCATATTCTGTCTGCTGTTCCATAATTTTCTTTTCTAATTCTTTAAAGAAACTTGTTTTAGTATTATTCGGAGCGTATATATTACAAATTAATATTCTATCCTGGTCACTTATAATGGATATCCCAATGTATCTGCCTTCCTTATCTCCAAATAACAATTTGGGTTTCAAATGACTTCCTGCATAAATCACAACCCCCCTTCGCTTATTTTCTGCCGAGGCTACAAATGCTTCTCCTAAATCATCTCTCTTTAGAAACCGTTCATCCAGTTGCCTTAAATGCGTTTCCTGTAACGCTATGATGTTACACTTTTTTCTTTTTAAGTTATTAAATACTCTTTTTCTTTTATTCCCGCTGTTAAGTCCATTTACATTCCAGGTAATGCACCTCAACATTCTTTAGTCTGAGTTTTGAAAGTCCTCCTCTTCCTCTTTTTGATCGTCCTCTTCCTCGTCGGGATCTTCCTCCTCTCTTTCTTTATCACTCAGTTGGTCGTCCAATTTTTCCTCCAGATTTATATCCAACGTATTGGATGTTTTTGTCTCTACATTCTGACAACATGATTGGTTGCCAGTGAGGAAGCATTTGCATAACGCCTCTATTGGCCAGCCAACACGAACATTCCGACCCTCTAAACTGGCAGAGGAGGATAAGGCAAAGGTCTGAGGCAGTCGCCAACATGAACATTCCGACGCTCTAAAGTGGCAGAGGGGGTAAGGAAAAGGCCTGAGGCAGTCAGGCATGGTGGGAGTTTAAGGCCAAAACACTTTGCGACCCCTTTGCGACCCCAAACAATGAGAGAACAAGACCAAACTTGGCACACAGAACCCTCAAGACCCACTCTACATCCTGGTGCAGTTTGAGGGAGGATGGACTATGGATGACGGGACTTGTTACTTTAACTCACTTTCTTAGAGCACTCTGGCCCATACCATAGAAGGATCAGGACCACACTTGGCACACAGATGCCCACTGGCCCACTTTACAACCTGGTGCAGTGTAGGGCAGGATGGGCCACAAATGATGGGATTTGCAGGACCTTCACCCGATTCATTTCCCACATAACATTGAAGCCCCTACAAATCACAGACCAGGCCCAAACTTGGCACACAGAGTACCCATGACCCACTCTACATCCTGCTGCAGTTTTGAGTGGGACGGACCACAGATGATAGGACTTGAAGTACCTTCACTCACTTTCTGAGACCACTGTGACCCTCATCCAATTACCAAAAAAGAACAAACTAAACACACAGAGCCTCCATGACCCACTTTACATCCTGGTGCAGCTTGGAGGAGGGCAGACCATGCATGATGGGACTTGAAGTACCTTCACTCACTTCCCAAAACTGCTGCAAACCTAATCCAATGACTGATCAAGACCAAACCTGACACACAGTGCCCTCATGACCCATTCTACATCCTGGTGCCGTTTGAAGGAGGATGGACCATGGATGATGGGACTTGAAGTACCTTCACTAACTTCCTGAGACCACTGCAAGCCACGTAAACATCTCATAAGGACCACCCTTGGCACACAATGCCTTTCTCAAATAACCCGGGCACCTCCAGGTCCCCAAGCTTTTATATACAGTGTGTGTGTGTGTGTGTATGTGTGTGTGTGTGTGTGTGTGTGTATATATATATATCCCCCTGCAACACAATAGGCAACCTGGGAAAATTATATATATATATATAAATATAATATTATATATATAAATATTTATATATATAAATAATAACTATAAATTCAGGTTTTTCAGCAATGTGCTGTGATATATTGATTAAGGAACCTTCAGGTTTTTCAGCAATGTGCTGTGATGCTTGATTAAGGACCGCTTTAGCACGCAACCGGAGCTGGAACAACCCAGCCAAATTGCATTTCGGATATATCATCCAAGACCGAAGCCAGAAAATGTCCCTGGTGTGTGATATGTGTGACTTAATGAACATTGAAGGGTGCCTCACAGGAGGGGTTCAGTTAGTATTGAGGCAAATGTTAATATGTGAGTTATTTTTCCTCGTGCCTCTAAAGTTTAAAGATGAGCGCCAAATACTTTTCCTCTATTGTGATGGATACAGGCTATTTCTGGGCTTGACCATTAGGGAATGTGAGGCATTTGCTTGAGCTAGCACATTATGAATATCATTGGGAAAAGGTAATTTGGTGTGTTATTGTTTAGGGTGCGGAGACGTGCTTTTTAGATTTTCTGCCTTGAGTGTGCAAAAATAAGCAAGTTGACTTGGATCACATGAATTGCTATTTCCTTCCACTTCCAAAGCAGTTCAAAGGAGTCCCAATTGCCCATTGAGAACGTTCCCTTGTTTGGTGGTAATGTTCGTGGCGTAACATTGAAGCTGGGTTGCTGTGAGTACTCCGGGCTGCATGGTCATACTCCAGAAGCATTCTCTCCTGACGTTTCGCCCACATCTATAGCAGGCATTCTCAGAGGTTGCGAGGTCTGCTGGAAACTGGCAAGTGAGGTTTATATATCTGTGGAATGATGTCCAGGGTGGGAGAAAAAACTCTTGTCTCTTTGAGGCAAATGTTAATGTTTCAATTGACCACCTTAATTAGCCTTGCAGCTTCAAAGCCTGACTGGGAAAATATATATATATATATATATATATATATATATATATATAAATATTTATATATATAAATAATAAATATAAATATAATCAGTATTTTCAACTCTTCCTCATTGAACCTAATTCCCAGACTCTTCACCTGCCTGCTTCCTTCCCTATTTATTTATTTATTTACTTTATTTATATTCCGCTCTTCTCACCCTGAAGGGGACTCAGAGCGGATTACAGGTACACATACAAGCAGACAATCCCTGCCGTTTCCACATACACACATATAGACGAACAGAGGCAAACTCTGGCCACCAGGGGGAGCTGATGCACTTCTCATCTCTCAGCGCTCCCAGCATCCATTGTTGTTCCTTCTGCATTCCTTGGCATTCCTGGAGTTCTTTAATGGCCTCATAATTCAGTCAAAATTTGCCTCCCCGCTTTATGTGGTACCTTTATCTCCTACTTGACAGATGCAACTGTCCTTCGGGCTGCAAAGGTCGACAACAGGCTACATTTAAAGGTCGAGCACCCACCTCGACCCAGGCAGGCCTCGAACTCATGACCTACTGGTCAGAGATATCTTATGCAGCTTACACTTAGCCAGCTGTGCCACATTCCCGGTGCTTGTCAATCTCTTTTGTGCAGAACTAGACAGAGAATACAGGGAACAGAGTAGTATCATATTTATCTTAAGGCAGTGGTTCTCAACCTGTGAGTCCCTAGATGTTTTGGCCTTCAACACCCCGAAATCCTAACAGCTGGTAAACTGTCTGGGATTTCTGGGAGTTGTAGGCCAAAACACCTGGGGATCCATAGGTTGAGAAGCACTGTTATAAGGAGTTCACCTCAAACAAGGATGGCATCTATACTGGCCAATTAATGCGGTTTCAAACCAGTGTTGATGAAAGTGGTTTTGTTGTGCAGATCCTGGGATGAGTTTGAGGTCCAAGTGGTGAGGGCATTTGGGGGGAAAAATCAGCACGAATAAACACTATTTTTCTTTTCTTTTCTTGCTGTGACTTATCAGGAATGAGTTGTGCGCTCCACAACTACAGTAATACATGCACTTGCACGTCTCGAACTATAGAGCTGTCGTGCTTCGTTTGAATAAGCCTATTGCAGAGCAATAATCTCTGATGGAATGCGTGCATTAAGTGAAAGCGCATGCTTTTCCTTGGCTTCGGTTTTACACAGAGCGGACGTATAGAGAAATCCCGTGATGAAATGTGTATGCGTGTGTGTGTGTGTGTGTGTGTGTGAGCCAGCCAAGGGTTTGGAGCAGCGGGGAAGGGCATGGACCTTGCATTAAGTTCTGTGAGGGAAAGGAGAAAACATTCGGGAGGGAATAACTTCTAGAATAGGTATGGGCAAACTTGGGCCCTTTATTTGTTTTGGACTCCAACTCCCACCATTCCTAACAGCCTCAGGTCCTTTCCTTTCCCCCTCAGCCGCTTAAGCGGCTGAGGGGGGAAAGGAAGGGGCCAGAGGTTGTTAGGAATGGTGGGAGTTGGAGTCCAAAACACCTGGAAGGCCCAAGTTTGCCCATGTCTATTCTAGAATAATAAAGCATCTCTCTGAGGTCTCCTTCTACTGTACTCCTCTTCCAGCCCTTACTATTTTTAGCCCTGGGATACATTGTGCAGTTACATAAATCAGTATCCAAGTTTTGAACAGGTTCCAGCTTGCATTCATTCGCCTGGCCAAAAAAGCTCAAGTATGTGGCGCTGTTTGTGTTCCGTTCTTTGGAGACTATGTATCTGATTGACAGATACATAGGCTCCCAGTGCCTACGTCAGTGTTTTTCAACCTTTTTTGAGCCGCGGCACATTTTTTACATTTACCAAATCCTGGGGCACACCACCAACCAAAATGACACAAAATGACACTCTAACACAGTCATACATATAGTTAATATGTTTTTAAATGTATTTATACACTCCGTGTGAAACCTAGTCCTGTTTCGATGAACACAACATAGATATCCTGGCAGGAATGGCAGAAAGACACACATGAAGGTCTTGCTCAACAGCTGTCAGTCATGGGAATACTTCGGCCTTCTGGGTGTTTTGGACTCCAACTCCCACCATTCTTAACAGCCTGAGGCCCTTTCCTGCTTAAGTGGCTGAGGGGGGGAAAGGAAAAGGGCTGCTATCAATGGTGGGAGTTGGAGTCCTAAACACCTGGAAGGTCCAAATTTGCCCATGCCAGCTTTCGATTCCATCGCCACATTTATCTTCAGCCTCTGGCGGTTTGAATATATGTGATTTTCTACCTTGTCGCTATGATTATGGTGCTGCTTCTTTAAATTGTCCGCAAACTGACTGTGTTATTGTGCAGATCCCGGAACTGACATTGGATAACATCGTGAGGATACACTTTGTTTTTTGCACTCACTTCTGTGATTTCATCAAATATCACGGGTTTTCCGTAGAGGAGCGCTCCATGAACTCGCTACTTCTTGGTTCGCAACTCCTCCGCTCTCTGTGGCGACTACGCCAAACTACCTTATGTAAGACTTTTGATTTTCTCCAGCAGGATTGGGTACTTTGAATGTGTTTTTTGCGTATGATTATGTATGATTAATTGTGCATTTTGTACTGTGACGTAGCGGCGCTCCTTTAATAAGTAAGGTTATTGGAGGTTCCAAATTTCCACGGCACACCTGATGATCGCTCACGCCACACTAGTGTGCCCCGGCACACTGGTTGGGAAACACTGGCCTAGGTCGTCGTTCCCAATTTTCCCTGGCTTACAGCGACTAACTTTTGACTCCTTGGTCCTGGTTCTGTCCTCACTGGGACGCTGGCCTCCGAAAACACTGGATCCTTGCTGCAATTCAAAATGTGTCAAGCTCATTTTAATGGAGGGCCACATCAGCCTTATGGTTGCCTCCAAAGGGCCATTGAATCAATTGACGGAGAATCTCTGGATACAGTAGGACAACTGCAGTGTTCCCACACTTATCACGGGTGTTACATTTATTTATTTACTTTATATTCTGCTCTTCTCACCCCAAAGGGGACTCAGAGCGGATTACAGGTGCACATACTTAGCAGACAATCCCTGCCGTTTCCACATACACACATATAGACGAACAGAGGCAAATTCTGGCCTCCAGGGGGAGCTGATGCACTTCTCATCTCTCAGCGTTCCCAGCATCCCTTGTTGTTCCTTCTGCATTCCTCAGCATTCCTGGAGTTCTTTAATGGCCTCATACAGTCAAAATTTGCCTCCCCACTTAATGTGTTACCTTAATCTCCTACTTGACAGATGCAACTGTCTTTCGTGGCTGCAAAGGTCGACAGCAGGCTACACTTAAAGGTCGAGCACCCACCTTGACCTGGGCAGGCCTCAAACTCGTGACCTACTGGTCAGAGAGATCTTATGCAGCTGACACTTAGCCAGCTGCGCCACATTCCCGGTGCTAGGACCACCCGCAAAAAGTAAAAATCCGCAACGTAGGGACGCTATATTTATTTTAATATTATTTTAATATTTATACATTATTTTAGTAGTTGTACACTTTTTAAAGTCTTTATAAACTTAAAATAAACCCTGTTTCTGTTTTACCGAGTACTCTTCCTCCTCTTCCTCCCCCTCCCCCTCCCTGTCAGTGCGGTGGCTGCGAAGGACGGAAGGAAAGGAAGCAAGCCCTCCTTGCTTTTCCCTTCGCTGGGTGAAGAGAGAGAGAGAGAGTGAAGGAAAGGAAGGAAAGGCCCTTCAAGGCTGAAGGGAGGGAGGACTGAGGAGGGAAAGCGCTTTGGAGAGTGGTGGTGGCAAACCCCCCGCAAAACAGTGAATATACCACTTATATATTTTAAGTTAATATTTATTGAAAAAAACACGAAACAGCGAGTCCACTGAAAGCGAACTGCAAATTAGCGAGGGAACCATCTGTGTGTGTGTGTGTGTGTATGTGTGTGTGTCATAATAGTTTGTGTTCTTTAGTTTTTACCCAGTTTGGGTCCCCAGCAACTCCTATTTATTTAGGTCATGAGTTCGAGGCCTGCCCAGGTCAAGGTGGGTGCAAGTGTAGCCTGCTGTTGACCTTTGCAGCCTGAAAGACAGTTGCATCTGTCAAGTAGGTGATAAAGGTACCACATTAAGTAGGGAGGCAAATTTTGACTGAATTATGAGGCCATTAAATCACTCCAGGAACACTGAGGAATGCGGAAGGAACAACAAGGGACGCTGTGAATGCTGAGAGATGAGGAATGCATCAGCGCCCCCTGGTGGCCTGAGTTTGCCTCTGTTCGTCTATATGTTGTGTATGTGGAAACGGCAGGGATTGTCTCTGCTAAGTATGTGTATCTGTAATCTGCTCTGAGTCCCCTTCGGGTTGAGAAGAGCGGAATATAAATAAAGTAAATAAATAAATCAATAATGTATTTATTTATTTATTACTCCAATTTCTAGACCTCCACTCCCAAAGGCCCGGGGCGGTTTACATAAGAAGAATACACAACAGTTAAAACCATAGTTAAGAAATTATTATACTAATACATTCCAAAAGCCTGCTGGAAAAGGTAGGTTTCGCAGGCCCTACGGAAGGCCACCAGATCCCGAAGTGCTCGGGCCTCGGAAGGGAGGGCATTCCGTAACAAAGGGGCAATGATTCTAAACACCCTTCGTCTGGTAGCCGTCAGGCAGAAGTTCTTCAAACCAGGGATTTCCAGAAGATCTTGATCTTCTGATCGCAGTGATCTCTGGGGTTTGTAAGGGATTAGACGGTCCCTTGAGTACACTGGCCCCAGACTGACGAAACATTGCGTAAATAAATAAGTATAAAACTGATAAAATAAAAAGATCACATAGACCAAAAATGGGCAACAGCGACCACATTTTCTGCAGCTTTAAACAGTTCTTCCTCTGTGCACGTTGCAAAGGATTGTGGGCAAGCATACAGTTGTTGAGTTGTTTGTTCCGCTCCACAGTCACACAAGGTGGAGGGTTCCTCTAGGTCAGGGGTGCTCAGAATGGTGATCGGGATCACCAGGGTGATCTTCGGGCCTCATCCTGGTGATCTTCAGGCCCCTGACCAGGTTTTTTTGCTGTTGGTCCTCTTCACGCGCCCCTGCACGCTGCAAAGAAGTCCTCCGCCGTTGCTCCTCTCCACTCCCTGCTTGCGCACCACCTCCAAAAGCTCCAGAGTCCAAGAGGCAGAATGGGCCCCCTCTTTTGGATTCCTCCTCCTCCCTCCGTCCTCGCATGCTGGCGGCGTGGAAATAGGAGCAACGACGGAGGAGAAGAAGAAGGACGCTTTGGGGTCATTTCCTTACCGCATCTCAAAGGTCGGTCTTTTTTACTTTGAGGTGGGTGCTTGATTGTACTGTGGCATGTCTCTTTGTTTCCTTTTTTATTTTAAAATGGCCTTTTAGCCCAAAGCCTCTCTGCTTGCTTTGTTCCTTGAGAAATATATGTTGAGGAATATGGAAATGTGGGAGAAATGGGATGGTTGGATGTATTTTTGCATGCCCCTTTGTTTACCTTGCTGAGTATTAAATGGCCTTGCAGTTCAAAAGCCTCTCTTCTTACTTTCTGGCTGATAAAATGTGTGGTAATATGGCAGTGTGGGAGAAATGGGGTGGTTGGATGTATTTTTGCATGCCCCTTTGTTTACCTTGCTGAGTATTAAATGGCCTTGCAGTTCAAAAGCCTCTCTTCTTACTTTCTGGCTGATAAAATGTGTGGTAATATGGCAGTGTGGGAGAAATGGGGTGGTTGGATGTATTTTATGCTCTGTTTTATATTGTTGTTATTAAATTGAAATGTTGATGTTTTACAACTTCATTTTATGTAAACTGCCCCGAGCCTGCTGGAAGGAGCGGTACATAAAAATGAATAATAAATATAAATAAATAAATTAGAAGATAGTTATACGTTTTACATTTCTGGGTAGGTGATCTTTGGGACTTGGTTTTTTAATCAGTAGCTCCCATGCTGAAAAAGTGTGAGCACCTCTGCTATAGGTTGTGCCATTTAGCCAGGTTGTGTTTTGATTTGCCAACTCCACTTCTGAGTCTGTTCAGGAGTTTCCAGGTTGCTCATTCTTGGTTTGCACCTGGAGGAAGACCCTCATTTGGGGGGGGGGGGGATCTAGTCAGAATTGCTTGATTTTGCTGCCCAGAGGGATATTCTTCTTGTTGCTGGAGGAGCATTAAGAGGAGTGGTGGTTCTTATGAATCTTTTCCTTGATTTCAGTCTACTGGGAAGAGGCTGATAGCTATGCAGTGGATGGCTTTCACAGTGTTCAACCTTTTTTTCTCTCGCAATTGGCAGCAACTTCCTGTTGCACTTTGGGGGGGGGGGCAATGCCGACTAGCTTATAGAGTCTATCAACAGGTGTAGGTTTAAGACATCCTATGATTATTCTACGTGTCTCATTCAGTGTTATATTCACCTGCTTCGCGTGGGCAGACTTGTGCCAAACAGGGCAGGCATACTCAGCGGTTGAGTATGACAAGGCCAGGGCCGATGTTCTCATTAATTTTGGGTCTGCACCCCATGCACTATTAGTAAATCACCGCAGGATTTTATTTATTTATTATTTATTATTTATTATTTTATTATTTATTATTTATTATTTATTATTTATTATTTATTATTTATTATTTATTATTTATTATTTATTATTTATTATTTATTATTTATTATTTATTATTTATTATTTATTTGGTTTTATATGCCGGCACTCCCCGAGGACTCGGAGCGGCTCACAACACAGTAATATAGACAGCATAATAATACAACTCCCGAAATAACAAACGATTTTACACAAAGTTTAAAATTCAACCTTCAAATGCCATCCGGAACAGATGGGTTTTGCAAGCCTTGCGGAAGGTCAAGAGATCCTGCAGGGCACGGACTTCGGCTGGCAAAGCATTCCATAGTGATGTTATTGTGTGCAGCTACTTTGTGCTTGGTGTTTGCACAGTGTTTCCTAAATATTACTGTTTGATTTAAGGTGATGCTGAGATATTTAGGGTGGTAACAGTGTTCAAGCTCTTGGCTTTCTTAGATAACCTTCAATGTCTTGTTGGCTTCACGATTATGTAGATCAGCGTTTTTCAACCTGGGGGTCGGGACCCCTTGGGGGGTCATGAGGGGGTGTCAGAGGGGTCCCCGAAGACCACCAAAAACACAGTATTTTTGTTTTTCATGGGGGGTTCTGTGTGGGACGTTTGTTTCAATTCCATCGTTGGTGGAGTTCAGAATGCTCTTTGGTTGTAGGTGAACTATACATCCCAGCAACTACAACTCCCAGATGTCAAGGTCTATTTTCGCCAAACTCCACCAATGTTCACATTTGGGCATATTGAGTATCTGTGCCAAGTTTGCTCCAGATCCACCATTGTTTGAGTCTACAGTGCTGTCTGAATGTAGGTGAACTACAACTCTAAAACTCAAGTTCAATGCCCAATAAAAATAATTTTATGTTTGGGGGTCACCACAACATGAGGAACTGTATTAAGGGGTCACGGCATTAGGAAGGTTGAGAACCACTGATGTAGATGGAAAGCAGGGTTAGATAAGTCCAATTACTTTTGCCAATCCGCCATGCGGACTGAGGATAATGGGGATTGTTTCTAGTTTTGCAAACAATGGGATTGGATTCTAAGTGAGTTGTCCTTTCTGAATGGAAGATGTTTATTGAAGTTGATTGGCAGGCTTAATTAAGGCCAAATCAAGAGATCCACTCTGTCTCCAGCCCCTTCTACACTGCTATATAGCTCAGATTATCAAAGCAGATAATCCACATTATCTGCTTTGAACTGGAGTATATAAGTCTACACTGCCATATAATCCAATTCAAAGCAGATAACCTGGATTTTATATGGCAGTGTTGAAGGGGGCCTCTGTCTAACCTTCTGAAGGCCTGAGCTGAGTGTTTGCCACACTCCCTGTAATTCTTAGTATTGCCAGAAACTTGTCAGTTTAATCATCCCTTTGGAAACTCCGCTTGCCAAGCAACACACGGAAAGAAACCGAAAGGCCTTTCATGCTAATTTAGGGAATATTTGGAAGCAACTAATTGCAAATGATTACTTGCATATTTCATTCCCCAAATAGTGGCAATATATTATATCGTTTCTATAGTATACCTTTACCTTAATCGCCATCCAAAAAACTATAAAGTAGCCAATTTTAGACCTTGGATCACTGACTAAAAAAGTAGATGTAAGACCAATTTTCCAAGTTCTGCTTCAGCGCAAAGCCTAACATTTGCCTGTCTTGTTTGTAAAGAGGTGAAAATGGCCGAAGAATATTTTAAAAGTGGCATTTCTTACAGCTTAGCCAAATCAAGACTGCATTTAGAGCAGACCTGGGCAAACTTCGGCCCTCCAGGTGTTTTGGACTTCAACTTTCACAATTCCTAACAGCCAGTAGGCTGTTAGGAATTGTGGGAGTTGAAGTCCAAAACACCTGGAGGGCCGAAGTTTGCCCAGGCCTGACTTAGAGTGTAAGACTGACTTAAAAAAAAAATCAGTGATATTTAATTCTGTTTAAATTCTGATAGGTTTATAGATTTTAAATGGTACTGAAATGCTTTTAATGTAAGCCATTTTGAGTCTCTTTATAGAGAGAAAAAATCTGGGTATAAATAAACATAAGGTTGTGTTTCATGATCCAGGCAGAGGCGAAAAGGGGCCGCTGGACTTTTGGAAAGGTTATGATCTTTGGAAAGGCATGATCTTGTTAGAAATCATCACCTTTTGGAAAATCGCATTCATCATAACCCTTTGGGAAATCAGAAATCTCCCTGAGAAGAGTTTTGTTTCGTAACATTTCATATCAAAAGCATTGCATAAATTAGTATAAAACTGATAAAAATAGGTGTGCAGGCGGCTAAATATCTTTGGACCAAAAATGGGCCACGGCAACGGCATTGTCTGTAACCTCCAACAATTTGTCCTCTGTACATTAGGCATGGTTTCGAACCCAAAAATGGCGATTCTAAAATCAAATGGGGGTTGATTAGTAAAAGAAAGACTTACAAAAAAATTTCCAAGAATTTCTAAAATGTAACTTAATTACTAACGAAATTCGTTAGTAGTTCGTATGCCAGCGCATGTGCATTCCAGATGGTTTTGGCCTACAACTCCCAGAAATCCTAACAGCTGGTAAGGATTTCTTTGGGGGGATTTGCTGCAGAATCTTCTCTATGAGCCCGGATTCTGCAGCAAATCCCCCCAAGAATATGTATGTGTGTGCACCCAAGCAGAAAACGCTGGCTTTTCCCGGGCTAATAGAGAAGAGCCCGTTTGCACCGCATGAGGAAGGGACCAGTCAGAATACTTCGGTTTGAATTTTACCTCTTGTTATTGTTATTACTGCTGTATTATTGCATGTGCATGGAATGTAGGTATGACCAGTTGGATTACTTATAATATTAGGCACTTACAGTAGCATTCATTCTATTATACATTAGGTTGGTTTCTCACCCCAATACTCTTTGATGCTTTAGATCCTGGCAGGCAGGAGAGGCAGGGAAGCCTGGAAAAATGTAAACAGAGAGGTTTACTCAGAAGTAAATCCACAAGGAGGGCACTTCATCCAAAGTGCCCTCCTTTGCAGATTTACTTCTGAGTAATCCTCTCTGTTTACATTTTTTCCGGGCTTCCAGCCGAAAGAAGGAGCGAGTTTAGGGCTTGCCTTGCCATAATACTTATTGGCAAGGGAGGCGGGAGGGTGGTGAGAGAGAAGGAGGGTGCCCCCCCCCTTACGACCTAATAACGACACATAAGAAAAGCCTGGCCCCGAAGAAAGAAAGTCCACTTCCTGGTTGGCGTTCCAGGTGCGGAAATACTCAAAAGTAGCATTTCTTACGAATTTCTTACGAATCATTTCATTTTCATAACTTTTTTCTCATGCCTACTGTACATGAGTCAGGGCACAGTGGACAAAGCATACAGATGCGGGGTTGTCTGTTCTGCTCCGCAGTCACACAAGGTGTGGGATTCTTTTAGGTAGTGCCATTTTGCCGGGTTGTCTTTTGATCTGCCCACTCCCTGAGAAGAGTTAAAAACTTGCTTGAGTCAACCTTCTCCTTAGTGGTACATATCCATTAGTACTCATGCAAGGCAATTAGGTTTCTCAGTTGTTAAACTGATATACCTAGATAATATCTCTTTGAACTGTTAGGGACTATGCTATGTTATGTCAATGCACAAAAGACATATATCTATAGCAGAGTTTCAGAAGTGTTTTTTTAGTTGCCCCCCAAAAATATACTCTCCCTTAAAACATTTCAGTTTACTAACTAACTAACTTTATTACCGGTATTTATGAGTCGCCCTCCACGAGTGTGCTCCGGGTGACTTTCACAGTTTAGCAATAACAATACTAAAATATTAAAAACATTAAAATATTAAAATGGCTAAAATATGGAATAGGCAGATTCCAGGTCGCTGATTGTCACATTCAATCATGCTCTCAAGAGACAAAATAAGTAGACTTATTTAAAAGTCACAAAGTTGGTTTATTCATAAACATCGTGTATTCCGCATAGAGATACATTATTTCTCAGTCCAGTTACAGATATTAGCCATGGGCTAAAGTACTTACAAATGAACAACAAAAATACTGTGTTTTTTGGTGGTCTTTGGGGACCCCTCTGATACCCCCTCGCGACCCCCCAAGGGGTCCCGACCCCCAGGTTGAGAAACGCTGTTTTAAATGGATCTAAAGTACTTACAAAACTAAAGTTCTGATGGTGAACACTAGGTGGCGCTGATGCTTTGCTTCTACAGTGTTGCTAAAGTTCTGGTGGTGAACATTTCAGAACTCTAACAAAACTTTCAAAACTTCATTATTATTTCATTATTGGCGATTTTTAAGACAGAACCAATTAGGAACTGCCATTTATAATGAAATTTTGAAAGTTTTGTAAGAGTTCTGAAATGTTCACCACCAGAACTTTAGCAACACTGTAGAAGCAAAGCACCAGCGCCACCTAGTGTTCACCACCAGAACTTTAGTTTTTTAAGTACTTTAGAACCATTTAGAACCATGATTGCTCAGGCCTAGTTCTTAGGCCCCTTTCTACATTGCCGTATAATCCAGACTATCAAAGCAGAAAATCCACATTATTTATTTATTTATTTATTTATTTTTTCGATTTAGTAGACCGCTCTCTCCAGAGCCCAGAGCGGTTTACAGCAATAAAAACCAGATAAAACACAGATAAAACACATTAAAACAGTATTATAAAACCAATTAAACCCCGCTCCCAACAATAAAATCCCAGCAGATCGACAGTGATGCAGGCGGCAAGACGTGGCAGGATGGCAAATTGCAGCGGCATCAGTCAGGGCCAAATGCCTGTCTGAACAGCCAAGTCTTTACGGACTTGCGGAATGCCATCAAGCCCCGTAGGGCTCGCGTCTCCTCGGGCAGCGAGTTCCAGAGGCTCGGCGCAGCCACTGTGAAAGCCCTCTGCCGCGTACTCGACAACCTGGTGGTTCTAAATGGTTCTAAAGTACTTACAAAACTAGGGGGCGCGGGTGCTTTGCTTCTACAGTGTTGCTAAAGTTCTGGTGGTGAAAATTTCAGGACTCTAACAAAACTTTTAAAATGTCATTATAAATGGCAGTTCCTATTTGGTTCTGTCATAAAAATTGCCAATAACGAAATAATAATTAAATTTTGAAAGTTTGGTTAAAGTTCTGAAATTTTCACCACCAGAACTTTAGCAACACTGTAGAAGCAAAGCACCAGCGCCCCCTAGTTTTGTAAGTACTTTAGAACCATTTAGAACCATGGATTGCCCATGCCTAACACATATAATTTAAAGTAGTTTCTCTGTGCAGATAACACAGGGCATCTTTCACATAATCAGCAGTCTATAGTCTAAAGCAGGGGTCCTTAAACTAAGGCCTGAGGGCCGGATACAGTCCTCCAAGGTCATTTACCCGGCCCTCGCTCAGGGTCCACCTAAGTCTGAAACAACTTGAAAGCACACAACAACAACAACAACAACAACAACAACAACCCTATCTCATCATCCAAAAGCAGGCCCACACTTCCCATTGAAATACGAATAAGTTTATATTTGTTAAAATTGTTCTTCATTTTAATTATTGCCTTGTTTTAAAGTGGGTTTTTTTGCACTACAAATAAGCTATGTGCACTGTGCATAGGAATTCATTCATGGTTTTTTTTTCTTCCAAATTATAATCCGGCCCTCCAACAGTTTGAGGGACTGTGACCTGGCCCTCTGTTTTAAAGGTTTGAGCACCTGTAAAGCATCTCTCTGGTCTGAAAGTCCAATGGAGTCTAAAGTCCAATGGAGTCTGAATTGTACTGTTTCTATTGGTGTCTGAAAACATACAGTTTCTACATTGAAAGTCTAAAGGCTTCTGCCTTTCTAAAATGGAGTCTGAGTCCTGAATAGTCCCAGTTCTGATCACATGGTCTGCAGCGGCTCCCACAACAAAGAGTTAAGGAAAACCTCATACCAATGCACACATATACAATACAGTAAGCCAGTGTTTTTCAATCTTTTTTGAGCCGTGGCACATTTTTTACATTTACAAAATCCTGGGGCGCACCACCAACCAAAATGACACTCTAACGTAGTAATACATATAGTTAATATGTTTTAAAATGTATTTATACACTCAGTGTGAAACCTGGGCCTGTTTCGATGAACACAACATAGATCAGTGTTTCCCAACCTTTTTGAGCCGCGGCACACTTTTTACATGTACAAAATCCTGGGGCACACAACCAACCAAAATGACACAAAATGACACTCTAACACAGTAATACATATAGTTAATATGTTTATACACTAAGTGTGAAACCTGGGCCTGTTTCAATGAACACAACATAGATATCCTGGCAGGAATGGCAGACACAAACTTCCCACACAGAACTCCCATAACCAAGAGAAAATACAGTACTATGTAGGCATTGGTGGGCATTGACCTTGAGTTTTGGAGTTGTAGTTCACCTATATCTAGAGAGCACTGTGGACTGAAACAATGTTGGATCAGGACCAAACTTGGCATGAATACTCAATATGCCCAAATATGAGTTTGGGGGAAATAGACCTTGACATTCGGGAGTTACAGTTTCTGGGATTTATAGTTAACACACAAACAAAGAGCATCTTAAACTCTTGCAACAATGGAATTGAACCAAACTTGGCATATTGAACTCTCATTACCAACAGAAAGTACTGAAAGGGTTTGCTTGGGAATTGACCTTGAGTTTGGAAGTTGTAGTTCACCTACACACAGAGAGCACTGTGGACTCAAACAATGTTATGTTATGTTGTTTGTTTTCTATCCAGAATCACAATGTTGGAAGGAGGCTCACCACTTTAAGGTCCCTAAAACAGGCATGGGAAAACTTCGGCCCTCTGGGTTCTTTGGACTTCAACTCCCACCATTCCTAACAGCTTGAGGCCCTTTCCTGCTTAAGTGGCTGAGGGGGGAAAGGAAAAGTGCCTGAGGCTGCTAGGAATGGTGGTAGTTGGAGTCCAAAACACCTGGAAGGTCCAAGTTTGTCCATGCCAGCTTTCGACAGAGGCCTCTTCCTCCCCCTTCGCGCCCTTTCTTCCCCCTCCTGCCAAACACTTACTTTTTCTTCTACACTGCCACTTCTGCCGCCATTTTGATCCGAGGGGGCAGCGTGAGCATGTTCAGGAGGGGAGGGGGGAGGGAGGAAGACGTGACCCATGCGGGCGCTACTGCACAGACTCGCCCTAGAGCAAAGGGAGCAGAGCGAGGCTGGGAAGAAGGGAGCTCGAGTGGAGAAGAAAAAGTGTTTGGCAGGAGAGGGAAGAAAGGGTATTTCTTTGTGGCAATTTCCCACGGCACACCTGATGATCGCTCATGGCACACTGGTGTGCCACGGCACACTGGTTGGGAAACACTGCAGTAAGCAATCTGAATTATATACAAACTAATAGCTAGTGGAGGCTTGAAGAAGGTTGCTATTTCCAGCACGGGAATGTGGGATTTTATCCAGCTGTGTGGAAGGGGCCTTAGGCAGCTAAATATCGTGGGCTGGCCATAATTGTTCGTGAACTTTTTATCATAGAGTATCGGTTCATGACTTTTCTCTCTTTTATCTTATACGTGTAGAATATTTATCCTTTTTTGTTCTCTTGTCTCCCCTAGGACCTTTCCGATCCACGGCTTCCAGATATATGACAGACCTGTCAGGTTCACAAAATGTACTTTTGGAAAGTTCACTCCCACATCCATACAAATGCTCTTGGCTTCTTCACGAAGAATGCTTGGCAAACAAGTCCTGAGAGCGACGTGTCGCTAATCAGAACGGAAAGACGTGTAAGAGTTAAAGAACGAAAATGGGTTTGTTTAAGCATGTGTATACATTTAATGCATGGGCTCATTCTGATAGGGTGGAAATTCCAAACTGAAAGCTAATGCAAAGATTCTTTAGCTGAGGCCTTATAGGTCTTTTAAGGGCCCTTCCACACAGCCCCATATCCCAGAATATTAAGGCGGAACATCCCGCATTATCTGAGTGTGGACTCAGCTAACCCAGTTCAAAGCAGATATTGTGGGATTTTCTGCCTTTATATTCTGGGATATAGGGCTGTGTGGAAGGGCCCTAAGATTATATACTCTCTATTTCATAGCACTGCCATATAAAAAAGAATGTCGCTCCGTTGAGCTAGGGCATTTCTGAAAGAAGAGAGTTCTTTTCACTGCAGAGATACACTTTGACGTGGAGTGGGAATTTTGGCATGGCATGGCTAGGAAGAATTCTTCTTTCAGAACTGAAATCTGATTGTCCAGAGATGATCCCGATATCTATTGAATTACTGTATATACTCGAGTATAAGCCTAGTTTTTCCACCCCTTTTTTAGGCTGTAATAGCTCCCCTCGGCTTATACTTGAGTCAAGGTTATTTATTGTTTTACCCTGTTATTAGTAGTATTTATTACATTTATTATGTTACTCTTTTTATTATTATTATTATATTTACATTTTTTTACTCCAGTGATTTTCAACCAGTGTGCCGTGAGAGATCATCAGGTGTGCCGTGGGAAATTATTTTCGAACTTCATTCATATATAAACTATAAGGCGCATTTGTCCCTTTAAGAAATGGAACCATAGCACTCTCACGCCACCTAAGAAGTGACGTGAGAGTGCTTTGGTCGCGCCATCTTGGATTCACTCAGATGCGGCTAAGTAAACAAAGTTAGAGTTAGTGCTGCAGCTGCTCGTCAAGTGACAGTGGCAATTTGGGATCACAGTAAGACAAGCGAGTGACAGTGATGGAGAAGTTTTTGAGAAGAGAAAATGCAAATGCCAAACAGGGCCCTGGACAAAATTATGACACAGATGAAGGCCCTAATATGAGTGGTGGACCCAGGTTTCACACTGAGTGTATAAATACATTTTAAAACATATTAACTATATGTATTACTGTGTTAGAGTGTCATTTTGTGTCATTTTTGGTTGGTGGTGTCCCCCAGGATTTTGTAAATATAAAAAATGTGCCGCGGCTCAAAAAAGGTTGAAAATCACTGTTTTACTCTATTATTATTTTTCTGTATTTATTATTGTTTTATTACATTTATTACTTTACTCTTATTATGATTGCATTTATTATTTTACTCTATTATTATTGGAAGGATACGTAAACACATTTACATTGGAGGAGGTGAGAATAACGGTTTTATCAGAGTTGGGCAGTCTTATCTTAAATTACAGTTTTATGTAAATATTCAAAAGCATTTAACCTACTGATGCCTCAATGAAAAATATTCCAAAGAAATAATATAATTTTATTGGTATCTGTTTTTATTTTGAAATTGACCAGTAGCTGCTGCATTTCTCTCACCCTGGGCTTATACTTGAGTTAATATGTTTTTCCAGATTTTTGTGGTAAAATTTAGGTGCCTCGGCTTATTTTTGGGTCGGCTTATACTCGAGTATATACGGAAGTTAATGTTTCAGATTAGCACATATCTGTAGCTTTGGGGTGCTCTTGACACATGAATTGGCCATGTTCTTAATCAACTCTGCGTATAACCAGGCTTACAAATGATTCAACCAGAAAATATCAATCTATTTGCATATTATAAACTAACTTTCTGCCCAGCAGACCTAAACACGGCAATAGAAAACACAAAGAATAATAAATTACAGAAACAAACAACAAATAGTGCCACTAGGAGGCAACAGCGTCAACCACAGTAAAGTATGCCATCTTCTAGACTTGTTCTTAAAACTAACCAATACAGGCAGTCCTCAAGTTGCAAACAAGGTTTGTTCTTAAGCCAAATTTGTTTGTAAGTCTAGTACATTTTAAGTGTAACTCCAGTCAAATCTATCCATCCATCCATCTACCTATCTTAGTTGTTGTGTGCTTTCCGGACTATATGCCCATGCTCCAGAAGCATTCTCTCCTGACATTTTGCCTGAATATATGGCAGGCATCCTCAGAGGTTGTGATATTCATCACAACTTCTGAGGATGCCTGCCACAGATGCATACAGCCGGAAAACACCCAACAGCCCAGTGACTCCAGCCATGAAAGCCTTCAACAATACGTATATTTCTTAGCTTTGGGTCGCAAAGGGAAGGGTAAACACCCCCTGTTCAGAATATTTCACTTTACTTTCTGTGCCTGTGAGAATTGGATTTTGAAAAAAAAAAGGTTTTGTTGTGGAAACAAGGGTTGGAAATAAATCTTCAGTGAAGACCCCTTTTGTCCATGATAATAAATCTTCCAGGAGTGGATTTCCCTTCCAAAGGATAGTTTTCTCTCACTTCCTGTTGTCTCAGCCCTGTTCTTAACTAGGAGTCATTTGTTAGTCAGACGTTTGTAACTCTAGGACTGCTTGTAACTTTATGTGTGACTCCACAATTAGTTTAAAATCCCTACCGTGCACTCTCATTAATGTCAGTTTAAACCAGGGGTCCTCAAACTAATGCCCGGGGGCCGGATACGGCCCTCCAAGGTCATTTACCCAGCCCTCACTCGGGGCCAACCTAAGCCTGAAATGACTTGAAAGTACACAACAACAACAACAACAAGAACAACAACAACAATCCTATCTTATCAGCAAAAGCAGGTCCATACTTCCCATTGAAATACTAATAAGTTTATATTTGTTAAAATTGTTCTTCATTTTAATTATTGTTTTAAAGTGTTTTTTGCACGACAAGTCAGATATGTGCAATGTGCATAGGAATTCATTCATGTTTTTTTCAAATTATAATCCAGCCCTCCAACAGTTTGAGGGGCTGTGACCTGGCTCTGGTTTAAAAAGTTTGAGGACCCCTGGTGTAAACCATTAAACAGTTGAGCTGAACTTGCTGACTGGAAGGTCAGCGGTTCAAATCTGGGGAGCAAGGTGAGGTCCCACTGTTAGGCCCGGTTTCTGTCAGCCTAGCAATTTGAAAAGATGCAAGTGTGAGTAGATCAATAGGTACTGCCTTGGTGGGAAGGTAATGGCGTTTCACGCAGTCATGCTGGCCGAATGATCTTGGAGGTGTCTATGGACAATGCCGGCTCTTTGTCTTAAAATGGAGATGAACACTACGCCCCAGGGTCAGACGCAACTAGGCTTAATGTCAAGGGGAAACCTTACCTTTTAAAAACTGAATTAGGTTTGGGGACCTTCTAAATAAATTCCTAAAGATTTTTGCTTTTTATCCTAATGCTTCTGATTCAGCCAGTATCCACACTTGGAATTATTACACTTTGCCAGCTTTGACATTGGCTAGTTAGTATGAGAATCCAGTCACAGGACCACCTGAGTATCTGTCCAGACATAACAAAGATTTTACTTTACTGTTACTGGATTAGACTTATTTATTTATTGTTTCGATTTGTATACCGTCCTTCCAATTTGGCTCAGTACAAATTTGTTTACAGTACATCAACCAAGCATTAAAACCATAACCATAAGAACAACATTAACAATTAAAACAGAATCACAAAGTTAGCCCATAACCAAGGAATGACTAGACATTAAATGCCTGACGGAAGAGAACTGTTTTGCAGGCTTTCCGAAATGCCGGCAGTTCAGTAATTGCTCGGACTTCAGGTGGCAAGGTGTTCCATAGGCTCGGAGCAACAACAGAGAAGGCCCTCTGTCTAGTTGAGGACAAATGGATAGTCCGTAACGAAGGGATCTGTAAGATGTTGTGATCCTCAGATCGAAGAGATCTCTTGGGAACATATGGGAGTAGACGGGCCCTCAAGTACACCGGCCCCAGACCATACAAGGCCTTCATGTAACAGCAGCTAAAAAGCTAGTAAGCAAGGATTCCAGGTACCCATAATTCCAAGTGTGGATACTGGCTGAATCAGAAGCATTAGGATAAAAAGCAAAAATCTTTAGGAATTTATTTAGAAGGTCCCGAAACCTAATTCAGTTTTTAAAAGGTCAGGTTTCCCCTTGACATTAAGCCTAGTTGCGTCTGGGAAGTATGGACCTACATTTCACCACCAATTTAAATTCTGATGAAACGAGCCAAAATAATTCGTTTGACTTATTCTATGGCAGATCTGAATGCACAGCAATCTGAGTTCAGGATCCAAAAATAGTTTGCACTCAGCTGAATCAGCCAAAGGGAGAGAAAAGGGGTAAAATCCCATCCTTTCCTATTAGCTCAGCCAATAGTAAACTGTTGTGGACTATTCTACTTTGTGTGTTCTCCTTTATTAATAATTTTTGCCATCTTGACATGTGTCTTCACCACATTATTTCTTTATTTAAACCTTTTATACCCCGGCCTTCTCACCTCCGAGGAGGGACTCAGACCGGCAAACAGCAAATATTCAATGCTAACATTTAAAATCGAAACATCATAAATTTACAACAAAAATTATCCACTACAAATACAATAAATACATTTTAAAAGCCTTTCGCCAAAGTATTTATTTATTTATTTATTTGTTCCGTCTTGTATTCCGCTCCTCCCTGCAGGCTCGGGGCGGATAACATCATAAAACTCGGCAGGCATGTAGCATCCATGTCGCCGTACAATAAAATACCACATAAAACAACATAGGTCCCGAAATTAAATCATGAGCATGCAAAGCGTTCCCTGAGCCAGGGTGCTGATTAGGGGGATGAGTACGTTCAACTGTTCATCTAGCCGAAGGCCATTCTGAACAGGGCGGTCTTGCAAGCCCTGCGAAACGGGAGTAGCTCCCTGGTGGCTCGGACATCATCCGGGAGAGAGTTCCAGAGAGCCGGAGCCGCCACAGAGAAAGCCCTTTGCCTCGTAGCAGATAGGTGACAGGCGCGGACCGATGGAATCAGGAGCAAATTCAACTCCTCTGAACGTAGTGATCTCGGGGGAATGTATGGGGCAAGGCAGTCCCTCAGGTACGCAGGCCCTAGGCCGTATAAAGCCTTAAAGGTTAACACCAGCACCTTGAAGGCAATTCGGTACTCAATAGGCAGCCAGTGCAGCTGTCGAAAGATGGGCGTGATGTGCTCCCTTACCGACGTTCCCGTCAGCAAGCGAGCAGCGGCGTTCTGCACTAGCTTGAGTTTCCGAATTGTCGCCAAGGGAAGGCCAACGTAGAGGGCGTTACAGTAGTCTAGTCTCGAGATGACCGTCGCTTGGATCACCGTGGCCAGGTCGTCCCTGGAAAGGTAGGGTGCCAGTCGCCTAGCCTGTCGTAGGTGGAAAAATGACGCCCTGCTGACCGCGGAGACCTGGGTCTCCATGGTCAGCCGGAGGTCCAGTTGAACACCTAAGCTCTTAACAACAGGCGACAGGCTGAGCCGTTCGCCATCCAGGGTAGGCAACCGGCACTCATCCCGCCCAGGTCGACCAGGCCACAAGATCTCCGTCTTCGACGGGTTCACCTTCAGCCGGCTAGCCCGCAGCCAACCAGTCACGGCCTCTAGGCACAGATGGAAACAATCGGGTACGGTGTCCGGCCTGCTGTCCATTCTCAGCAGCAGCTGGGTGTCATCAGCGTACTGATAACACTCCAGACCAAAGTCGCGGGCCAGCTGGGCCAGGGGGCGCATGTACACGTTAAATAATAAAGTAAAATCGAGTCCAACTCAATCCGTATATTCGGTCCGTATCTAGTGGTTAGCAACTTTAGTCAATTTGCGATCTCTTCCTTCATTCTGCGAAGGCCTCATTGCACAGCCACGTTTTCACCCGTTTCCTAAAAGTCAGGAGGGAGGGGGCAGATCTGATCTCATTTGGGAGGGAATTCCACAGCCGGGGGGTCAACACAGAAAAGGTTCTGTCCCTCGTCCCCACCAGACTTGCCTGCGAAGGTGGTGGGACCGAGAGCAGGGCCTCTCCAGACAATCTTAAGACTTGTGACGGTTCATAGGGGAGAATACGTTCGGACAAGTTAACTGGGCTGGAATCGTATAGGGTTTTGTAGGTCAACACCAGCACTTTGAATTGAGCTCGGAAGCTAATTGGCAGCCATTGGAGCTGGTGCAACAAGGGAGTTGTGCGCTCCCTGTGCCCCGCTCCCATTAGTAATCTGACTGCTGAGCGCTGGACTAATTGCAGCTTCTGGGCAGTCTTCATAGGCAACCCCACGTAGAGAGTGTTGCAGTAGTCTATACGGGATGTAACCAGAGCGTGGACCACCGTGGCCAAGTCAGACTTCCCAAGGTATGGGCGCAGCTGGTGCACAAGTCTAAGCTGTGCAAAAGCTCCCCTGGCCACCGCCGAGACCTGGGATTCCAGGCTCATATGAGCCTGGTTTCATCTGCAATGTCGGAGGGTATGACCCCAGTCCAAGAGGCCCTGCATTTCCAAGCTTTTCCCTGCAGTTTATGAAAAGGAAATTCGAAGAATGAACTATCTCTTATTTGTGTTTACATACTTTCAAGGTTCCTGTTGACCTATGATGACATCATGCATTTCATAGGGTTTTCTTAGGCAAGGAGTACACAGAGGTGTTTCGCCAGCTCCTTCCTCTTGAATATTTATTGCTCTACTTTTGGCATCCTCCTGCTCCATTTCTAGGATCCAAGCAAACTCTCTTCTCAGTTGATATGGATGGTTCTCAAAGCCCGATTCTTCTTATGGAGGCATTGATTTATATGTGTTTTGTTATGCTCGAATGCACACATGTGCACAAACAGTTCCTGCTGAAAGAGCTCCTCTTGAAGTCCAGCATCCCTTTCTCAGCTACAAGAAGGAGACATTCTTTTGGCGTAACATGTCTAAAAAGTGATAGTTAATAATAATAATAATCTTTACTTATACACCATCTCCCCGAAGGGGACTTGGGGCGGCTAACATGAGGCCAAGCCCAAAGATACAATCTCTCGGCAGTACTTCGCGAAGGAAGATTCTTAGGAAGGACTCATCCCACGCTTTTTACAAGCATGTTGATGACTAAAAAGGCCAATCTGAGATAGGCAAGTTCGATTGCAGAAAGCACAGCAGAAAGTCTCCTTGGGTGATGTTGTTTCTAAGTTGCGGTTCTTTCTACGTTGTCATTTCTCTTCGAGACCCGTTCGGTGTGTCTTCTCGAAAGAGGCCGCAGCATTGTGGATAGTGCATCTCCATGCCTCCCGATGTGAGGCCAGGGTGGACCATTGTTGGTGATCAATCTGGCCGAGTCTGAGATGTTGTTTCAGGGAGTCCTTATATCTCTTTTTGGGGGCGCCTCTCTTGCGCTAACACGTGGCGAGTTCACCATAGAGTAGTATCTTTGGGAGGCAGTGGTCCTCCATCCTAGAGACATGCCCTGCCCAGTGCAGCTGTGTTCTCAATAGCATGGCCTCAACGCTGGTGATCCCTGCTTGCTCAAGGACAGCAACATTAGTCACATAGTCGGTCCAGTGTATATTTAGGATTGTGCGAAGACAGCGCTGATGAAAGCGTTTGGGGAGTTGTAGGTGTTGGCGATAGGTGACCCATGTTTCAGACCCAAATCGATACCTGGGCATACTAAATATATGTCATATTTATATATATTATATATAATAATAATAAACAACAATAATAATAATCCTATCAATACCTGGGCATACTAAATATATGTCATATTTAAATATATTATATATAATAATAAACAATAATAATAATCCAATCGATACCTGGGCATACTAAATATATGTCATATTTAAATATATTATATATATATATACATTAATATTAAACAATAATAATAATCCTATTGATACCTGGACATACTAAATATATGTCATATTTAAATATATATAATAATAATAAACAATAATAATAATCCTATCGATACCTGGGCATACTAAATATATGTCATATTTAAGTATATTATATATAATAATAAACAATAATAATCCTATCGATACCTGGACATACTAAATATATGTCATATTTAAATATATTATATATAATAATAAACAATAATAATAATCCTATCGATACCTGGGCATACTAAATATATGTCATATTTAAATATATTATATATAATAATATTAAACAATAATAATAATCCTATCGATACCTGGGCATACTAAATATATGTCATATTTAAATATATTATATATAATAATAATAAACAACAATAATAATCCTATCGATACCTGGGCATGCTAAATATATGTCATATTTAAATATATTATATATAATAATAATAATAAACAATAATAATCCTATCGATACCTGGGCATACTAAATATATGTTATATTTAAATATATTATATATAATAATAATAAACAATAATAAAGATACAATACAGGAAAAATAAAATACAAAATGCAAACAAGAAAAAATATACATCACAATAAAATACAATAGCAAAATAAAATAAACTAAACAACATAACATAATATAAAATTGAACACAATGGGCGGACCAAATGGACAAGATAAAATGATAAAACTCTGGATGAGGTAGGAGTAGAAAAAATGTATTTGAGAGGAGTCCAAAAAGGATGAACAGTGGGGGTTGTCTTGAATTTATTGTGGGGGCAGTCAGCTGTACATAAAATCATAAGTTAGAAGAGATCCCAAGGGGCATCCAATCCAAACCTATTCTGCCATGCAGGAACACAGAATCAAAGCACCCCTGACAGATGGCCATCTAACATCTGCTTAAAAACCTGCAAATAAGGAGACTCCACCAGGCTCTGAGGCTACATATTCTACTGTCAAAGGGTTCTGTATGCAGATGACACCCAACTCTACTGCTTGTTTCCACCTGATGCCAAATATGCCGTCCCAACCCTGAACTGGCGCCTGTCAGCTGTGATGGACTGGATGAGAAAGAACAAATTGAAATTGAATCCAGACAAAATGGAGATAATAATGGCCAGTCGTATAGCTGATCAGGGTATTGGGTTGCAACCTGTGCTGGATGGAGTCACACTTCCCCTGAAGGTACAGGTTCACAGTCTGGGGGTCCTCCTGAACTCAGCGCTGAACCTGGAGGCCCAGGTATTGGCTGTGGCCAGGAGGGTATTTGCACAGCTAGAACTTGTGCGCCAGCTGCACCCATACCTTGAAAATCCCAATCTGGCCATGGTGATAGATGCCTTAATCACATCCAGACTAGACTACTGTAATGTGCTCTATATGGGGCTACCCTAGAAGAGTGTTTGGAAACTACAACTGGTACAAAAGTCAGCAGCTAGACTGCTTACAGGAGCAGGATACAGGGAAAGAACTACTCTGCTACTGAAGCAGCTACACTGGCTACCAGTTTGTTTCCGGACGCAATTCAAGGTGCTGGCTTTAGCCTATAAAGTCCTTGAGACACCACATCTCCTTCTATCAGCCCACATGAGTCCTGAGATCATCAGGAGAGACTCTCCCCTCAGTCCCACCACCGTCACAAGTACAATTTGTGGGAACGAGAGAGAGGGCCTTTTCAGTGGTGGCCCCACAGCTCTGGTACTTCCTCCCAAAAGAGGAACATTTGGCTCCCTTGTTATTGGCCTTCCATCTCAGGTGAAAACCTTTTTATGGAAGCAGGCCTTCCCAGACAACCCATAGTAGCACCTAGCTCGGCCAGACAAGACTCACCTAGCCAAAGACTTGGAGCTCTGAGTCAGTTAGTTTAATGTTTTAACTTGTTAGGACAACCTCAGTGGCCCGAGGCGTAGGGATTTTGATGACGATGCTATGTGATTATTTTGATGCTTATTTAGATGTAAGTTACTTGTGTTTTATGTAAGGTGTGGATTTATTGTTTATATTTTGGGTGGGTGGGTTGATGGTTTTGTGTGTTATGTAGTTGTCTTTTTATTTCTATACGCTGCTTTGAGTCCCATCCATGGGAGAAAAGCAGGACAAAAGTAAATAATAATAATAATAATAATAATAATGGGTTGTTGTAAGTTTTCTGGACTGTAGAGTTCTCTCTCCCACTCTGGACATTCCACAGATATATAAACCCCATGCAAGAAGCAGCCAGGCTTTGAAGCTGCAAGGCCATTCAATACTAATCAAGTTGGCTAATTTCAACATACACACTTGCCTCAAACAGACAAGAGTTCTTTCTCCCACCCTGGACATTATTCCACAAATATGTAAACCTTACTTGCCTAGTTTCCAACAGACCTCACAACCTTTGAGGGTGCCTACCATAGATGCAGGCGAAACGTCAGGAGGGAATGCTTCTGGAACATGGCCAAAAAGCCTGGAAAACTCAAAACAACCCAGTGATTGCAGCCATGAAAGTCTTTGACAACACAATAATAATAATAATAATAATAATAATATTTCTGTGTTTGGGATTTGTGTAGTTATTTTTGCAAACAAAGGCATACCAAAATGACATTTTTATTGTACAGGAGTCAAATGATAAGGGATACCTCTTTGTTTTCTGGCTGGGCAACCCTCACCATTTCTGCTTTCATAATTACAGTGTAACTGCTTCAGTGTGTGTTTTCCATACCGAATGCCTGCCAGTTGCATTCCCTTTTTGACAAAAGTAACAAATCTGGTTACTTATGAGAAATGAGAAGGTTTCCTTTTCACCGTAAGACTAAAGACTGACTATGGCATCCTTGCAACTGTAACTACTAACTCTCCTAATTAGCTGGATTAGAAGACAAATGTTTGAACTAGGCTGCTTGAAAATGCATAATTAGGAGTCATGCCTGGAGTTGGGAGCCAGAGATCCTTGCCAACCTGCAAATCTTCCAGAGATCTATTACTAGATTACGACCTAGTTATAGAAACCCGGCCCAGACCTGTCTATCTCCATAAAATCTAATTCTTTTTGTGTCTCTACTCTGCCCTGAGCCTCATCACATTTATAATAATAGTGCTGTTGAAATAGTGTTTACATGGCCCTTCGGTATTCCGATAATCCTTTGAAAGGATCACGGAGGGAAGAAATGTCGGTTATGGGTAGTCATGAACTGATCCATAAGACATAAGTAATCCAATGCAACATTGGAGAAGACATCTTGTTTTCGGCATCTGAAATGAGTATTATTATGTGGGGATAGAGGGGAATTGGGATTAGAAAATTGGAAGTGGACCAAGAGATACTTTGGCTTAATGGTGATGTATTTTTAACTGTGTTGTGCCCCATCTCGAACCTCGAGGAAAGGCAGGCAAGAAATAAAATTATCACCATTATCCAGTGATGCAGTGGGCTAAACCCTTGTGCCGGCAGGACTGATGACCGACAGGTCAGAGGTTTGAAACTGGGGAGATGAGCTCCTTCTGTCAGCTCTAGCTCCCCATACAGGGACATAAGAGAAGCCTCCTACATGGATGGTAAAAATCAAAACATCCAGGTGTCCCTGGGCAACAACCATGCAGACGGCCAATTCTGTCACACCAGAAGCGACTCTGTGGCTGGCATCTTCAAAAGTTCTGTTGGCAGTGAAGCAAGTGGAGTGTCTATTTATCTGTGGAATGTATTGTCGAAGGCTTTCATGGCTGGAATCACTGAGCTGTTGTAGGTTTTTCGGGCTATATGGCCATGTTCTAGAAGCATTCTCTCCTGACATTTCGCTTGCATCTGTGGAATGTACATGGTGGGAGAAAGAACCCTTGTCTGTTTAAAGCATTGGTTCCTAACCTTTTTTTGACTAGGGACCTCTTGACCAGGGACCACTTTGACCAGGGACCACTCTCCAACATTAGTACCAAAAAGATTACGAATCGTTTTTGGTCAACTTTAGATTCGGTTAATTATTTGGGTCTGATTCAGAATATTGCATCGAATAGACCAGTGTTTCCCAACCAGTGTGCCGGGGCACACTAGTGTGCCATGAGCAATCATCAGGTGTGCCTTAGGAAATTGAAACCTCCAGGAGGGAATGGGGGAGAGTCTAGTGTGTTGAAGTATAAAGACCCTAAGAAACCTACCTCGATAAAGGCACAAAATTACAAACACCTCCCCTCCCCACCTGTTGTCTACTTGGTCTCTCCCTATGCATTGGGAAGGCCTGCCTCCCTTTCCCCAAGTAGAGATCTCCTCTTGCCTCCCCTCCCCCGGGCCTAATGCCGGATGGTTCAGTCCAGCACCGCCCCTCCCTCCTACCTGGTGTGCGCGAAACCGCTCTCGGCCTCCCTCTGGCTCCCTGCCCACCGCCACCGCCTTCCTTCCTGCCTGCTTCACCAGCCCCGAGATGCCCACCCGGGCCACCCCACTGACCCCCGAGGAGCTGCGCAGGTGGTGAGTGAGGCTCCTGCTCCCCACGACCCCAATTCAAGCCTGGCGGGGAGGGAGGGGGCCACCTAAGTGAGAGGGAGACTGCTGGTCCCCCCTCCAGAAACTGTAACTCCCAAATGTCAAGGTCTATTTTCCCCAAACTCCACCTGTGTTCACATTTGGGCATATTGAGTATTCATGCCAAGTTTGGTCCTGATCCAATATTGTTTGGGTCCACAGTGCTCTCTGGATATAGGTGAACTACAACTCCAAAACTCAAGGTCAATGCCCACCAAACTCTTATAGCATTTTCTCTTGGTTATGGGAGTTCTGTGTGGGACGTTTGTGTCTTTCTGCCATTCCTGCCAGGATATCTATGTTGTGTTCATCGAAACAGGCCCAGGTTTCACACTGAGTGTATAAATACATTTAAAAACATATTAACTATATGTATTACTGTGTTAGAGTGGCATTTTGTGTCATTTTGGTTGGTGGTGTGCCCCAGGATTTTGCAAATGTAAAAAGTGTGCCACAGCTCAAAAAAGGTTGGGAAACACTGCAATAGACCACATCAGCCCTAGTTTCTGATACAGCATCCTGTAGTTGCCAACTGCTCGCCCACAGAAAACCATATTTAATAATGTGGTAGTAGTAATCTTTTGTGGGTAGTCAGCCTCTCCCTTCCTGACGTCCATTTTTTCCTCGGCACTATAAAGGGTTTTGTGAGACCAGTCACTCTTGTTGGTTATGGTTTTGAGGCAACAGTGTAGTAAAGGTGAGGCATATTTTCATTCTTGCGGGCCATTGGTGGTCCACGGACCACTGGTTTGAAGCAAGTGTGAATGTTGCAATTATCATGCTTGAATAGCATTGAGTAGCCATGATGTTTCAAAGTCAATCAGTGAGGGTATCTGCTTAGAGATAGCCTCCTCTTTTTGGGAGGTGTTAACTGGCACTTGATTACTTAGTGTCTGGAGTTCTTGAAAATAAGTCAGCAAATGTTGTATTACCTCTCTACAAATCTATGGTAAGGCCATAAGGTCTCCGCACCTTAAGAAGGATATAACGGAACTGGAAAAGGTACAGAAAAGGGCAACAAGAATGATCCAAGGGCTGGAGCGGCTCCCTTATGAAATCAGGTTGCAATGCCTTGGTCTTTTCAGCCTTGAAAGACGGCGTTTAAGAGGTGACTTGATCGAAGTGTATAAAATCATGCATGGGATAGAAAAGGTGAATAAAGAAAAAATATTTTCTTTGTCACAAAACACTAGGACTAGGGGGCACTCCCTGAAGCTCCAAGGCAGGAAAGTTAGGACTAATAAAGGGAAATATTTCTTCACCCAGAGGGTCATTGGGTTATGGAACTCACTTCCAGAAGAGGTTGTGACAGCTGTCAGCCTGGACAACTTCAAGGCAGGATTAGACAGATTCATGGATACCAAGTGTATCGGTAGTTACTGAAAAGGACATTCAAGTGCCACCTCGGAGTTGGTTGAGGTAGGCAGGATTTCCCTGGGTACTAGTTGTGGGGGGTCGGGAGCAGGTTAGGGTTTTGCCCTCCCTTCTGCTCGAGATCCCCGTGTACAACTGGGGGCCACTGTGTGATACAGAATGCTGGACTAGATGGGCTGAGGTCCGATTCAGCATGGCTCTTCTTATGTTCTTATGTTCTTCTGTTTTTGAGTGCTGTTCCTTATTTACTGTCTTGATTTTGGAGTTTTTAAAATACTGGTAGCCAGATTTTGTGCATTTTCATAGTTTTATCCTTTCAGTTGAAATTGGCCATGTGCTTGTGGATTTCAATGGCTTCTCTGTGTAGTGTGACATGGTGGTTGTCGGAGTGGTCCAGAATGTCCATGTTCTCAAATAATATTCTGCGTCCAGGCTGGCTCATCAAGTGCTCTGAATTACTCTGCAGTGCCTTTCTTTTCGTGTTCTTTGATTCATATCTGGGCGCTGTTGAAAGCCTTCGACAACATATTGTCATGTAGCTGTTTAAAAACACAGCCTTTGCAATCAAATGTTTAAAAGCAATGCTTATGGATTGGGAAAGATTAGCCGTTTACAATAAACATTGCCCGGGGGACGCCTGACTGTATTTACTCAGGCTTCGAGGAGGCTCTTTCCGTGTCCCCCCATTGCCTTTGCATTGGGGCGTGGGATTTCTGTAATTGGGCTTGGGATTTTTGCTGTAGGAACCTGTGTTTGAAGAACTGAAATGCAGTTGCAGCTGAGCACTGAATTGCAATGAGTTGTATCGATAATACTGTTGCTTTCCTAATAATGACGGTGTTTACTTTCTTTGGTCTATCTTTCTTTCTCTGAAGGTTGGTCTCAAGGTGTTCCTGAGCGAACAAGGCCAGTGGTTTGGAGAAAATAATGATGATGATGGCGACAAAGTCTCATTTGTCCACAATTTGGATGGTTCAGTGACAGGATGGCTGGGCAGTGTTGTGGGCAGGGCAGGCAGCTTTCTGATTTGTCACCCAAACTGCCTTATTGTTCCAAGGTGGAAAGGAATGCTGTGCGCGGAGAGAGATGCACAGGTAACACTGAGTTATCGTTACACAAACAGGGATGTTGCAAAAGTTGAGTGGGTTAGGGGAAGATAATACCATTAGTCAGAATAATGATAACAATGTGTAGACATGGCACTATGCACCTGTAGTGGCTCAAGGTTGTGACACTTAGTGACACAGCCTCTTATTTGTCCTTTTGCTTAATAATAATAATAATAATAATAATAATAATCTTTATTTATACCCCGCCACCATCTCCCCAAGTGGACTTGGGGGCAGCTTACATGAAGCCACGCCCAATGACACATAATAAACAACACAACAACAAATAATAAAACAATACAATCAATATAACTTACACATAAGCAATAACAGACAATTTATAGTTAAGCAATTAAGAGCCATTGTGGCATCCCGCCCAAGGCCTAGAAAAAGGGGCTTTAAGAAATGGAGAAGCTTCTATGGGCCTTGGGGTAGCATTCTAGCTTTCCCATAAAAGAAAACCTGGAGTCTATGAGCAATGAATTCAGGACTCTGAAAATAGGTGAACTCAAACAAGGTTTATTTGCTTACAATCAGTAAAAACTGATGGTCCAAAAAGCTTGAAGTAGGTTGCAAAATGAGTCCTTTAAACAAAGGAATAACGTCCACTTGCCTTATGCAGAGTGAAGGTTCCTTTCTTATGACTCCAGGGTTCCTTTGTTGCTCCAAATGGTCCTCCGACACACAAAGTTCTGAGGTCCCCAGAGTTTACAGTCTTTGGGTGAAGGGCTGGCCTTCCTTTCACTGCAATCCTGGCTTGAGAGCGTTGGTGGAAAGCTATACATGGACAAAGATGCGTTGTCTAAGCGTGCTTTAGATTTCCGCCTACTTCATCCATGTGCTGTGCTTGGAATGGCCAAAGAGAGGAAGTCCTGCCCCTCAGATGACCTCAGAAAGGGGAGGTGTTTAGGGTGGTGATGCCAGGTGGGCACCAAGACAAAGCTCCTCCTATCAAGTGTCCACATGGCTGAACAATAGGACAAAGGCCTTGCAGGTAAAGGCCAAATAGGTGCATAACGCAGTACCAAACAGGCCCAGTGGGGGCTGGAACAGCCATCTTTGGGCAGTTCCAGACAACACCAAATTGTGTGCTTTAGTCAGGGGCAAAAAAAACCCGGGTCCTGAGAGGATGTCCAGATACAGACCTGTTGGTCCCAGGATTTCTGCCTCCATCATCCACAATTGCTGCTTTGTCATGGGGTTCACTTACAATTAAAGAGCATTCGGAACCCCACCAACGATAGAATTAGGTGAAACTTCCCACACAGAACTCCATGAGTCGGTCTTTGGCAACTCCCCTGACATCCCTTTGCGGTCTTAACCCCCAGGTTGAGAAACACTGTTTTAGAGTCCGCCTGCTGGCCATCTGTGCAGACAGATTTAGTTGTCCACTTGTGGCATAGAACAGGGCTGTCCAACTTCTACCGGACCGGGGGCCTGAGTTCCGGTCAGTGATCACCTGGGGGGCCTAAGGGTCTGCCTCTGCCCCCGGCTCCGCCCCCTCCACGGCTCCGGCCCCACCCCCTCCCGGGCTCCAATTCCATATATTTAATATTAACATAAGGGGGGAGGGAGGGAATGCCACACATGGGGGGCATAAATAAACAATTCCATATATTTAATATTAACATAAGGGGAGAGGGAGGGAATGCCACACATGGGGGGCATAAATAAACAATTCCATATATTTAATATTAACATAGGGGGGGAGGGGGGACGAAAGGGTGGATGGATGGATAGATGGGTGGGTGGGTGGAAGGAAGGAAGAAAGGAAGGAAGAAAGGAAGGTGAAAGAGAGGGGGCAAGGAGGGAGGGAGAACAGTTGAAAGGAAGGACGAAAGGGTGGGTGGGTGGGTAGAAGGAAAGAAGGTGAAAGAGAGAGAGGGAGGGAGGAAAGAAGGAAAGAGTGGAAGGAAAGGAAGGGAGGGAGTAGAAAGAGAGAGAGGGAAGGGGGAGGAAAGAAGGCCAGGTGATGGAGGCGAGTGCGCTGAGGGCCTGAGCGCCTCCGAGATGGAGCAGCAGCAATCCTGAGGAGGAGGAAGCGAGCGAGAGGAGAAAGATAGAAAGGGAAGGGGCAGGGAAGAAAGAAGGATGAAAGGGTGGAATGGAAGGAGGGAGGGAGAAGAAATGTGGCTCACCTTAACGCTGAATGCTTCCTTGCAATAACTCCCCTCCCTGGGAAGGGAGGGAGGATGAGAAGGAGGAAGGAGCGCTGCCGAGGGGGGAAGCCATGCGGCTGGGTCGCTCTTCCTGTTTGCTGCCAAGGGGGTGGGGTCCGAGAGACGTCACTCCCTCCCATTGGCCCCCTCCCTCAGGAGAAGAGGAGGGGACCAATAGAAAGCCAAGGGGCGGGACCAAAAAATAATAATAAAAAATAATATTTTTATTGAAAAATATTTTCAAAAATATATTATTTATTGCAGGAGGGTAAGGGGCCGTAGCCAAGGGGCTAGGGGGCCGTGTATGCCCCCCCCCCCCGGGCCGCCTGTTGGGCAGGCCTGGATAGAGCAACAGATTGCTGTTCCTTGGTTAAACATGTCTGTTCCTGATTGCTCTTACTGTAAAAAGATGTATAACATCAACTAGGGGCCACAACTTTGTCCTGGCCAGAGAAAATGCTCCCTCCACACATTTCGTGAAGTTTTAGCACACAAACAAAGCTCTTGCCTTCTACTCAATAGTCACCTTCTTTTTAGGAACCGACCAATCAGGAACAAACATCTAAAACTTTGGAACAAACCCATATAAAAATCCTGTAATTTCCAAGTGCAGGGAGGTACAGACATTCAAAGATGTGAATTTTCGGCTCAGATCCAGGGTATTCCTGCTCCTGAAAATCTCATGTTTTATGCAGTTTGTAATGTTTGCTTGGAGCCCCCGGTGGCACAGTGGGTTGAACCAGTGTTTTTCAACCTTTTTTGAGCCGCGGCACATTTTTTACATTTACAAAATCCTGGGGCACACCATCAACCAAAATGACACTCTAACTGTCATTTTACTAACTGTCACCCTCCCTCCTCCTGATGCCGGTGCTTCGCCCCCCCAGGACGCCTACACGCAGGAGTGGCCGAAGCACACGCGGGCTCGGCTGAGCAGGACGAATAGGAATTGAGCACATGGTGTGGCTCCAAGTCTCGGCACAAACTGCAGTGGAGGCTCACGAAGGAACCAAGCTGGACTGTGGAGCTGCGCATCCCGGCCTCTGCAGTGAAACCGGAGCCCAGCCAGGAGAGGCCAGGAGATGAGGGGTTGCTCCCTTTCCCCGAGGGCTAGAGGGCAGAAAGCCTTGGCTCGAGCCTCCGGGAGTAGGGTCGGATGGGGGCAGCTCCATTCCTCCCCCCTCTCCTCCTCCTTGCTGCCAGAGGGGAGGAGGGCAGAAGAGCGCCCAGGAGCCAGGAAGCAGGAGGAGCCGCAGCCCGACCAGGTAGCCCTTGGCGCAGAGAGAGAGGGAAGGAAGGAAGGGAAGGAGAGAGAGAGGGGAGTTTCCTGCTAGGCTCTCTCTCTCTCTCTCTCTCTCTCTCTCTCTCTCTCTCTCCCCACTGTAATTTCCCACTGCACACCTGATGATCTCTCATGGCACACTGGTGTGCCGCGGCACACCGGTTGGGAAACACTGGGTTAAACCACTGAACTGTTGAACTTGCTTACCAAAAGGTCACAGATTTGAATCTGGGGAGCGGCATGAGCTTCCGCCATTATCCCCAGCTTCTGCCAACCTGGCAGTTCAAAAACATGCAAATGTGGGTATATCAATAGGTACTGCTCCAGGAGGAGGGTAACAGCACTCCATGCAGTCATGCTGGTCACATGACCTTGGATGTGTCTATGGACAACGCTGGCTCTTCGGCTTAGAAATGGAGATCAGCACCACCCTCCAGAGCTGGACACGACTGGACTTAATGTCAGGGCGATACTTTTACTTTTACGTAGCGATTGCTTCCATGTTTAGAGGAAGCGGCGTTTGGCCACCCTCGTGTTTGCTGTGGGAGCTACTGGAATAAAGGCACTGTCTGGATGGGTCCTTGGGAAATAATTCTGCAGAGGAAATAATCCTTCCTCCTCCAGAGCAATGGGGAAATTTGAGGGCTCCATCCCATTATTTACTTGAGACCCTTTTTGGTTGTTGTTTGGTTGTTTGGCTCTTTGGAAAGTGACTTCATAGATACTTCTAACCCATCCTCTTTTTTACAGCCTAGTGTTAGAACAGGGGTAGGGAACCTACGACTCGGGAGCCAGATGTGGCTCTTTTCATGATTGCATCTGGCTCTCCCTCTTCCTTCCTTTCTCCCCCATCACCCTTTCCTTCTCCTTCTCTTCTTCCTTTCCCTCCCTCTCCCCCATTCCTTCTTTCCTCCATTCTCTCTTCCTTCCTTCCTTCCTTCCTTCCTTCCTTCCTTCCTTCCTTCCTTCCCCTTCACCCTTTCCTTCTCCTTCTCTACTTCATTTTCCCTCCCTCTCTCCCCTTCCTTCTTTCCTCCATTCTCCCTCTTCATTTCTTCCCCTTCCTTCCTTCCTTCCTTCCTTCCTTCCTTCCTTCCTTCCTTCCTTTCCTCCCCTTCACCCTCCCTCCCTCTCTTCCTCTTCCTTCTTTTTCCATTCTCCTCCTTCCTTTCCTCATCTTTCCTCCTTTCTTCTTTCTTTCTTTTCCCCAAGTCTTCCTTTCCTTCCCTTCCCTTTCTTTTCCCCGCCCTTTCCTTTCTTCCCTTCCCATTTCCTTATTTCTTTTCCCCTCCTTGTCTCTCTCCTGCTTTTCTTTTCTTCCTGTTCCATAGTTCATTCTTTTCTTTCTTCCTCTCCCCCTCCCTCCTTTATTTCCTCTTTCTTTCTTTCCTTCCCCCTTCCTACCGCCTTCTCTTCCTTCCCAGAGTCCTGAGCATGCCTTTTGCAGAGCCAGGTGTGAAGTGTCCCGTCATTCTGCCGGGGGAATCCTTTTCTCATCGTATGTACGTATATACTCACATTTAGTTGAATTCAGTCTTAAAATATATATTATATATATTATATGGCTCTCACTGAAATAAATTTCCAAATATTTTGCTTTCATGGCTCTCTGAGTCAAAAAGGTTCCTGACCCCTCATTTAGAAACTCGTTTTCAGGTTATGGGAGTCTCATGATACTCCAGTTTAGCTGCCTTCTGTGAAAACAAGCATCCAAAGGCTGGCGACGACATAGACTTCAGCTTCATGTTTTTTGTTTAGTGGGCACATTTCTCTGTTCAATGTCCTGGTTAGCATCAGAAATCTGACTAAATAAGTAAACAGCTGCCAAAAAATGGGGCGTGAACCATTGTCCGTCTTCCTCTTCTCTGTCTCTTAAATCCTCGGATACCTCATTAATGTTCTGCAGGACTTTTTCATTAGCAGCTGAGAATCCTAATGGCACCAATGGAGTTTAAATTATGAAATCAGAACTTCATGCTCAGCTAATGTCTGCTTAACATCCTTCGCTTCCATGAATAATTGATGGGCCACTTTTCTACATAGGCATGTATGGTATGGTAATACTGTTCTAAGAATGGTTAATGTCACCCAATGGCGTATTCTCATTCTAAGACTGTCTCTACATATTCATTGACATGCCCCTTTCTGATGAAAGTAGTGTTTTCTTGAAATGCTTGTCTGAACCTCTTTGGATTGGAATTTAGATGGTTATTCTGATACAATGTGCATATATTTGCATGCAAGATGCAAATGAGGTTGGGTAAAGTGGCTGCCCGAGGCACCAGATTCTAGGTTTGGGCAAAGGCAAAGATAGAGAGATGCATTTGTGGGATTTGCAGTATTACTCTCAGCATTACTTCGCAAATGAAGATTCTTTAGGAAGGACTCATCCCACACTTTTTACAAGTGCGTTGATGACTAAAAAGGCCAATCTGAGATAGGCAAGTTCAGTTTCAGAAAGCACAGCAGAAAGTCTCCTTGGGTGATGTCTTTTCCAAGTTGCGGTTCTTTCTGCATTGTCGTTTCTCTTCAAGACCCGTTCGGCGTGTCTTTTCAAAAGAGGCCGCAGCATTGTGGATAGTGTGTCTCCATGCCTCCTGATGTCTTCCGGGTCGCCAGGGCAATTAGCCGCCTCAGATCGCCGAATGCTCCCCATGTAGGCCCGGATCGCCTCCAGGAATGGGAGGCACTCCAAAGCCACCGCTCCTCCAGCCTGTCTGCCGACACAAGCCCCACAGAGCCCACGATGGGATGGTGGCAGCGGCACCCCTTCCTTTTGGCCTCAAGGGATGGTAGGCACTCCATAGCAGGGCGATCAGCTGGGGGCGAGCTGGGGGCGGAGGCCTGCAGCCTCCGATCGCCTGCTGCTCTGCTCTCCTCTGCTGCAGCGGTGGCTGGGTCCGCTTTGCCATCCTCTGGGCTGGGTCCATTGGGCCATTCCATCTTGGGATCCTTCCTCTCTTGAGGATGTCAGCCTCCATCTTGGTTCGCACCTTGTCTAATTTAATTTTCGTGGTTTTTATTATTTTTTTATAATAATTTTATAATAATAATATAATAATAATATAATATAATAATGTTATATTATATTATAATTTCAATATATTATAATGTCTATATATACTATAATATAATAATTATGATAATAATACTAATAATATATGAATATTTCTTGATATATTAATATGTTAATATTAATGATGTGTAATATATAGTAAATATAGTAAATTAATTAATTATGTAGATTAAATGTAGTTCAGTCTTTAGGTGCGGCCCTCCAAAATATATTTTGGTTCTCGTGTGGCCCCTTGGAAAAAATAATTGCCCACCCCTGATATAAGGGCACTGTGGAAGGGACCTATCTCTCCATATGGGGTCCTTTGGATGCCCCACAGAAAAGGCACCAAAGGACTTGCATTACCCAAGGCCCACGCTTTTCTCACCCCACCTTTAGATTCAGGAAAGCCTTTTTTTTCTTTTGGTCCATTTATGTACATGCTGCATTGTGGCAGTCCACACACTGAGGCATTTTTTCCACCCAAGAAGCTTTCCTTGGCTGACTGTTCAAGGAAGAACAAACAGTCATTTTCTTGGTGATCTGACCCTTCTTTCTTTAACCAGAGTTTCCCATCCACTTCTCACCTAAAATCGGTGATGTATTTCGGTCCAGAACATGCTGAGGCGAAGGAAATAGATGAGAATTTGGCACCGGAGCAGAAGAGGTGTTTATTCTGAAGCAGGGCACAACTTTGAGCTTTCAAAATGCCCGTCGCTTCCAGGATCTGAGTGTTGCATCCAGCTTGCCTGGCTCTCTGCAAACAGATTGGTGTGATGTGCATGCTTGGGATTTTAGTCCAGAAATGGTATAAAAGGAGTAATCCAATCACTAAGGACCGCGGGACCTTTTGGTTCCCTTTGATTTTGGAAACTCCATGACTAAATCTGCTTTTCTTTCCCCTCCAGGAGACAAGACCCTACATTCATCAGACAGGTGAAATCCCCATTTAGTCAGTGTGTGCCTTGATCATTTTTACATTAGGTTTGCATTGGATCCAAGCGTGGGTGGTTGCAAACACACATGCAGATTAATGATAGGCGTGCACACACACACAATTCAAAGTATATGAAATATTGGCTTAAAATAACCTTTCACCAAATTTTGGAGTTTCTCAGAACTTTATCAGCACCGGGAATGTGGCGCAGCTGGCTGGGTATCAGCTGCATAAGATCTCTACTGACCAGAAGGTCATGAGTTTGAGGCCTGCCTGGGTCGAGGTGGGCTCTTGACCTATTGTGTAGGCTGTTGTTGACCTTTGCAACCCGAAAGACAGTTGCATCTGTCAAGTAGGACATTTTAGGTACCACTTAGTGGGGAGGCTAAATTTAACTGATTTACGAGGCCATTAAAATATCTCCATGAAGCATGCTGAGGAATGAAGGATCCTTGTCTGGTGGCCAGATATGCCTCTGTCTGTCTTGTGTGCTTGTGTGTCTAAAGGCATTGAATCCTTGTCTGTATATGTTCATTGTGATCCGCCCTGAGTCCTCTGCGGGGTGAGAAGGACGGAATATAAATGAAGTAAATGTATTTATTTATTTACTTCATTTATATTCCGTCCTTCTCACTCTGCCGGGGACTCAGGGCGGATTACAATGTACACATTACATTTAGGCACACAAACACACAAGACAGACAGAGGCAATTTAATATCTGGTCACAACCTCTGAGGATGCCTGCCATAGATGTGGATTATCTGCTTTGACAATCTGGATTATATGGCAGAACTGGATTATGGGAGTCTACACTGCCATATAATCCAGTTCAAAGCAGATAATCTGGATTGTATATGGCCATGTCGAAGGGGCCTCAGTGTAACTATTTAATGTTAGGGTTGTCCCTGAGTCTGACTTTTGCTCTCCAGAGACTAGTATTCAGGGTCCTGTGGACCAATGGTACTAAATAACGCCTGCTGATCTTATATGATTTTCTCCACTGGTACTTTCTAGGTCGTAGCGTGACTTATTTTCTAATTGCCATTTTACCATCCTCTTTCCATTTTTTTTAAAAGTTCAATTTTAGCGATGCCTGCGTTGAACAGAGCTCTGTTATAATGCTATTTGTGTCGCAGGTATGCTGTTTACATTGGAAATGGTCCATTGACTTCAGCCCTGGATGCTGAGAACTCTCTTGCTGACAAAAGTATTTAAAGGAGATGTAGCTGAACAAATGCATATGTGAAAGCTGAGCTTGGTTGGCTCCTCAACATGCATCCTTTCCTACTCTCCCTGCTTCTCTTTTAGGTCTAAATTCAATCCTGGCGTCCTGGGAATTTGACCTTCTCCATTGCCAGTGCTGCATACCATTCCCATTCTCTGAGGCTGCAGCATCGGAGGAGGTTGTCTTTTATCCAACCAATTTCAACAGGTAGTTAACTGATGGACAATATGTAATTTGCCATCTGTGCTTAATGTGTATGTGTGTGTGTGTATATATATATATATATATATATATCGGCATTACTTCGCGAACGGAGATTCAGGAAGGACTCATCCCACGCTTTTTACAAGCACGTTGATGACTAAAAAGGCCAATCTGAGATAGGCAAGTCCAGTTGCAGAAAGCACAGCAGAAAGTCTCCTTGGGTAATGTTGTTTCCAAGTTGCAGTTCTTTCTGCATTGTCGTTTCTCTTCGAGACCCATTCGGCGTGTCTTCGAAAGAGGCCGCAGCATTGTGGATAGTGCTTCTCCATGTCTCCCGATGTGAGGCCAGGGTAGACCATTGTTGGTGATCAATCTGGCCGAGCCTGAGATGTTGTTTCAGGGAGTCCTTATATCTCTTTTTGGGGGCGCCTCTCTTGCGCTGACCCGTGGCGAGTTCACCATAGAGTAGTATCTTTGGGAGGCGGTGGTCCTCCATCCTAGAGATGTGCCCTGCCCAGCGCAGCTGTGTTCTCAATAGCATGGCCTCAATGCTGGTGATCCCTGCTTGCTCAAGGACAGCAACATTCGTCACATAGTCGGTCCAGTGTATATTTAGGATTGTGCGAAGACAGCGCTGATGAAAGCGTTTGAGGAGTCATAGGTGTTGGCGATAGGTGACCCATGTTTCAGACCCATAGAAGAGAATAGACAGTATGATAGCTCTGTACACACTGATTTTGGTGCTTTGCCTCAGGTGCTTGTTGCTATATATAACACATTACTAGCTGTACCCGCCACACATTGCTGTGGCCAACTTTCCTTCCCTCTTTCTCTCTTTCTCTCCTTCTCTCCTTCCTTCCTTCCTTCCTCTTCCCCCTTTCTTTCCTCTTTCTCCCCTTTCATCCTTCTCTACCTATTCTTGGGCTGCAACTCCCAGCAGTCCTACGAACCTACCTATCTCTATCTAATCTATCTTCCTCATCTATCTGGAGGGTTGCTGAGAGTTCCAGTCCAGGAACAGGACATTGGAAATATGCAGGGATTGGGATGCTCTCAAAGAGATCCAAGGAGAAGAAAGCTTGTAGCTTGGAAGCAGTGCATTTGGATCATCCTCCTCTCCTAAAGGACCTGGTCTAGGACAGTGATTTTCAACCAGTGTGCCGCGGAACACTAGTGTGCCGTGAGAGATCATCAGGTGTGCCATGGGAAATTATTTTCGAACATTATTCATATATAAACTATAAGGCGCATCTGTTCTTTTAAGAAATGGAACCTAAGAAGTGACGCGAGAGTGCTATGGTCGCGCCATCTTGGATTCGCTCAGACGCGGCTAAGTAAACAAAGTTAGAGTTAGTGCTGCAGCTGCGTGTCAGTTGGGGATCACAGCAAGACAAGCGAGTGACAGTGATGGAGAAGTTTTTGAGAAGGGAAAATGCAAATGCCGAACAGGGCCCCGGACAAAATTATGACACAGATGAAGGCCCTAATATGAGTGTGTGTCTTTCTACCATTCCTGCCAGGATATTTTTTTTGTGTTCATTGAAACAGGCTCAGGTTTCACACTAAGTGAGTGTATAAATACATTTAAAAACATATTAACTATATGTATTACTGTGTTAGAGTGTCATTTTGTGTCATTTTGGCTGTTGGTGTGCCCCAGGATTTTGTAAATGTAAAAAATGTGCCACAGCTGAAAAAAGGTTGAAAATCACTGGTCTAGGGGATACTGGGAGCTGTGGTCTGGAAGAAAGCGTGGATATGCTATTGTGTGTGTTGTTTGCCAGGGGAGAGTCATTTTTGCACATGTGCTGTAGCGCCTTTTCCCCTTTTTGGCTTTTGAAGTCCCTTCTGCTGTGTTTTTTGGTGTTTTTATGAGCGATAGTCACTCGTTGGCCTGATAGGTGCATTGTGTCTGAATTTGGTGTCAATTCATCAAGTGGTTCTTGAGTTATGTTAATCCCACAAATGAACATTACATTTTTAGGGTTGTTGTCGGTTTTTCAAGCTATATGGCCATGTTCTAGAAGCATTCTCTCCTGATGTTTCACCTGCATCTATGGCAAGCATCCTCATTGGTTGTGAGGTCTGTCCACATGCATAGAAATGGTCGAGACCTCACAACCTCTGAGGATGCCTGCCATAGATGCAGGCGAAACATCAGGAGAGAATGCTTCTAGAACATGGCCATTTATCCCGAAATACCTACAACAAACCAGTGATTCCAGCCATGAAAGCCTTCAACAATACATTACATTTTTATTCATATTTGTTTGTTTATTTACAGTATTTATATTCCGCCCTTCTCACCCCGCAGGGGACTCAGGGCGGCTCACAATGTACACATACATGACAAACAGTCAATGTCATAGATATACAGCACATATAGACAGACAGTCAGAGGCTATTTAACTTTTTTCTGGCCACCAGGGGAGCTGTTGCTTCACCATCCATCTGCTACACTGATGAAGTACTTTCCGCATTCCCTGCATGCTTTTTGCTGGTGGCCAAAAATTTGTTAAGCTAGCCTCCCCATACATAGGTGGTACCTAAATTTCCTACTTGACATATGCAACTATCTTTCAGGTTGCAAAGGTCGACAACAAGCTACACAAAATTGGCCGGAAGCTCACTCCGACCCGGGCTGGCTTCAAACTCATGACCTTAAGGTCAGTAGTGATCTTAATGCAGCTGACACCCAGCTAGCTGTGCCACAGTCCCGGTGCTTTGATTTGATGTTTTTGAGCCTTTTTATGCTGCCATAGATGCAGGCGAAATATCAGGAGAGAACATGGCCATATAGCCCTAAAAACCTACAACAACCCAGTGATTCCAGCCATGAAAGCCTTCATTTTTATTCTTTTTTATGTATTTATTTACAGTATTTATACCCCGCCCTTCTCACCCCGCAGGGGACTCAGGGCGGCTCACAATGTACACATACATGGCAAACATTCAATGCCATAGACCAGGGGTGCTCACACTTTTTCAGCATGGGAGCTACTGATTAAAAAACCAAGTCCCAAAGATCACCTACCCAGAAATGTAAAACGTATAACTATTTTCTTATTTATTTATATTTATTATTCATTTTTATGTACTGCTCCTTCCAGCAGGCTCGGGGCAGTTTACATAAAATGAAGTTATAAAAAAAATCAACATTTCAATTTAATAACAACAATATAAAACAGAGCATAAAAATACATCCAACCACCCCATTTCTCCCACACTGCCATATTACCACACATATTATCAGCCAGAAAGTAAGAAGAGAGGCTTTTGAACTGCAAGGCCATTGAATACTCAACAAGGTAAACAAAAGGGCATGCAAAAATACATCCAACCACCCCATTTCTCCCACATTTCCTTATTCCCCAACATATATTTCTCAAGGAACAAAGCAAGCAGAGAGGCTTTGGAGCTAAAAGGCCATTTTTAAACATTAAAAATAAACAAAGAGACATGCCACAGAACAATCAAGCACCCACCCCAAAATAAAAAGACCGACCTTTGAGATGCGGTAAGGAAATGACCCCAAAGCATCCTTCTTCTTCTCCTCCGTCGTTGCTCCTATTTCCATGCCGCCAGCATGCGTGCCACCTCCAAGAGCTCACGAGAAGTCCGAGAGGCAGAATGGGTGCTTCTGCGCATGTGCGCGGGACCAGCCATGCATCGCGTCATCCAGGCCCACCCCCTTTGTTCTCCTATGACTCTGAGTGGCTGGAGAAGGACGGAGGGAGGAGGAGGAATCCAAAAGAGGGGGCCCATTCTGCCTCTTGGACTCGAGCTTTTGGAGGCGGCGCGCGATCAGGGAGCGGGGAGGAGCAACGACGGAGGACTTCTTTGCAGCGTGCAGGGGCGCGTGAAGAGGACCAACAGCAAAAAATCTGGTCAGGGGTCTGAAGATCACCAGGATGAGGCCCGAAGATCACCCTGGTGATCGAGATCACCATTCTGAGCACCCCTGCCATAGACACACACCACATATAGACAGACAGTCTATATTTATATGTTTATGCTGGACAAATGTATTTCTGTGATTCCAGTATGATTCCTCTAGCAACATCCCATGAAATAGTGGGATTCGCAGAACTGTATATAGACCAGGCATGGGCAAACTTGGGCCCTCCAGCAGGTGTTTCGGACTGCAAAACACCTTAAGCGGCTGAGGCTGGTGGGGTGGGGTGTCTGAGGCTGTTAGGAATTATGGGAGTTGAAGTCCAAAACACTTGGAAGGCCCAAGTTGGCCCATTCTTAGCTTCTCACCAAACTAGAAACCAGGCTTCCAGAAGACGTTACCATGACCATTAAAGTGGAGCCATAATGGTGTATTGCGAAAGGATCCCTGATGATTTGTTTATAAACTTCTGAAAGCATCAGCCTTCATAAATCTCTTTTAAAGACGTTAACAAAAGAGGGAAAATGCATCTGTTTTTAACTTCGGCCGCTGCCTCTCTCTGATGTACAAAACTGTTTCTCCCTCCAATTTTTTTTTTTTGGAAAGGGATTCAAGTTACTGTTGGCATCTCGGATTTGAGATCAAATCCAAGTGATCCCTGACAAGCTCGTTCTTATTAGTTTACATTAGCTGCCGTGCTTATGATTCATTTCCCATCCGCAGTTTCTGTGTGTAAAGGGCAGCAGTGGTTATGATGAAGGCCTCTGCAGGGTTATGTGTTTTTCCCTCCTGGTAGTCTAAACACTGCGCTTGCTATTTAATTCCTCTGTTATATAAAACACAAAATTTTTGAACAAAACATTGGGCTTTTTCAGCTGAAATAATTCAAAACAAGTACATTGCAGATAGATGTATTTTCTTCATTCCATCGTCTCTTGTTTTCTATTATGTACAACCTAGAAGGTATTTTTTTGGAAAGGCGTGACCTTTTAGAGATCATAACCTTTTTTAGAAACCAGAAATCTCCGCAGCAGGCCTGGGCAAACTTTGGCCCTCCAGGTGTTATGGACTCCAACTCCCACAATTCCTAACAGCCTACCGGCTGTTAGGAATTGTGGGAGTTGGAGTCCAAAATACTTGGAGGGCCAAAGTTTGCCCAGGCATGCTTCACAGCCTTTTGGAAACGTGACCCTTTGGGAGATTAATTGGCATTCACACTACTTGGAATAATCATAACTCTTTTGTAAAGTATGATCTTCCCGAGAAGAGATAAATACTCGCTTGAGTGAATCTTCTCCTTAGTGTTAAATATCCACTAGTATTCATGCAAGGCAAATGAGGCTTAGAATCATAGAATCACAGAGTTGGAAGAGACCTCATGGGCCATCCAGTCCAACCCCTTGCCAAGAAGCAGGAAAATAACATTCAAAGCACCCCCAACAGATGGCCACCCAGCCTCTGTTTCAAAGCCTCCAAAGAAGGAGCCTCCACCACACTCCGGAGCAGAGAGTTCCACTGCTGAACAGCTCTCATAGTCAGAAAGTTCTTCCTAATTTTTAGATGGAAACTCCTTTCCTATAGTTTGAAGCCATTGTTCCACATCCTAGTCTCCAGGGCAGCAGAAAACAAGCTTGCTCCCTCCTCCCTATGATGTATTCCCCTCACATACTGTATTTTATTGATTTGATTGATTGATTGATTTTATTATTTATGAGTCGCCCTCCACGTCAGTGCTCCGGGCGACTTACACATAAAACACATAAAAGTGTTCAATAGTTAAAAGCTAAAAGAATAGGAAAATTAATTAAAATAGTTCCAGTAATTCAGGCTAAGTCTGGAAGGTGTCCTTAGCCGTAAGCCTTTCGGAAGGCTTACGGCTAAGGACACATTATACATGACCCTCAGCATGTCTCCTCTCAGCCAGGCCCAGATTAAGGTAGGCAGGATTTCCCCGGGTACTGGTTGTGGGGGGTCGGGAGCAGGTCAGGGTTTTGCCCTCCCTTCTGCTCGAGATCCCCGTGTACAACTGGTGGGCCACTGTGTGATACAGAATGCTGGACTAGATGGGCTGAGGTCCGATTCAGCATGGCTCTTCTTATGTTATGTTCTTATGTTAACCCATTTTGACGCCCTAGGCCACACTTTGGAATTACACCCCCAAACCAACCTCTACCGCACCCCCCCTCCTCCTCGTGGTGCGTGGAGGAGGATGCGGACAGAAGCTCCGGGAGTCAAGGAAGGAGGGCACGCAAGGAGGAGGAGGAAGGAAGGGAAGCCCTGCTCCCAGTGCCGGCATCAGCCCCGGGACTTCCCTCCGCCTCCTCCTCTTTGCGGTGCGCCCTCCTTTCTTGAGTCAAGGAAGGAGGGCGTGCGCAAGGAGGAGGAAGGAAGGGAAGCCCCGCCCCCAGTGCCAGCATCGGGCCCGGGGGTGGGGCTTCCCTCCACCTCCTCCTTTTCGTGGCGCACCTTGCACCCTCCTTCCTTGACAAGGGGGTGGGGGCGATGATGAGGGGGGGCGGCATTCCCTCCTCCCCTGCCCCCTCGCAGCGCTCTCCCCCGCCCTCCCCTGAGAGAGAGTTGCATTGCGTTTTTTGGGTCCGTGTGAATTGCGCCCCCCTTGGCTTGCGCCCCTAGGCCATGGCCTTATGGGTTATCCGGGCTTGCTCTCAGCCTTCTCTTCTTCAGGCTAAACATGGCCAGCTTTTAAAGCCACTCCTCATAGGGCTCGTTCTCCAGACCCTTGATCATTTTAGTCACCCTCCTCTGGACACATTCCAGCTTGTCAACCTCTCCCTTCAATTGCGGTGCCCAGAACTGGACACAGTGTGATTCCAGGTGTGGTCTGACCAAGGCGGAATAGAAGGGGAGAATGACTTCCCTGGATCTAGAGACACTAGACTCCTATTGACGCAGGCCAAAATCCCATTGGCTTTTTTAGCAGCCGCATCACATTGTTGGCTCATGTTTAACAACAGTGCACAAGGACTCCAAGATATTTTTCACACATACTGCTGTTGAGCCAGTCTATAAGGCCCATGTCGTCCTATGTGCAGGCCATCCTTTATCGATAGGCGTAACCAAATAAGGCTTTTTATCTATTGTGTCTGATCTGGTTATTGTCTGTGTGTGGAGTGGACCTCTCACCTAAATAAGTAGCTTCCAGGCTTAATGGGCAAGAAGTAAGGTAATTTATGGCACTTAGACTTGGCATTTGTCACTTTCTAGTTTTGTCTACTTGTAAGCCCTCCCCTATCCTTCCTTGGCTTTTTTTCTTCGCAAACGAAGTTTCAGGAAGGACTCATCCAACGCTTTCTACAAGCGCATTGATGACTAATGAGGTTGGATGTGTCCTTCGAGCCTGTGCAATGCATTTTTCTGGTGGAGCGCAGCGTGCACAGAACTGGCCTCACCCTTTAAACCAAAGGTTCATCTGCTGGGGCCTAGCAAGCTTGGACGGTGGCAGCGAGGTCCTCAGGTCGTAGGTTTGGTTCGAGTTTCCTTCTCTTAGATGGTTGACTTTACAGGGTTAGATGAGCACCATCTGCCCAGGTTTGAAGTGAGAGTTTTCCTTCACTTAGGATGGTTGCCAAAAGGGTAGAGAGCCCATCCTGCCCTTTGACGCTCTTTGTTAGACCCTTCGGTTGTGACCTGTCTGGCATGGGAGGCCCAGGCGGTGGCTATTTTGCCACCGCCAGCATAGCTCACAACTTCATTAGGGTACACAAGCCTCTCCCCCGCGACAAAGGACCTCTCCATTGAAATACACACACACACACACACACAAACACACACACACAGGGACTGTGATTGTTTTGCCATATTAAATTATAGGTAGCCCCCCAGATCCAAGAAAGAACGACATCATATCTATCTATCATCGTCATATTGCTCAAATTGCAATTTTTGTCACTCTTGGAATGGGAAGAAGGAAATAGACTAGAAATATCATGGTCATTTGCACCTGGGTGCCATCCATAGGTCTTTTATTTTATTAAGCCGAATGGGTGGAGATGGGATTTTTTTTAAAGCCACTGGTTGATTACTAACTATTTTTGGCACACGGAAGAATGCAGAAAATGCTTATTTTGCAGAACCAGGAAACATGATTGACATGTTTAATACTAATCTCCTCGTCCCGCTAAGCACAGCATGATAGCTGAATGGAGCTGTTTTTGCCCCGGTGGACTTCGAGAGCAGGGGATGTGGATATTTTAGAGAAATATCTGGAAGAAATATTCGAGATTGGCTAGGAAAAGATCATAGGGGAAATGAAGAATGTTAACATTGAGATTTAAGCAGTTCTGCGGGTCATCTGTAATGACAACCTTCTCAAGCCTCCACTAGTTATTTATTATGTACAAGGGCGGGTCAATAAGTCCGTGACTTTTTGAATAAAATATGGGTTTTTGAATAAAAAATCATTTTATTTTTCAACGTAGTTTCCTTTGAGCTCTATACACTTTGTCCAACGTTTCTCCAATTTTTTATCCCTTCCAAAAATAAGATTGGTTGAGGTCATCAAAATAGGTATTTGTTTGTGAGATGATTTCATTGTTGGAGTCAAATCTCTTTCCGCCAAGCCATTTCTTCAGGTTTTGGAAACAAGAAATAGTCACTCGGGGCTAAATCCAGAGAATAGGGCAGATGAGGGAGCAATTCGTATCCCAGTTCATGGATTGTTGCCATGGAAACTGCACATGTGTGCACCCTTGCATTGTCCTGGTGCAAAAAGAACTTTTTTCTTGGCCAAATGCGGTCGTTTCCCCCAAATCCTCATTAAATCGACCCAATAAGTTGGCATAATATTCGCCATTGATTGTTTTACCCTTTTGAAGGGATTCAATGTGGATTATACCGCATGCATCCCAAAAAACGGTCACCATGACTTTATTGGCTGACAAACCCACCTTGGCCTTCTTTGGCGCCGATTCACCCCGAGAAACCCACTGTTTTGACTTCTGTTTGGTCTCTGGTGTGTTGTGGTGGATCCACGTTTCGTCCACGGTTACGAAACAGCGCAAAAACTCATCCATATTGCGGTTGAACAACGCCAAACACTCTTGCGAAATTGCGTTTGTGGTTGATTGTGAGCAAACGTGGCACCCATCTTGCAGAAAGTTTTCTCATACCCAAGTGATCATCTAAAATTGAAACCACTGAGCCATGTGAGATGCCCATGGCTTCCACAATCTCTCGCTCTTTCAATCTCCGATCGGCCAGCACCATATTGTGATTTTTTCCCCAATTGTTTTGGGTGTAGAGACCTCAATTGGGCATCCAGAACGTTCGCCATTTTTCGTGCTTGTACGGCCACAACAAAATTCAGTAAATCACTTTTTTACCATTGAAATTGATGGTGCAGAGTCCCCATAGTATTTATCAAGCTTAGCCTTGGTTTGAGTGATGGTTTTACCCCCGCAAAAAATAATGCTTAATGAGCACACAAAAATCACTTTTTTCCATTTTCTCCTCAAATCACGTGGTAGTCTGCTATCAATGGCTGTCAAACACAAACTAAATGACGCAGCTTGTTCAAATTTTGACAGGAGTCAACTGACAGATGCCTGTTGACAGGAGCAGTGTTGCCCTTTCAGTTAAGAGGCAGGAAATTCAAAAAGTCACGGACTTATTGATCCACCCTCATATATGATTCAGTTTGCTTACTGTATGTATATGTGTGTGTTGGTAAGCAATTTTACCTTAACTCTTTGTTGTGGGAGGGTTGGCTTATTTTACCTAATAAGCCATGAAAGTGCTTATTTTACCCAGTCACATTTCTTCCTCCATTGTTTCCAGAAAAATTCAAGTCTATTGCTGTGTTTTGCATGCGTACAATCTAGATCAGGGTGGCTTATGAGGAAGAGGAAAGGTTGTTAGGTGGCAAGTGTCACCATGTTGTTGTTTCTTCATTCAGTCGCTTCCGACTCTTCGTGACCTAATGGACCAGCCCAGACCAGAGCTCCCGGTTCATCTGTGGCCATCCATCCATTTTGCCCTTGGTCGGCCCCTTCTCTAAGCTTTCCTGTTTTCTCATGATGTGGGCAAAGTACTTCATCTTTGCCTCTAATATCCTTCCCTCCAATGAGCAGTCGGGCTTTATTTCCTGAAGTATGGACTGGTTGGATCTTCTCCCGGTCCAAGGCACTCTCAGAACTTTCCTCCAACACCACAGTTCAAAAGCATCTATCTTCCTTCGCTCAGCCTTCCCTATAGTGCAGCTATCACATCCATAGGTGACTACAGGGAATACCATTGCTTTAACTATGTGGATCTTTGTTGCCAGTGGGATGTCTCTACTCTTCACTATTTAATCGAGATTGGACATTGCTAATCTGTCACTGCCTCCACGTTTTCTCTCTCTATTTGTCAGTTATCCATCAGTTATCGATCAGTCTGGTTGCCATCATCTTGGTTTTTAAAAAAAATGTTTAACTGCAACCCAGCTTTTGCACCTTCTTCTTTCACCTTGGTGATAAGGCTCCTCAGCTCCTCCTCACTTTCAGCCATCAAACTGGTATCATCTGCATATCTAAGGTTGTTTATGTTTCTTCTGGCCATTTTATCTCCAGCCTTGGATTCATCAAGCCCCGCACATCACATGATGTGTTCTGCATACAAGTTGAATACGTCGGGTGAGAGTTTACAGCCCTGCAGTACTTCTTTCCTAATCTGAACTAGTCGGTTGTTCCGTGGTCTGTTCTTACTGTTGCTACCTGGTTGTTATACAGATTCCTTAGGAGACAGACAAGGTGATTTGGTATCCCCATACCACCAAGAACTTGCCACAATTTATTATGATCCACTCAGTCAACGGCTTTAGAATCTATATAAATTTATTATTATTTACTTTATTTATATCCATCTCTTCTCACCCCTAAGGGGACTCAGAGCGGATTACAGGTACACATATTAGCAGACAATTCCTGCCGTTTTCCACATAACACACACATATAGATGAACAGAGGCAAACTCTGGCCACCAGGGGGAGCTGACACACTCCTCATCTCTCAGCGTTCCCAGCGTCCCTTGTTGTTCCTTCCGCATTCCTCAGCGTTCCTGGAGTTCTTTTAATAGCCTCATAATTCAGTCAAAATTTGCCTCCCCACTTAATGTGGTACTTTTATGTCCTACTTGACAGATGCAACTGTCTTTCGGGCTGCAAAGGTCGACAGCAGGCTACACTTAAAGGTCGAGCACCCACCTCAACCCGGGCAGGCCTCGAACTCATGAGAGATCATATGCAGCTGACACTTAGCCAGCTGTGCCACATTCCCAGTGCATTAAATAAAAATGTAATGTTAGTTTGTGGGATTAACATAGCCCAAAAACCAGTGAACAAATTGACACCAAATTTGGACACATTACAACTATCGGGCCAACAAGTGACCATCACTCATAACAACACTGAAAAATGCAGCAGAAGAATCTTAAAAAGCCAAAAAACAAAAATTAAATTACAACGCATGCGCAAAACCACACACACATGTATATATACGCAAACACACATATTTACACATATACACAAATATATACACACATATACTAAAATACTTCGGCAGCACATATACTAAAATTGGAACGATACAGAGAAGATTAGCATGGCCCCTGCGCAAGGATGACACGCAAGATTAGCCTGGCCCCTGTGCAAGGATGACACATGCATCAGCTCCCCCTGGTGGCCAGAGTTTGCCTCTGTTCGTTTATATGTTCGTCTATATGTGTATATGTGTACCTGTAATCCACTCTGAGTCCCCTTCGGGGTGAGAAGAGTGGAATATAAATAAAGTAAATAATAAATAAATAAATAAATAAATACACACACAAAACACATATACACAGAGTGGGCCACAGCAACGTCTGGCAGGGGATTGCTGGTAGTCAATAAAACAGAAATAGATGTTTTTCTGAAACTTTGCCTTTCTCCATTATCCAGCAGATATTGGCAATTTGGTTTCTCGCCATATATATATATTAAATGTGCACTGCTCTTTGTTTAGTTGCATGCTTTGTAACATAACATATCCCTTTGTATACAAATCATGTCTCTACTTGTTGCCTCTGTTAGTGTGGTATGTTATATTTCTGTGGGGAAATCAATGGGCAGAGGAACTGTCCTCACCTCTGCTTTTTGTTGAAATCTAGTTCTGCTTTTGAACAAGCCGTAACAGATCCCTGGCCTTCTTGGCAGAGGGGGCGTTCAGCTGCTCTCCCTCGATTACGCCTGCCTTGTTAAGGGTTTTCCTTTTTCTTGCTTCCTAAGCTGTTAATCGCACACTGATTAAATTCCTTGCCAGTGATGCACTCTGGTGGGAAAGTGAAGATAAATGGGGCAAGGCTTGAACCAGCCTGCTGCCAGCATGCCCAAAGCCAGGCAGCCTTTTCGTTTTTCCTTCCCCCGCTTTTATGAGCAATCTTCTCCATGGGAAGGGATAGAGGAGGAGAAAGTCTTGGCAAACCCAAGAGTTATTAGGCGCTAAATGTTATGCCGTCTGCATAAACCCCAAGCAGAAGCTGACTGTGTTTTTCAGAGGACGGTGGGTTTTGCTCGGACACTTTCCTCATTCATCTTGCTTTTCCCAGCTCAAATAAAAGGGATTGCAAAGGGTACTGTGAGAGGTGAAGGAATAGCAACTTTGCACTTGATTTTAGTAAAAAAAACACCAGGGTTTGGAAAAGTTACTTTGAGGACTTAACCATTCCAACAATATTCCAGCCAGCATCGCAATGGCACTTGCTTGTGTATATCTATAGCAGGCTTGGGCAAACTTGGGCCCTCCGGGGGTTTTGAGCTTCAACCCCCACAGTTCCTACCGTGTTTCCCCGAAAGTAAGACAGCGTCTTACTTTCTTTCCCCCCTGAAAAGTCCCACTACGCCTTACTTTCGGGGTACGGCTTACATTGGGCGACGGTAAGCCGTACCCCCGGCCGCCGCATCACTCGGTCCCGCCTCCTCCTCCTCCTCCGCCGCCGCCCTCCCTGCCGCCGCCTCTTCTCGGAAACCGCGCGATCGCTCTCCCTGCAGCCCCCTCTTCGGGGAACGGAAGAGAGGCGGCAGAGGGCTCTCCTCAGCCGTCTCTCTTCCGTTCCCCGAAGAGGAGGCCGCAGGGTGGGCGGCGGCGGAGGCGGAGGAGGAGGCGGACCGAGTGACGCGGGTCGGGGTACGGCTTACTCGGGTACGGCTTATATTAGCCGACCCCTCTGACACCCCCGATACGTCTTACAATCGGGGGTGTCTTACTATCGGGAAAACACGGTATTAGCCTCAGGCCCCTTTCTTTTCCCTCTCAGCCACTTAAGGAATTGTGGGAGTTGAAGTCCAAAACCCCCGGAGGGCCCAAGTTTTCCCATGTCCGCTCTATCTCCAATAGGTTTTCCATTTTTCCTGCATGAAAATGATCTGAGGCTTTGACTTACTTATTTAAGCTATCCCACATAGCTTTAGGATGATGGTCCTCCAAGTGTAGTGTCTTGGCAGTGGGTCCGTAGGTGGCTGTGGAGACCTATTCTCGATCTGCGAGTTCTCCCATAGGGAGGACATTGGTTTCCAGATGGAAGGCAGTTCCGGTCAGGGTTGGCCTTCCTATTGGCACATTTCTTCCTTTTCCTCTCCATATGTGCCTCTTCAAATTCTGCAGCACTACTGGTCACAGCTGACCTCCAGTTAGAGCACACAAGGCCAGGGCTTCCCGGTTCTTAGTGTCTATGCCACAGTTTTTAAGGTTGGCTTTAAGCCCATCTTTAAATCTCCTTTCCTGTCCACCCACATTATGTTTCCCATTCTTGAGTTGGGTGTAGAGTAACTGCTTTGGGAGACGATGATCGGGCATTCGGACAACATGGCCTGTCCAACAGAGTTGATGGCGTAGGAGCATCGCTTCAGTCCTAGTGCTCTTTGCTTCTTCCAGTATTCTGACATTTGTCTGCTTGTCTTCTTCCCAAGGGATTTGCAGGATTTTTCGGAGGCAACACTGATGGAATCATTCTAGGAGTTGAGTGTGATGTCTGTAGACAGTACATTGCGCAGGCATATAGCAGGGTTGGGAGGAAAACAGCTTTATAAAAAAGCAGCTTGGTATCTCTATTTTGGTCACCTTTGGGTCACCCTACTCCATAATGAGTGGGTTTATGTCTGGATCATTACTCCGTATGATATTGAGGACGCTACGATAATATATTTGAGTCTTGAAAAAACGATTCAGTGAAACGGTTTTGTTTGTCTGCTACTCTGAGCATTTGCATGCCGTCGGCTTTTGTGTTGGATTGGATTTACCTTTGGAGACGCCCACTCCGCGTTCTCCTGCGTCCTTAGAATTTTCCCCTTCGGAGTACCTTCCTCCACTACCAGGACCTTTGACACCAACTGGTGAACTCTACTGTGGACTTTCCTCGATATTATTACCAGGATATTATCCATCTTGGACCATATTGATTACCGTACTTGGACTATTGATACGGACTTTTCATTGAGTCTCTTTGGACTTATCCCGGTTTGAAATATTTATTTATTATTTATTTATTATTTCGATTTGATAAACCGACCACAAAACCGTATGTATGGCCTTTATTATTATTATTATCCACAGCCAGAACTTATTTTTCTTCTAGCCTGGTATATATATTGTGTGTCTCTCCATCTTCGTTTGTGCTATGTTTACTAATAGTCCGCTCGTTGTTTACTCGGATTGCAGAGGCATTGCCTGGTGACTGCTGGAAGAGCATTTTGGTTTTCTCGATGTTCAATGAGAGACTGAGCTTTTCGTATGCTTCTGCAAAGGTGTTTAGAGTGGCTTGTGGGTCTTCTTTTGGATCTGAGCCTCACTGTGTAAATTGTTGGATGACAGTGATGTGGCAAAGATGACTGCCGACTTGAGATGCCAGCCTCTGGAATTATATTTTAACAGCTTCTTGGTAGGTTTTGAAGATGTTTCATGTGCCAGGCAGTGCAGTGACTTTGCAGTGGTTAGCGCTGAGCTCTGCTCCTTCAGGGACAAATATTTTGGGTGGAAGTCAGAAACATAAAACACCTTTCAGGTACTAAAAGCTGAAATAGATGGCATTGCCAAGTGTACTGACCCATATTGCTCAACTAGGCAACAAAGAGGGATTTGTCTTTCTCGCTGCTTGTTTTCTCCTTAGTTTTCGATTGGCAGCATCGTAACATTAAGTAAGCAGATATTCTGTGCAGAATTACACTGTGATTTTCATTAAGTTTTTTAAAAAACTATAAACAACTTATAAGAAGCTGCAACCACACACAGACCTTTAATAACACTCAGACCATTTGTGAGTTAAGATTTTCCCCTGGTTATCACCAAAGAAAGTAATGGAAAAAACCCACAATGTTCTACATTTCTACCAGTAGAGTTGCGATTTATTATTTATTTATTGTGTCAGAAGCAAATTGATAATACAGTTATAATGTTTAGAACAACCACAAACAAAGTTTAAAACTTGGCATTCTACTAAATTTCTTTTGACCAGAAGCTGGCCACTTGGTTCCTCTGGTGTGGCTGTACGGTGGTCTTCCATTGTGCATGTGGCAGGACTCCGACCTCATTGTAGTAGGTGGTCTGTGGTTTGCTCTTCTCCACACTCGCATGTTGTAGACTCCACTTTGTAGCCCCATTTCTTAAGTTTGGCTCTGCATCTCATGGGGCAAGAGCATAGTGTGTTCAAAGCCTCCCAAGTCACCCAGTTTTCTGTGTGCGCAGGGGGGAATTTCCTCCCAGTCTCAGTCACCGATTGAGGTCACAGGTTATAGCCTGCCACTTTTGGACTCTCACTTGCTGAGGTGTTCTTGCAAGTACCTCTGTAGATCTTAGGGAGCTGTTTCTTGATTAAGGCATTGGCATGCTGGCTGATATCTGAACAGGGGATAGGCTAAGATGTCAATGCCTTGGCCTTTTCATTGCTGGCTGCTAATTTCCCAACATATATTATGTTTTTCTTGGCTTTTCTTCGTGAACTAAGATTCAGGAAGGACTCCTTCCACACTTTCTACAAGCACGTTGATGCTTCGGAGGTTGGATGTGTCCTTCGAGCCTGTGCAATGGATTTTTCTGGTGGAGCGCAGCGTGCACAGAACTGGCCTCACCCTTTAAACCAAAGGTTCACCTGCCGGGGCCTAGCAAGCTTGGATGGTGGCAGCGAAGTCCTCAGGTTGTAGGTTTGGTTCGAGTTTCCTTCTCTAGATGGTTGACCTTACAGGGTTAAACGGGCGCTATCTGCCCGGGTTTGAAATCAGAGTTTTCCTTCTCCTAGGATGGTTGCCAAAAGGCTAGGGAGTCCATCCTGCCCATTGACGCTCTTTGTCAGACCCTTCGGTTGTGACCTGTCTGGCATGGGAGGCCTTACCGGTGGCTATTATGCCACCGCCAGCATAGCTCACAACTCCATTAGGGTACGCAAGCCTCTCCCCCACAACAAGGGGGCGCCAACGGAGAGGATATATTATGTAGTGCAATACTAACTAACTAACTAACTAACTAACTTACTAATTAACTTTCTTTCTTATGAGTCGCCCTCCACCAAAGGTGCTCTGGGCGACTTACACAATTAAAATAAACAGGTTACACAGTCACCGCTTGTTACTAATAATCATAGGCTCTTCTGAAAAGCCATGTCTTAAGTGCCCCTAAAAATGTATGTAGATCAGGAGTGGCTCTTTGGTCTGGCGGTAGGGAGTTCCACAAGATTGGGGCTACAATGGAGAAGGATCTCTGTCTTGTGGACTCCAAACGAACCTCTCGAGGGTCAGGGACATAGAGAAGATTCTCTAGAGCTGACCGTGGCAGTCTCTGGTGGTGGAGTGGCATTAAACAGTCTCTTTGATTGATTGATTGATTGATTTTATTATTTATGAGTCGCCCTCCACATCAGTGCTCCGGGCGACTTACACATAAAACACATAAAAAGAGTTCAATAGTTAAAAGCTAAAAGAATAGGAAAATTAATTAAAATAGTTCCAGTAACTCAGGCTAAGTCTGGAGGGTGTCCTTAGCCGTAAGCCTTTCGGAAGAGCCAGGTCTTCAATGCGGTCAGGAACTGGGGCATGTCCCGGATAGCTCTCTGATCCGCCGGCATCAAGTTCCAAAGAACAGGGGCCGCGATGGAAAAGGCTCTCCGTCTCGTGGTGTCGAGGCGGGCCTCACTCACACCTGGGATGTGGAGAAGGTCCCTGTTTCCTGAACGCGGCGACCTTAAATGAGCTGGTTCGGACAAGCGGTCTTTTAAATAAGCTGGGCCGGCGCCATGGAGGGCCTTAAAGGTAAGCGACAAGATCTTGTGGATGGCTCTGAGCTCGACTGGCAGCCAGTGCAGGCGCTGTAGAGATGGCGCGATATGGCATCTCAGTGGTGTCCCGGTGAGGAGTCTGGCAGCTGCATCTTAGATATGAAGGACCCTAACCTCGAAAGGCCTTGAATGCTAGGACCAGAGTCTTATAGAATACTCTGTGTTCAATCGGCAGCCAATGCAAGTGCTGCAGAGATGGCATTATACCAGCTAAACAATATAATAGCAGCTAAACAATATAATTTCTCCAGTGGTATAGGCTGTAGACACCCTATGATAATGCAGCCTGTCTCATTAAGAGCCACACCCACTATTTTAACATGATGAGATGTATTCCATACTGGGCATGCATATTTATTTATATTTATTATTTATTTATTTATTATTCAGTTTTATATTCCGCTCCTCCCTGCAGGCTCGGGGCGGATCACAATAGCAATAAAATACACAATAAAACATACAATAAAATTCAATAAAACACACAGTACATAGCCAGTAGCCGACAGATCACAGATCTTAGATCGTAACTCGGACGCTAATATGCATCTTCATTCAGGTTAGCCGAACGCTAGTCTGAAGAGGGCAGTCTTACAGGCCCTTCGGAAAGGGCCAAGTTCGTGAATCGCCCGAGCATGGCTAGGCAACGAGTTCCAAGTCATGGGAGCCACAGCTGAAAAGGCCCGCTGTCTTCTACTAGACAAGTGGCAGGAGCGGGGTGATGGAATTACCAGCAGGTTCTGCTCTTCCGAGCGTAGTGATCTCGGGGGAATGTACGGGGTAAGGCGGTCCCTTAGATACTCAGGCCCTAGACCGTGCAAGGCCTTAAAGGTTAACACCAACACCTATTCAGCAGCAGAGTAGCAAAGCACAAGGGCAGATGTCTTCACTGTCTCTGGTTGTGATCTCCAGGTTGTTCCAATCAGCTTTTGTATAATATTATACTTGTCTGTTCTGAAGATGAAAAGCACATGCCTGTGTTTTAGCTGGATTGGGAATCAGCTGGTTTTGCCTGTAATAGGCAGTAAGAGCACCCAAAGCTTCGGAGAGCTTCTGTTCAACTATTTCAAAGCTCCCTACTTGTGCGGTGATGGCACAATCGACAGCATAGATGAAACTCTCTGTCCCTTTTGTGGCTGATCATTTGTGTAAATGTTAAACATTGATGGAGCAAGCACACTCCCTGATAATAATAATACACTTTATTTATATTCCACTCTTCTCACCTCGAAGGGGACTCAGAGCAGATTACAGGTACACATACTTAGCAGACAATCCCTGCCGTTTCCACGTACACACATATAGATTAACAGAGGCAAACTCTGGCCACCAGGGGGAGCTGACACACTCCTCATCTCTCAGCGTTCCCAGCGTCCCTTGTTGTTCCTTCCGCATTCCTCAGCATTCCTGGAGTTCTTTAATGGCCTCATAATTCAGTCAAAATTTGCCCTCCCACTTAATGTGGTACCTTTATCTCCTACTTGACAGATGCAACTGTCTTTCAGGCTGCAAAGGTTGACAGCAGGCTACACTTAAAGATCGAGCACTCACCTCGACCCTGGCAGGCCTCGAACTCATGACCTATTGGTCAGAGAGATCTTATGCAGCTGACACTTAGCCAGCTGCGCCACATTCCCGGTGCAATTAAAACTTGTGAATAGAATTAGTTTATAAAATGGTTGCCTTGAGTTTGTGTACACTAACAAATAACCCAATTGTAATTCAGATTATCAAGCCCCAGAGCGTTCCCAGATTCACCCCATTCATGCCATGTCCACCTGTACTATGCCACCCTGAGATTACCAGACGTTGTGGCATTCGCCACGTTTTCCCTGCTAAAATGTCACATGTTGCGAGTCAGGATCAAGGCAGCAATGGAGTGAGTATGATTTGTTTTATCAGTATAAACAAGCCTCTTGCTACTCCAATAGTCATTCCTCTGATTTCTGATTTTCTGCTCAATGAGTCTTTAATGTTTTCCATTTTTATAGCCAAAGCCTCACAAAGATAGTGCCAGACCTACTGGAAGAGTTCCAGTCTTTTTCCTTTTGGACACCAGTGCCCACAGTCTCCCAATCGTCATGGCTTCTGGGCATTGTAGTCCGAAAGTAACATTTTAAAGCTCTGGTTACCTGCAAGTAAATGGGGGCCATGAGCTACGAATGCTGAGATTGAAAACCCGAAACCATAAATAGAAATTACACTAGCACTTGGGGAAGCACAGGCCAGAGCTTCACGGTCTGACTTTCCCATCACGTTGACGGCTAAGTCAACAGATCTATCCCGTTTTACAAGGCAGAAAATGGCAAGGACAAGCTGTTCTAGGTCCCAGACGCCAAACTCGAATTCATGCTCCTTTCCTCTGCTTTTGCAAACTCTGCCAGAGAGTGGCTTTTAAAGAACTGTTGGGGCTTCTATTTGCATGGGTTGTGAATGACTGAAAATGAAGAAATTTGCAGCCACAGCTGTCGACTCTCTTCCCTGGGGGAAAGAAAATGCTACTACTAGACATCTGTTTGCTGGTGCCTTATTGAGAATATCCCCCTTTCCATGGTGTTTTCCTGCTTTTGTTTACATCAGAAAATGTTTGTTTTTATTTTACTTAGTTTAAGCATGTGTCGCCCCTAAGCATGGAACGACTATAACATTCTTGAGTGCGACGTATTTGGCAAGAATTCTTGCAGTGTGACCACAATTTTGGATGATGCCATCTAGAGTGCTAAATAAAAACAAAATCTGTAGAAAGGGGAAGAGAGGGGTATAATAATAGAACAGCTGGATGGGGACGCCTTAGGCCGCAGTTCCCTTTACAACTCTGTCGGGCTGTTGGCCAAAGAATTGTCTGACCTGCTTAGCAGAGGGCAGGGACTTTCAAAATCCCATCATAAATTATTAATTTTGGGTAAGTTTAGAAAGGATGGTATATTTGTGCATTTTTGGTTGGTTTTTTTTAAGTACGAAGGTTGAATGAAAAGTACTGCCTCCACCTTCATAACTCCTCATCAGATGGCAGTATTGGTATGCGGCAGGTATGGGCTTGTTCCGTAGACTTTCCTCTACAGCTCCATTTTGGTGGGAAGCCTTAGCATTGAATGGTTGTGTTGTTAAAGTGCAAAGTATGGAACCTTGCGCAGACTGTCAAAGTGACTTAAGCAATGCGCAGTCATTGAATTCTTGACAGCAGAATTATTTATTATTTATTTCTCAGATTTGTACTGTATTTTTATTTATTTACTTTATTTATATTCTGCTCTTCTCACCCCGAAGGGGACTCTGAGCGGATTATAGGTACACATACTTAGCAGACAATCCCAGCCGTTTCCAAATACACACATATAGATGAACAGAGGCAAACTCTAGCCACCAGGGGGAACTGACGCACTCCTCATCTCTCAGCATTCCCAGTGTCCCTTGTTGTTCCTTCCGCATTCCTCAGCGTTCCTGGAGTTTTTTAATGGCCTCATAATTCAGTCAAACTTTGCCTCCCCACTTAATATGGTATCTTTATCTCCTACTTGACAGATGCAACTACCTTTCGGGCTGCAAAGGTCGACAGCAGGCTACACTTAAAGGTCAAGCACCCACCTCAACCTGGGCAGGCCTCGAACTCATGACCTACTGGTCAGAGAGATCTTATGCAGTTGACACTTAGCCAGCTGTACCCCATTCCCGTCACATGCTTAGGACAGCCTTTCAAATACCATGTGTAGAGGAGCTGGAGAGTGCCAAGTGCGGGCTGCTTTCTTTGAATTGCTCTTAGTCTTTACCCATTCTTGTTTTACCACTTTTTAAAGGCATTCAAAGAGACCAATGGTACACTGAAACTGAAAATCAATCCATGGTGAGGTCTCTCCAGTGTTTTCGCATTGCAGCTGTTACCCAGAACATTTATAGGATCCCTGAGTCATAACTGTTTTGCAAACGGATCAGGAGCCAAAAAGCTACCAAAGCAATTAATTTTTTTGTTTTTTTCAAATTGTAACCTTCCACTACTTGTTCTAGGCAGACTTTTCAAGGTACTGTAGTATGCATTCCGGGAAGTTGTTTGCTGCAAACACTCCACTGCCTGAATTTTTTTTGAGCTGTAGTTTCACAGCTGGGTTGTTGGTCCTGGCTAAGGGCTTGTGCCTTTTGGTTCCATAACTCGCCATGGATATCAAAATTTATGGATACTCAAGTCCCATTATTTACCATGGCTGGATAAAATGGCTGCCCTTGTACTAAATGACCAAATCAATGCACGAATGATGAGTGTTCCATGATTTCACAGCAAGCTGAACTGTGGTTGCTTTTGCATGGCTGTAAAACAGGCACGGGCAAACTTGGGCCCTCCAGGTGTTCTGGACTTCAACTCCCACCATTCCTAACAGCCTCAGGCCCTTTCATCCCCCACTCCCCCAGCCGCCCAAGGATAGCAGTTGTACTGTCTTCCATTTTACCTGCTTTAACCTCCTTTTCCCTTCTTTTTTCATTTTCAGGGGAGACTGGATACATTATATACATATAGCTTTGAGTTACTCAAAATATACCCTTATCAGTGTTGCAGGAGACATTTATTATCAACAGTCAAGTGTAATGCACTGCATGGCAGCATCTTCCCACCAAGAGTATGGAATGGGACTGATGATCCGCAGCTCTTTTATTTTTGCACAGTGTATCAAGGTGAGTGAAACTGGCAACTTTGTGTAGATCTTTAGAGTTGTCAGGGAATCAAAAACACCTCTGTTGTATATCACTGCTTGGAAAAAATATTTTTTCGACTATGGTGCCTGGAGGATTCTGGGATTTGCACTCCAGATAAGTAACTTCCCCTTGACTTTGTATCCTGCTGGAAAGCACAAGAAAAGAGAGACTCCAATTATGTCACAGCAACTCTCAGTGAGGGTTGGCCGGCATTGTATTACTCCACCACGTCCTGGTGAACCAAGGTATTCGCCATCTGCTCAACTCCCGTTTTGTATACACACTTGGAGAATTACACAGTTTATCTATCTATCTATCTATCTATCTATCTATCTATCTATCTATCTGTCTGTAGTCTTGGTTTTTAGGCCTGTTCCTGGACTTACTTGTTGGAAATAGCAATTTTCTTCAAGCCTCCAGTAGTTATTTGTTGTGTATATAATTCAGATTGTTGTCTGTATTGTATATGTTTGTATTGGTATGCAGTTTTCCTTAACTCTTTTGTTGTGGGAGGGGCTGCAGACCATGTGATCAGATCTGGGTTTGTTCAGGGCTCAGACTCCATTTTAGAACTGTATGTGTAGAGACTTCAGTAGGAAGAGATGTATTTTTTCAGACTGTGTGGACTCCATTGGACTTTCAGACTACACAGAGACACTATTAGACTCTCAGAACAGAGAGAGGCTTTGAAAATGCCCTGTGTTATCTACACAGAGAAACTACTTCAAATCTATTTGTAACTGGATTGATATATAAAGTACCTGTATGCTGAATACATGAAGTTTGTGAGTAAACCAACTATAGATTACATCAGCTTTAGTTTCTTAGATATGTTTATCATGACTTTTTATGAGCGAGCAGATGGTGACTGGTAAGTTCCACATGTTGTGTATCTCAAAAACTGGAGCTGATGGGGAAAACTGGTGACATGTTTTGAATCAGCGGGTGAATTAGACCCAGAAACAGGTCTAACATTTGAGGCACCAAAATGTGTCTTGACCAGTGTCATCTGAGAAAGATCCATAAGATGTGTTTTTCATGGAAATGGGGAGTATTGAGCGGAGATCTGAGGAAAGATCTCTGTCTTCTGTCTTCACTGGGGCTCCTTCACACTGCACATTTATAGCACGAATATTCCACTTTAATTGCCATGGCAACATTCCATGGATGCATGTTGCTGTTTGGACTTTAGTAGAACAGTATGCTATCCGACCTCAATGGTTTTGTCTCCTTTCAGACTTCAGTGGGTACAGTTATACAGTTTGGGCTCGCTCTCTCTCTCTCTCTCTCTCTCTCTCTCTCTCTCTCTCTCTCTCTCTCTCTCTGCTTAAAGACATTGGACTATGGACTAATATGCTGAATATATACAATAAATTTGTTAGTAAACCTGAAATGCTATTTTTAAAGAAGACTACTTTGTTTTTGTCTCTTGAGTGCATGTTTTAACACAGAGGTTTTAAGGGAGAGTAGATGGGCAACTTCAACGTCAAAGAAGCAACCTTCCTCTGCTATCCAAATATATTTTTGTAGTGGCATGTCTTTATCTTTGACAGTTTAAAGACATAGTTCTTCAGTTTAACAGCTGAGATACCTGTGTGCCATTACATGAATGCTTGTGAATATCACTTGTTCAAAGGGTTGACTTTTATCAAGGTCATGCTTTTCTTGACTAGTGGTTTTCAAAAGGTGGTCTCCATATGTTCATGGAGATCCACATTGGCCAAATGGATGTGACATCACTTTTCAATAAGGTTATGGTGCACTTATTTCCAATAAGCTATGGAATTTATAATAACCTGTTGTCATATGGTAGTTAATAATTCGTTCAGTCGCTTCTGACTCTTCGTGACCCCATGGACCCATGCCAGAGCTCCCTGTCAGCTGTCACTACCTCCAGCTCCTTCAAGGTCAAGCGAGTCACTTCAAGGATACCATCCATTCATCTTGCCATTGGTTGGCCCCTCTTCCTTTTTCCTTCCATTTCCCCCAGCATCATTGCCTTCTATAAGTTTTCCTGTCTTCTCATAATGTGGCCAAAATACTTCATCTTTGCCTCTAATATCCTTCCCTCCAATGAGCAGTCGGGCTTTACTTCCTGAAGTATGGACTGGTTGGATCTTCTTGTGGTCCAAGGCTGTCTCAGAACTTTTCTACAGCACCACAGTTCAAAAGTGTCTCTCTTCCTTTGCTCAGCCTTCCTTATGGTCCAGCTCTCACATCCGTAGGTGACTACGGGGAATACCATTGCTTTAACTATGCAGATCTTTGTTGCCAGTGTGATGTCTCTACTATTTTATTGAGATTGGTCATTGCTCTCCTCCCAAGAAGTAAATGTCTTCTGATTTCCTGGCTGCAGTCTACGTCTGCAGTAATCTTCATGCACTAGAAATACAAAGTCTCTCACTGCCTCCACGTTTTCTCCCTCTATTTGCCAGTTATCAATCAGGCTGGTTGCTACCATCTTGGTTTTTTAAAATGCTTAACTGCAACCCAGCTTTTGCACTTTCTTCTTTCACCTTGGTGATAAGGCTCCTCAGCTCCTCCTCGCTTTCAGCCATCAGAGTGGTATCATCTGCATATCTAAGGTTGTTAATGTTTCTTCCTGCAATTTTAACCCCAGTCAAGCCCCACACATCGCATGATGTGTTCTGCATACAAGTTGAATAGGTTGAGTGAGAGTATACAACCTGCCGTATGCCTTTCCCAAAGGCCTTTCCATGTTGTTCCATGGTCAGTTCTTACTGTTGCTACTTGGTCATTATACAGATTCCTCAAGAGACAGACAAGGTGTTTTGGTATGCCCATAAAACCAAGAACTTGCCACCATCTACTTGCCCACAAAAGTCATGTTTGGCCATATCTAAGAAGCTAGAGCTGATGCGGTCTACTCAAATGTTTCCCAACCTTTTTTGATCAGCGGCACACTTTTAACATTAAAAAAAATCCGGGGGCACACCACTAACTAAAATGACATAAAATGACACTCTAACACAGTAAAGAACGGCTGGGGGATGGTGGCCTGCTGGGAGCAGCTGCTGGGAGTGCCGAAGCCGGGGCAAGGGGAAGGTGCCAGGCCATGCCATGCCCCGCCCCCTCCCCCCAGCTTCAGCTCTCCCATAGCTTCTCCAGCCTTGAGGGGGCAGTGCCAAGCCAGCAGTGGCAGAGCCAGCACAATCTTGGCTTGGCACTGTCCCCTCAAGGCTGAAGCAGCTGCTGGGAGAGGTGAAGCCGGGGGAGGGGGAGGAGCCATGCTATGTCCCACCCCCTCCCCCCGGCTTCAGCTCTCCCACAGCTTCTCCAGCCTTGAGGGGGCAGTGCCAAGCCAAAAGTGGCAGAGCCAGCACAATGTTGGCTTGGCACTGTCCCCTCAAGGCTGAAGCAGCTACTGGGAGAGGTGAAGCCGGGGGAGGGGGAGGAGCCATGCTATGTCCCACCCCCTCCCCCCGGCTTCAGCTCTCCCACAGCTTCTCCAGCCTTGAGGGGGCAGTGCGAGCGAGGGGCAGGAGTCATGGCGGGAGTCATGGCGGATTGGAGGCTGAATGGGGAAACGGCCGAAGGAGGCGGCCCCCCGGCCCCTTCTTCTTTTCCTTCGCCGCCGCCCGGCCCTTCCTCCTCCCCCAAGCAGCAGTTGTTCGGCAGGGGGAAGGGGGAAAGAAGGGGGCAGAGAGCTTTTCTCTCAGCACAGCAGGAGGTCCGTCACGGCGCACTACTGTGCTGCATCACAGCGGTTGGGAAACACTGGTCTACTCGATGCAGCTTTCTGAATCGGAACTCAAAATATTTCCAGGAACAGGCCTAAAGACCAAGACAGCAAGTAAGAAAATGATGATAGAACTAAACCTGGGATCTCTGGCATTCAAGGAAATGTTATTTCCATTCAAGGAAATGTTGTTATCCCCCCCCCCCTTGTTTTCATAACCCACGTACAGCACACATGCCTGTTTATGCGTCCCGAAGCTGAGTTATGAATTTTTAGTGCTTCTGTGGTACAAACAATGATAAAAACCTAGCTAATAATAGCAACGGCAACATATGTTTGTCTGCAATGTAAACCACATGTTTGTAGTTAATGAAAAAAACAACAACAGCTCACCATATGGAGGGATACAGTAGAATTATCTGCTGAGGTTGGGGGGGGGGGGTGTACATTGTGTCCTGATGTGTTCTCTGCATTGCTTCACTCTAGCCTCATCGTTTGTAGCTGTCAGTTTGGGAGATAAAAATAGAATCCCGGGTTGTATATTTAGACCTCATCATTGGCCCATCACGTTTTGGGATGGATTTTGCACCTCTTACAGTGGAAATTGGGAAAGAATTGTTTTCCCTAGCCTTTCTTTGCATAACTGCACGGAATGTATCTTCGGATCGTATAAACAGATTGTTTACCAATGTTCTGTTTTATCCTACACGTTAATTCATAATGACATGTTGGAAATGCCTCTCCCTTTTAAAATACTCAGTTCACTGCTTCTATTTATTTCCAGTTTTTGACCTTGGCCTTCCAGGGTTCAATGGCTTTTCCATGTAGTAAATAAATACTTGCCTTTTCTTTCGCCAAGTCCCCTTTTCATGGCTTACATTTCATGATTAGAGGTTAGTTTCCATCTACTTTTCTGGACAAGTGTAATGGCTAAAAGAATGTCATAAATGAAGATGTGTCCTTGGTTCTAATTATGATTTCCTCAGGAAATCTCTAGGGTCAGCCACAATGTGATATGATTCACGTGTTTAACTTGGGCAGGGTTTTGTTTTTGCTTTGTTTTCCCATTTTGCTAACTAGCTAAGACCACATTGTAGAAGATGGATGGGTTCACTTAAAGACTGGCATTACAAAGGCCTAAGAAGACCTGCTAATGACTGGGTCTCTTGGAAGTGCTCTCATTCCTCGGATTGCCATGTTGACAAATAGCAACAAACAACAAGAATGGGTAGAGCTAACTTGATCCCATAGTGTTGAGACTTAGGCTGGAAGTGCTTAACGTTTTGTTTTCAGCACTCTCTAGTTCAGCCATGGTCAAACTTGGGCCCTCCAGGTGTTTTGGACTTCAACTTCCACAATTCCTAACAGCCGGTAGACTGTTAGTAATTGTGGAAGTTGAAGTCCAAAACACCCGGAGGGCCCAAGTTTGACCATGCCTAGTCTAGTCTGAGATACGTTTCTCCAGCCCTTCTCTTCCCTCCGACCTTTGCAGTAGTTAGAAGAAAATCTGTATTTTTGTAATGACGCAGCTTTCAGCGTGCGTCCACTTGTGAGGATCTTTTTCTTCAATCTAACTGTGGAGAACTGTGGCAGGGCAGGCTATCCCACCACTGCCACCAATTATGTAAGGATGTGACTGAATGTGTGGATTCGAACTCAAAACGGTGGCACTTAAACCCAAACTCCCCTGACACAACTTGTTAACTTTTGCTGCCACCATTTAATATTCTTGGCTACCCACTGGGAAAAAGTTGTTTCCAAAGCTTGTGAGAGAAAGAACTACGAAAAGAGATGTCTTTGTCAAAGAACTGTAAAGTTTATTCAAACAGTGGTTTAAGCGTAGAAGTTTCAGAGTTCAAAGCTTAGGTGGTTACAATATCTTCTCAGAGGTACATTTCTTAAGGTTACAATACACTTAACTATGGAGATACAGCTTGATACTATATCACTGCACTCCCAGAACTAACAACTCAGCAGTTTTTGCACTCTGCTGGTCCTTAAAACCAACTGTTCTCCTGGCAGTTCAAACACAGCTTTACTACTACTCTCTCTCAGAGTAGAGTCAGTCTTTACTTCTACTCTCTCTCAGAGTAGAGCCAGAGTCTTTTTAAAACCCGCTGATAGCTAGCTAAAACAGACTCCCTAACTCTCCACACACACACTCTCCTTCGCTGCCAACAACCAACTGTAAAAGTTTGAATCCGAAGATTCTAAAGCCATTTGCAGGCTCCGCCTCCTGTTTCCATGGTAACGGAAACTTCTTGGAGGTTCTGCAAGCTAATATCTCCATTAACCCTTTAGGGTTTGCCAAGTTTTTACCCTTCAACATACATACATATATATAAATATCAACCACATTTAAAACCTGTAACAAATAAATATGACTTCACCACACCCAGCAATAACATAACATTGACAATGGAAAGTATTTGGTGGTGGCTTTGTTTTGAATGAGGACAAAGACCATTCCATCCTACAAAAGATCTGCCCTGAGTGATGCTAGAACTGGCATCTTGGTATGGATTCGCACAACTGCTGAATTGTTAGTCTCTTCTTAGGAAGTACTTTGTCTGGAGACGATCTCTTGCTCTGGGAAAGGGAAACAATAATTCCGAATGCCATGAGCTTCCCAAATTGCAGTTGCACAGAATTGCTACCCTTCAACTATTTGCTTAAGGATTTCAGTTTTGGGAAGATACAGAATGGGGGATGATGCCTGGCTCAACAGCAGTACGTATGAAAAAGATCTTGGGAGTCCTCATGGACAAAAAGTTAAACATGAGCCAACAATGTGATGCGGCAGCTTAAAGAGCCAATGGGATTTTGGCCTGCATAAATAGGAGTATAGTGGCTAACTCCAGGGAAGTCCTGCTACCCCTCTATTCTGCCTTGGTCAGAGTACACCTGGAATCACAGTGTGTCCAATTCTGAGCATCGCAATTGAAGGGAGAGGTTGACTCTAAGCTGGAATGTCTCCAGAGGACGGTGACTCAAATGATCAAGGGTCTGGAGAACAAGCCCCATGAGGAGCAGCTCAAAGAGCTGGGCATGTTTAGCCTTCAGAAGAGAAGGCTGAGAGGAGACATGATGATGGCCATGTATCAAGATGTGAGGGGAAGTCATTGGGATGAGGGAGCAGTATTATTTATTTATTTATTTACAGTATTTATATTCCGCCCATCTCACCCCGCAGGGGACTCAGGGCAGATTACAATGTACACATACATGGCAAACATTAAATGCCATAGACATACAACACATATAGACAGACAGAGGCTATTTAACATTCCATTTTTCTGGCCACCAGGGGAGCTATTGCTTCACAGTCCATCTGCAACACTGATGAAGTACTTCCGCATTCCCTGCATGCTTTGCTGGGGAATTTTTAATGACCTTGTAAATTAGTTAAATTAGCCTCCCCACACATAGGTGGTACCTAATTTTCCTACTTGACAGATGCAACTGTCTTTCGGGTTGAAAAGGTCGACAACAAGCTACACAATTGGTTGGAAGCTCACTCCAACCTGAGCAGGCTTCAAACTCATGACCTTTCGGTCAGTAGTGATCTTAATGCAGCTGACACAGTGGTCCTGGTGCGCAGTCGTGTTTTCTGCTACCCTGGAGACTAGGACGCAACTTCCTAACTGTGAGAGCTGTTCAGCAGTGGAACTCTCTGCCACAAACTGTGGTGGAGGCTCTTTCCTTGGAGACTTTTAAACAGAGGCTGGATGGCCATCTGTCAGGGGTGCTTTGCAGGCGATTTTCCTGTTTGGGGTTAGACTGGATGACCCATGAGGTCTCTTCCAACTCTATGATTCTATAAGAAAACTGCCATGTTGGGTCATATTAAAGGCATTGTGTTGTGCCTCCTAACTATGGATAACTACTCAGACCTCTGGGGAGAACCACACTAATACACACACACACACAGAGTTCTGCTGTGAATGCTCTGCTATCTCCAGACAATTGCTTTATGCTTCCAAGGAAATACCCAGCGATTACTCCTGAACGCAGGCATTCCATCCTGTGTATTCATTCTTTCATCTGCTGGATATGGATCCTTATGTAGCCAAAACAGCACTGGAGGTGTGGAGGAGAAAGAACAGATGCCGACAAACCTCATGTTTGCAGAAATGTGCCAAAAAAGGGGAAAGTTATAAGGGAGTTAACCCCAAAATAGCCCTAGACGAGGAACAGGCATACTTCATTGGTACAGAATGCTGGCTGTTTGATGAGGAGAAAGAATGAGAGAAATAGGAAAGGGCCAATGGGATGCGGTATTCCGGGAAGGGCTGCTGGACGCATTTTCCATTCTGTTGTCAGCCACAGTGAGATCCTATGGGATTTAATTATTTACCTGTAGGATCAGCTTTACAACTTCCCAAGGCAACAGGTTCCATAGATGAGTGTTTCCCAACCAGTGTCCTGTGAGCGATCATCAGGTGTGCCATGGGAAATTGAAACCTTCAATACCCCCCGGCCGAACACTTTTTCTTCTCCACTCGGGCTCCCTTCTTCCCAGCCTCGCTCTGCTTGCTTTGCCTCGCTTTGCTCTGGGGCAAGTCTGCGCAGTAGCGCCCACACGGGTCACGTCTCCCCCCCCCCTGAACATGCTCATGCTGCCCCCTTGGATCAAAAGCGACAGTGTAGAAGAAAAAGTAAGTGTTCGGCAGGAGGGGGAAGAAAGGGCACGAAGGGGGAGGAAGAGGTCTCTGTCGAAAGCTGGCATGGGCAAACTTGGACCTTTCAGATTTTTTGGACTCCAACTTCCACCATTCCTAGCAGCCTCAGGCTCTTTTCCTTTTCCCCCTCAGCCATTTAAGCAGGAAAGGGCCTCAGGCTGTTAGGAATGGTGGGAGTTGAAGTCCAGAGGGCTGAAGGTTTCCCATGCCTAATTTAGAGACCTGAAAGTGGTGAGCCTCCTTCCAACATTGTGATTCTGGATAGAAAACAAACAACTTAACATAACATTGTTTGAGTCCACAGTGCTCTCTGGGTGAAGGTGAACTACAACTTCCAAACTCAAGGTCAATTCCCAAGCAAACCATTTCAGTACTTTCTGTTGGTAAGGAGAGTTCAATATGCCAAGTTTGGTTCAATTCCAGTGTTGCAAGAGTTCAGGATGGTCTTTGATTGTGTGTTAAACTGTAACTCCCAAATGTCAAGGTCTATTTCCCCCAAACTCAATCTATGTTCACATTTGGGCATATTGAGTATTCATGCCAAGTTTGGTCCTGATCCAACATTGTTTCACTCCACAGTGCTCTCTGGATATAGGTGAACTACAACTCCAAAACTCAAGGTCAATGCCCACCAAACTCTTATAGTATTTATTTTCTCTTCGTTATGGGAGTTCTTTGTGGGAAGTTTGTGTCTTTCTGCCATTCCTGCCAGAATATCTATGTTCATCAAAGCAGGCCCAGGTTTCACACTGAGTGTATAAATACATTTAAAAACATATTAACTATATGTATTACTGTGTTAGAGTGTAATTTTGTGTCATTTTGGTTGGTGGTGTGCCCCAGGATTTTGTAAATGTAAAAAATGTGCCGCGGCTTTAAAAAGGTTGAAAAACACTGCCATAGATACATTTAAAGTGATTTTTTTCTGTATATTTACAGGCTGCGCTCACTAGTACACCTTCAATTAAATATGTTCTCATTGAGATTTAGTCCACCAGGAGGGCAGATGTGGAAAACTACTCAAGTTTGGCCTTTGTGTAGAAGGAATTTACCTTTTCAGCCTTGAAGGAATCTTAACAACCAAGAAGAATGCATCGTCAAAGGCTTTCAAGGCCGGAATCACTAGGTTGCTGGGAGTTTTCCGGGCTGTATGGCCATGTTCCAGAAGCATTCTCTCCTGACGTTTCACCCACATCTATGGCAGGCCTCCACAGAAGTGAGGTCTGGTGGAAACTAGGCAAGTAAATGTTGAAATATTTAGACCCCCTCTGAAGACTGGTTCCTAATGGTGCATGTACACCAGTGGTTCCCAAACCTTTTTGGCCTACCGCCCCCTTTCCAGAAAAGAATTTACTCACCGCCCCCCTATAAATTATTATTTTTTAAATTTTAATAGCAATTAAACAATTAAGTATATGTATTAATGCAGTGGTTCTCAACCTTTCTAATGCCGTGACCCCTAAATAAGGTTCCTCATGTTGTGGTGACCCCCAACCATATTTTCGCTGCTACTTCATAAATAATTTTGCTACTCGTACGAATTCTAATCCAAATCTAATATTCAGGTCAAAGCAAAGGGGGCGGGGCCAAAGCAGAGGGCCACACAACCCCTCCTAAATAGCCAATCATTCACCGCCCCCTTAAAGGGGTTCACCGCCCCCTTAAAGGGGTTCACCGCCCCCCAAATTCCCCTGAGCCTCCCACCGTCCCCTTGGATCGCCTCACTGCCCACCAAGGGGTGGTACTGCCCACTTTGAGAATCAGTGATCTACACTGTAGAATTAATACAGTTTGATACCACTTTAACTGCAATGACTCAATGCTATGGGTTCATGGGGTTTTGTTATGGAGCCCCCGGTGGCGCAATGGGTTAAACTCTTGTGCTAGCAGGACAGCTGACCGCAAGGTCGGTAGTTCAAATCTGGGGAGTGGGGTGAGCTGCTGTCTGTCAGCTCCAGCTTCTCACATGGGGACATGAGTGAAGCCTCCCACAGGATGGTAAAACATCGGGACGTCCCTTGCAGACACCCCAGAAGCAACTTGCAGTTTCTCAAGTCGCTCCTGACACAGGGGGGGAAAAGGGGGAATGATTGGCTGCCTCTGCCAAAGAGTGCTGGTGCCTCACTAGACTACAAATCCTAGGATGCTGTAGCATTGAGCAGTGGAAATTAAAGGGGTACGAAACCGCGTTAATTCTACAGTGCAGATGCACCCTAAGCCACGGCAGATGGAAACGTAACCATAGAAAGTTACCTACCACTTTGGAGTTCTGGGTTTGTTTTCCACCAAACTTCCCAACCCCTTTATAAAATAACTGTTTCCTACACCAGTTACCCAAGTTGCAAGTCACAGCTATTTCCTGGCAGCCCGTGGATCCCTTTTCCATGTCTCATCCATGGCCTAGTTTCTCTTGCCAGGTGTTTCTGCCCCCACGTTTCTAAGTAATAGATTAGAATCAGAGGTGCCGCTAGACTAGTCTATAAAACTTGATGGTAGACTGCCCCACCCTTTAAAAACAAACAAATAATTGTCAGTATGCCTGCTGAATCCTTTTTGACTTAGGATGCATTTACCCCAGGCATGGGCGAACTTGGGCCCTCCAGGTGTTTTGGACTTCAACTCCCACAATTCCTAACAGCCTCAGGCCCCTTTCCTTTCCCCCTCGGCCGCTTAGGCGGCCGAGGGGGAAAGGAAAGGGGCCTGAGGCTGTTAGGAATTGTGGGAGTTGAAGTCCAAAACACCTGGAGGGCCCAAGTTCGCCCATGCCTGGTCAAACTGCATTCATTCTGTAAATGCACCCTTAGTTTGATGTGTTTTCAGCCGCACCATTGGATCGTCTCCGTTCCTCCTCCGTTCCACATTCTTTGTGCTTTCCTCTGTTGCCACATGAACATGAAACAACAGAGATTTATAGACAAAAGTCTTGGCTGCGGGCAGAAGCAGGTCAAATAACTTGAAAACAGCTTTCACATCCAAGCCGTTCCAAAATAGTTCAGGACCAAACAGAATCCAAATGCTCTAAAGCAATTGCATGACTCACTATATACTTTCCTTGCTCCCCCCCCCCCAGCCAACCACTGTTTATTAATAGCTGCTAATTAACGAAAAAGAAGAAGGGACCGGGGCGCCTCCTCCTTCGGCCGTTTCCCCAGCCAGCCTCCAATCCGCCATGACTCCCACCATGACTCTCGCCCCTTGCTCACTGAAGCTGCGTGGAAGAGGAGCCCCGCCCACTGAAGCCTGTCCACCGCTCATGCTCCTCCTTTGTAGGAGAGCTGAAGCTGGGGGAGGGGCAGGGCATGGCGCAGCCTGGCTCTGCCCCCTCCCCGGCCCCGGCACTCCCAGCAGCTGCCCAGCCTTGAGGGGACAGTGCCAAGCCAGCCTTCTTCTGGCTCTGGCACCGCTGGCTTGGCACTGCCCCTCAAGGCTGGAGCAGCTGCTGGGAGAAGTGAAGCTGGGGGTAGGGGCGGGGCATGGTGCAGCCTGGCTCCGCCCCTCCCGGCCGGCACTCCCAGCAGCTGCTCCAGCCTTGAGGGGGACAGTGCCAAGCCAGCATTGTGCTGGCTCTGGCACGCTGGCTTGGCACTGCCCCTCAAGGCTGGAGCAGCTGCTGGGAGAGGTGAAGGGGGGTAGTGGGCAGGGCATGGTGCAGCCTGGCTCCGCCCCCTCCCCAGCTTCAGCACTCCCTGCAGCTCCTACCAGCAGGACACCACCCCCCAGCCGATCTTTACTGTGTTAGAGTGTCATTTTGTGTCATTTTGGTTGGTGGTGTGCCCCCGGATTTTTTTAATGTTAAAAGTGTGCCGCGGCTCAAAAAGGTTGGGAAACACTGCTCTAACAGAGCCAGGTCTGAATCCGTGGTTTGGTGTCCTTGCAAAGCACAAACTCCCAGCCTCAAGAGCAGTGGTTCTCAACCTGTGGATCCCCCAGATGTTTTGGCCTTCAACTTGCAGAAATCCTAACAGCTGGTAAACTGACTAGGATTTCTGAGAGTTGTAGGCCAAAGCACCTGGAGACCCACAGGTTGAGAACCACTGCTCAAGAGGAAGGCATTGGTTGGGAAACAACGGACACAGAGTCATTTCCAATCATTTCCCAGTAAAGTTTGACAGGTTCTTAGTAGGCCTGGGCAATCATAGTTCTACGGTAAATCGGCCGTTCTCAACCTTCCTAATGCCGTGACCCCCTAATACAGTTCCTCATGTTGTGGTGGCCCCCAAACATAACATTATTTTCATTGGACATTGAACTTGAGCTTTAGAGTTGTAGTTCACCTACATACAGACAGCACTGTAGACTCAAACAATGGTGGATCTGGAGCAAACTTGGCACAGATACTCAGTATGCCCAAATGTGAACACTGGTGGAGTTTGGCGAAAATAGACCTTGACATTTGGGATTTGTAGTTGCTGGGATGTATAGTTCACCTATAACCAAAGAGCATTCTGAACCCCACCAACGATGGAATTGAATCAAACTTCCCACACAGAACCCCCATGAACAACAAAAATACTGTGTTTTCTGGTGGTCTTTGGGGACCCCTCTGACACCCCCTTGCGACCCCCCAAGGGGTCCTGACCCCCAGGTTGAGAAACGCTGTTCTAAATGGTTATAAAGTACTTACAAAACTAAAGTTTTGGTGGTGAAACCTAGGTGGCACTGATGCTTTGCTTCTACAGTGTTGCTCAAGTTCTGGTGGTGAACATTTCAGAACTCTTAACAAAATGTTCAAAATATCATTATTATTTCATTATTGGCAATTTTTAAGACAGAACCAATTAGGAACTGCCATTTATAATGAAATTTTAAAAGTTTTGTTAGAGTTCTGAAATGTAAATAAATAAATAAATACTGTGCTATAACAGGCTAAAAGCAATAGCAGGTATGGGTCTGTGGCTGCTCATTTCCACGGCCTATTAGAGGGATGACCAGGGTAAAAGGTAGGAAGTATTCAACAATGTTTGGGGCTCAGATAGAACTGGTCATTCTCAAAAGCTTGAAGAGCCAGTTATCTGCACAGAGAAATCCTATCTGTATCTAGACTGATATACAAAGTACCTATATGCTGAATACATGAAGCTTGTGAGTAAAGCAACTATGTTACTTTTAAAGAAGTCTACTTATTTTTGTTTCTTGAGAGCATGATTTAATAGCAAATATATTTTAAGGAACAGTAGACATTTTTGGGCATCTAAAAGAACACTTCTGAAACTGTTATATACATATATGTGTGTTTTGTACATTGGCATATCTTTGTCCCCAGCAGTTCAAAGACATACATCAGTCTAACACAGGGGTGGGCAATTATTTTTTCCAAGGGTCCACACGAGAGCCCAAAAATATTATGGAGGGCCGCACCTAAAGGCTGAACTACATTCTAATCTACATTATTTATTTATTTATTTACTATATTTACTATATATTACACATCATTAATATTAACATATGAATATATCAAGAAATATTCATATATTATTAGTATTAATATCATAATTATTATATTTTAGTGTGTGTGTGTATATATATAGACATTATAATATTTGAAATTATAATATAATATAACATTATTATATTATATTATTTATTATATTATTATAATAAAATTATTATAAAATAATAATAAAAACCACTAAAATTAAATTAAATTCAAGAAGACAAGGTGTGAAGGCTGACATCCTCAAGAGAGGAAGGATCCCAAGATGAAATGGTCCCAGCCCAGAAGATGGCAAAGCGGACCCAGCCGCCACCGCAGCAGAGCAGAGCAGCAGGCGATCGGAGGCTGCAGGCTTCCGCCCGCTCTCGCCCCCAGCCATTCCCCTGCTATGGAGTGCCTGCCATCCCCGGGCCTGCAGGGGGAGCAGTCGGCGATCTGAGACGGCTTGATCTGAGGCGATCAAGTCTTCCGGGTCGCCAGGGCGATCAGCCCCGCAGGTCGCCAAGTGCTCCCGCTGCAGGCCCGGATCTTCTACAGGGATGTCAGGCACTCCAAAGCCGCCGCTCTTCCAGCCTGTCTGCCGACACAGGCCCCACAGAGCCCCGTGATGGGATCGCGCAGCGGCACCCCTTAATCTTGGCCCCGCCCCGACGCCCTTCTCCCGGACTGGACAGAATCGGCTGCCGGGCTACATCCGACCGCGCGGGCCGTACGCTGCCCACCCCTGGTCTAACAGCTGAGAAACCTAAATGCTTATCTTTGTATAGACATGGAAAGAACCTCCTCGAAGATTAAGTAAATAGGTGTCTCCTGGGCAACATTTCTTGCAAACGGCTAATCTTTCCAACCTGAAAGCATTGCTTTACATCTTTTTTTTGCTTGGTGCTTATTATTTGGCAAGCGACTTCCCTTTTGCTCAGTAATGGATAAATTCCTCAGCATGGTGTTTAATACCGCCATGTCATTCATGACTGGGACAGAGTCTGAAGGGAGGATCACATTCAGCCCTGTTTTTGAATATTTCCCCGAAAAGCAAGGGGGACACATTCCTAACTGGATCATCACAGCTGGGCTAATTAATCCCCTGGCAGTTTCTGAGCAAGTGGTATTTGCCCTTACTTTCTTTAATTACATAGCTTTTGGGGGGGACGGGGGACCATCGCATTCTACTTGGGAGGTGGCCATAGCAGGATGTGGAGAAGAAATGTTTGTGGGATAATTACAAAGTCTGCTTTTCTTCTTTCTTTTCTCCTAAAGGCTCCAGATCTGCCCGTTCTTGGAAGCTAAGCAGGGTCAGCCCTGGTCTGTACTTGGATGCAAACCACCAATGCATTTCCAGGTGCTGTGAGCTATATTTTGGAAAAAGGAACAGGCAAAACAACTTCTGAGTATTCCTTTCCTAAGAAAGCCTTATTGAATTCACAGGGTTTGCCATCAGCTGGAGGCACATGTACACAGAGAGGTTGGTTAGGCGCAGCTGGCCCAAACTTTTTGGCAGCTTCCATAAGATCTCTACTGACCAGAAGGTCATGAGTTTGAAGCCTTAAACAGAAAGGTCAACCTTCTAATGCCATGACCCCTAAATAAGGTTCCCTGTTGTTAACCTTTGCAACCAGAAAGACAGTTGCATCTGTCAAGTAGGAAATAAAGGGTACCACTTAGTGGGTAGGCCATAAAAAATCTCCAGAAAACACGCTGAGGAATGAAGGAGTGCAACAGCTCCCCCTGGTGGCCAGATGTTAAATTGCCTCTGTCTGTCTTGTGTGTTTATGTGTCTAAATGTAATGTGTACATTGTAATCCACCATGAGTCCCCTGCAGGGTGAGAAGGACGGAATAGAAATGAAATAAATAAATAAATGTACACAGAGAGGTTGGTTAGCCTATACATTAGGTATGGGCAAACTTGGGTGTTTTGGACTTCAACTCCCACAATTCCTAACAGCCTCAGGCCCCTTCCTTTTCCCCCTCAGCCACTTAAGCCATTGTTCCAACCTACTGCTTTCTTTACTAATGTTTTTCAAATACCAGCATGAATTCAGAAAACATGTTTAGAAACTGGCAATCTGTGTAATGTTTTTCATTATGCACCGGGAATGTGGTGCAGCTGGGTGGGTGTCAGCTGTATAAGATTGCTACTGTCCGAAAGGTCATGAGTTCGAGGCCTGCCTGGGTCGAGGTGAGCGCTCGACCAATTGTGTAGCTCATTGTCGACCTTTGCAACCCGAAAGACAGTTGCACCTGTCAAGTAGGAAATTTAGGTGCCACTTGAGTGGGGAGGCTTAATTTAACTGATTTACGAGGCCATAAAATATCCAGGAAATACACACAATAGGAGTGGAAGAATGTGACAGCTCCCCCTGGTGGCCAGAAAAGCTGTAATGTTAAAATGCCTCTGTGTCTGTCTTATATGTTTTATGTCAAATGGCATTGGATGTTTGCCTTTATATGTGCATTGTGATCCGCCCTGAGTCCCCTGCGGGGTGAGAAGGGCGGAATATAAATTATGTAAATAATAAATAAATAAATAGAATGGGATCAATTTTTATCTTATTTGTCACTTCATATATATTGTTTTTTTCCCCCATCCCCCCCCCCTCTCCTTTGCTGTTTTTATGTTCAATTGTGTTGTATTGTTTGTTGGGCTTGGCCTTATGTTAGCCGCCCTGAGTCCCCTTTGGGGAGATGGAGGCGGGTTACAAATAAAGTTTGTTATTATAGTTCAATATTATCAAGACATATGAGGAATTTGGAGAACCTAACACAAATTGTAATGACTGGTGTTAGATTATTTGCTGACTTTACAATAGTAATCATATTTATTCTCTCTCTCTCTCTCTCTCTCTTTCCCTTCTTTCCTCATCCCAGGCAATATTATTATACTTGTTATGATGCTTTGGATATAAAGGAGATCCCAAACCCTCTTGGATTGCAATCCATAGCCAGGCTGCTCATCAGACATCTGCTTCTCTCCAATAATATACACCTCCGAGACTGAAGGAATATATGGATGCTCAGCTGATATGACAACGTTTTAAGACTGTGTTGGACTAAGGAAGGACGCTAGTCTCATAGCCTGGGCATGTGCATAATGAGACCTTCTGTGCCCATTGCCTTATCTGCAGAGAGGGAGCCTATCTTCGACATTCTTCTTGTTATCAGGAAACAGCGTCTGTACAGTAACATCTTTTGACAATGAATAAAAAGATATTCTCATTTCATAAACTGGGGGTGGGGAGTGCTTTTTTTTTTGTTTGGGACACAACACATTTGCAAGTCTACACAGTGGGGTCAAGCTCTGAGTTCTTTACAGGGAATTTCCAAGCACATCTATCTAAAGGTAAGATACGTTTAATTCAGTGAGACTTACACCCACCATATGAGATGGTGCTAGTTTGCATGTTGCAGCGTTTCTCAACCTGGGGGTTGCAAGGGTGGTGGCAGAGGGCTCGCCAAAGACCATCAGAAAATACAGTATTTTCTGTTGGTCATGGGGGTTCTGTGTGCCAGGTTTGGTTCAATTCCATCATTGGTGAAGCTCAGAATGTTTTTTGATTGTAGGTGAACTATAAATCCCAGCAACTACAACTCCCAAATGTCAAGGTCTATTTCCCCCAAACTCCACCAGTGTTCACATTTGGGCAGATTGTGTATTTGTGCCAAGTTTGGTCCAGATCTATCTTTATATGAGTCTACAGTGCTCTTTGCATGTAGGTGAACTACAACTCCAAAACTCAAGATCAATGCCCATCAAACCCTTCCAGTATTTTCTGTTGGTCATGGGAGTTCTGTGTGCCAAGTTTGGTTCAATTCCATCATTGGTGCAGGTCGGAATACTCTTTGATTGTAGGTTAAGTATAAATTCCAGAAACTACAACTCCCAAATAACAAAATCAATCCCCTCCCCCCCAGTATTCAAATTTGGGCATATTGGGTATTTGTTTTTACTGCTGGGGAAGGTGCTTATATTTTCAGCCTTAATGCCAAAATAACTTGACAAGGTGTGAGTAATATGAACCGTGATTGGGGGATAGGTATCATCTGCTGATTTTCTAAAACGACTTCAGCTGAACAGGCAAGCGCTTGCTTTCTGTCTCCAGAGTTTGCAGTTAGCTGCCTTTCCAGAGGATTTCCCACTTTTTGTACCAGTTTCTCTCTGCAATATGGGAGTCAAGAGGGAATGTGTTCGTTGTGAGGCATCCAAGATGCAGTCCAGATGTCTCTGTTGGACTGCCTTGCTTTATAGAATTCAAGGCAGCAAGTTGCTCGAGCAGCCTCCCATGCAGTCACTGGCCAGATGCAAACCTGCTTAGCTTAAACAAGGTGGGTGCCCTGAAATCATTTCTACTCATTATGGAGTATATTCAGTGGCTAGTTTGGTACTGGCAGTAGCATGCCATATAAATTGCATGCAGAGATGGAGTTCTGTAGCAGAGTACATTATGTTCCGAAGCTCCCAGGTTCACTAGGAGGCGATTGCAATTCCTGGCACCACCTGAAAGATGTTGTTGACCAACAGTGGAGAAATTGTGACCTTGCAGATATTGGACTGCAATTCCTATTGTCCTTGGCCACTGGTGGTGCTTACTGTTATTGATAGGAGACAGAGCCCACAAACAGTTCTTCTGTGCGATGAGGGGCGTTCATTAAAGATTTCCCCTGACCCACTTCTATTTATCACACAATGCTGAAACTGCACATATGTAATGATATATGTCTCTATAGGGGTGCTCATTAGGTAGATCGCGATCTCGTAGGGCATCCTGGTAGATCACAGGCAGGACGGGAGGAAGGCTCAGTCCCGCCCCACAGGCTCCTGACACCGCCCATGTGCAGAAGGAGGTTGGACTGGATGGCCCTTGGAGGTCTCCTCCTATTCTAGGAACCCATTGTTGTTATTATTATTATCAGAGGCTGAATGGCTATCTGTGACGAATGCTTTGATTATGTTTTTCCCTTATGACAGAAGGAGGTTGGACTGGATGGCCCTTGGAGGTCTCCTTCTACTCTAGGAACCTGTTGTTGTTGTTGTTATTATTATTATTATTATTATTAGCAAAGGCTGATTGAATATGATCATCATTATTATTATGAATAAATTCAGGGGCTTATTATACTCACATTTAGTTGAATTCAGTCTCAAAATATATTATATGGCTCTCACTGAAATAAATTTCCAAATATTTTGCTTTTATGGCTCTCTGCGTAGTGGGTAGGGAGATCATTTTGACTTGGTTGTTTTTAGTGCTGAAAAAGTGTGAGCACTCCTGCTCTATAGGTTACGTGCCAATTCACAAGAACTGATAACGGTCTTGATTTTACAGGTGCTGAAGTGGCGTGAGGTTTGATATTGGATCCAGTGGAATACAGAGCAGCCCTCAAGTTTCTTTACTTGAAAGGCCACACACCCAAGGAGACATTCGATGAGATGAAAGAGGTTTATGGGGATGATTCCCCATCACATGATGTAGTCAAGAACTGGCACCATCCATTCCAATGTGATCGGACTACAGTGGAAACAGCTCCAATTCCAAGTCGACCCCACTATGGATGAACACACCATCCAACAAGTGAAGGTTGCCATCTTTATTTATTTATTTATTTATTTATTTATTTATTTATTTATTTATTTATTGTTCGTATTAATATACCGCTCCATTCCCTTAGGCTCGGGGCGGTTTACATAGATAAAAAGCATAGCAATAACAATAAAACAATTTAAACACTATATATTAAAACACTATAGAACTAGTAGAAAAATTCATCCAAGCCCACCTTCACACACATAAGATATCTGCTCGCTGGGTCCCTCGGCTGCTCACACCTTTCCAGAAGCAGGAATGAGTCAAATGCTCTCAGACTCTCTTGACCAGGGGTGCGCACACTTTTTCAGCATGGGAGCTACCATATGAAGAACCAAGTTTAAAAGATCACCTGGCACGCGCGCGCACGCGCACCCACTCCTGCCACCGTCCATCCGCACGGGGCTTCTTTCTTTCTCAGAAATATAAACAATGGACATGCTAAAATACACACAAGCACCAATTTCTCCCTCCCTGCCATTTCTCCACAGATATAATCAGGCAGAAAGTAAGCAGAGAGACCTGGTAGCTGCAAAGCCATTTGTTTCTCAGAAATATAAAGAATGGGACATGCTAAAATACACACAGGCACCCATTTCTCACTCCCTGTCATATATACACAGATATTATTAGGCAGAAAGTAAGAAGACCGACCTTTGTGCTTCAATTTGGACAGGAAATGGCTCCCAAAGCATCCTTCTCCGTCGTTGCTTCTCTTGACGCACTGCCTGCACGCTCCAAGCGCGCCTGAGACTCAAAGAGAGATAATGGGCTCTTTTGTGCATGCGCGCGGGCCAGCTGAGCACCGCGTCATCCAACGCCGCCCCCCTCCTTTGCTCTGTGACGACTCTGAGAGGCTGGAGAAGGAGGGAGGCGCGGAAAGAGCCAAAGAGGAGCGGGCGTGGATGCCATCGCGTCATCCACGCCGCCCCTCTTTGCCCTTCTGCATTCCTCCTCCCTCCTTCCTTCTCCGGCCACTCACAGACGTCACAGAGCAAAGGAGGAAGGCGGCATCTCTTGACAATGATGTGCCCATGGAAACCAGGAGGACTTTTTTCAACAGACTGATCACATAGGATGAAAGCTGGATCCATTACTATGATCCTGAGACTAAAGTCCAGTTGATGCAATGGAAGCATCATGACTCATTGCCTCTAAAGAAGGTGCATGCCCAACTCTTGGCAGGCAAGGTCATGCTCACAATATTTTGGGACCAGCATGGAGTAGTATTGATGGATTTCCTAGCAAAGGGGTACCATGATCACTGGGGCGGAATGTAATATGCTTCACTGCTATGGAAATTGCAGGAGGCCATCAAAACCAAGAGACAATGGCGTGCTCACCAGAGGTATATGACTTCTGCAAGACAATGCACCAGTTCACAACCCACATGTTGTCCAAATGGAAGAAGCATGCTCCTGTGGCTTTGAAATTCTACCGCATCCCCCGATTTATCTGACCTCACACTATTCAACTTCCACCTTTTCCCAATAATCAAAGTTATTTTTGAAGGGGAAGCATTTTTCAGATGATGAGACTCTGACTTTCAAAGTCACAACGTGGCTTTTGGACCAACCTGTTGATTTCTACAAGCGAGGTGTTTACAGTTGTTTAAAAAGATGGGAGCAGTGTGTGTCCCTAGGTGGCATCGATGGAGAGAAGGACTCGGAACTGGGCCAAGTTTCAGTGTTCTCGGTCTACAGAAAGTGGGTCGGGAAATCTTTAATGAATGCCCCTCGTAGTTTAGACAGTGGGAAGGTACACACAGGCCCGGATTAACACCTTTTTGCGCCCTAGGCCACACTTTGGAATTACGCTCCCTTTAAGCCAACCTCTACGGCACCCTCCACATCCTTTCATCTCCTCGTCCCCTTAGGGCCCGACATCCAGCTCTCCCGGTGTGGCCCCACTAGGTCCGCCACAGGAGTTTCCCTCTCGGCAGGCACTATGGATGCAGGCAAGGGGGAGGAGCCTCCTCCCCGATGCCGGGGCTTGAGGCAGTTGGCTCCTACCCGGTATCGGGGATTGCGCATGCGTTGTAGTCAGCAGCTATACCGATGCGCTTCTCCCCAATACCGGGGCTTGTTGTGTTGGGCTTCTCTCCTGTACTGGGGTTGCGCATGTGCTGTAGCCGGCAGTTGCGCTTCTCTCTCCAGTAAGGAGGAGCCTCTTCTTTGTGTTGGAGGAGGAATACCAGCTTTCATGGTGTTAGGGCATGCGCAGACTGCGCAATGGAGTTTCCTGTACTTGCACTGAAGGAGCCAGCAAGTGGATGCTGTTGGCATTGAGGGAGTTAATTGTTCCTCCTGTTGACGTCGACGGCAGTGTCGAGAGCCCCTGCACATACGCCGTTTGCGCAAGAATAGCAGAGGCAAGAGCTGGTATTCAGGAAGGGGCAGGGCGTCCTTCCTCATCTCCATGTGCGTTGCATTTTTATTTGTTTCAACCTTTTTTTGGTCTGTGATCTGCGCACCCCCCCCCCCCCAAGCTTGCACCCCTAGGCCATGGCCTAGGTTGGCCTTATGGGTAATCCTGGCCTGAATACACACAGCAATAAACCAATTTCCTGTTTTTGACCTGACCCCAAAACCTTTGTACGGGATGCAAATTCTGGTTGCATCACCAGAGGCTTCATTCTGGAAACGTGATGTGGAGAAGAGTCACAAAAGGGAGAACACTGTTCTGAAAATCTCAGCTTGAAGTGAAGTTTGTGACCCTTTTGGCACACTGTGAGGATAGAAAGCTACTTTGACAAAACTGCTCCGAGGCTTGTTTTGAGCAAAGGATTACATTGACATTCATGCACGAGTATTTTTTAAAAAGTATAATTATAGACTGTGATTGTTAAATGCAATGCTGCAATGAGCCACTGAGGCAAGTGTGTTACGCTGTGGTTGTGTTGTTCTGCTGGGTTTCTGATCCAGGGTTAACTCTAGTGTAGGATTTCTACAGCTTGATCTGTGTTCTTGATCCAGGAGGCCTCGGGACCCAGACAGATCCTGCGGATGTTTGAGGTTAGCTGTGTTGGCCAGTGTTTTGCTCCCTTGTAAGTTTCCTTCTTGAGCTGGCAGCCCCGCTTGCCCGCCCGCTTGCCTGACATCATGCCGGCCGCTGACTCACTTCCAAACCACGGAGCATCAATTGCTAATGCAATTCAAAAGTATGTCAAATAAAGCACAGGGTCTCTTGAGAATCCTGTGGTCGAAGGACACCTGAGGCTGCCAGAGAGAAAAACAAACGGAGAAGGAGGAGGGGAAGAAGGAGAAGCCAGATTGATTTGCTAAGCAGCAGGTAGGAGAGTTGTTGCGTTGTCTTCTAGCCAACACCAGAGGGAATATTGCAGGTTCCTTGAATATGAGTTGCATGTTATGTTCCTTGCACAACACATAATGCAACCATATAGATCTGCAATAATTGCATATAAATCAAGCTTAGGAATGTTATTAATAGTTCTTGTACCTGTATGGCAGGGGTGCTCATTAGGTAGATCGCGACCTACTGGTAGATCGCGTAGGTCGTCCTGGTAGATCACAGGCAGGGCGGGAGGAAGGCTCAGTCCCGCCACGCAGGCTCCCGATGCCGTCCAGGTGCCGAAGGAGGTTGGATTGGATGGCTCTTGGAGGTCTCCTCCTATTCTAGGAACCCACTGTTTTATTATTATTATTATTATTATTATTATTATTATTAGAGGCTGAATGGCCATCTGTGAGGAATGTTTTGATTTTGTTTTTCCCTTATGGCAGAAGGAGGTTGGACTGGATGGCCCTTGGAGATCTCCTTCTACTCTAGGAACCTGTTGTTGTTATTATTATTATTAGCAGAGGCTGAATGAATATGATCATCATTATTAATATGAATAAATTCAGGGGATTATTATACTCACATTTAGTTGAATTCAGTCTTAAAGTATATTATATGGCTCTCACTGAAATACATTTCCAAATATTTTGCTTTTATGGCTCTCTGAGTAGTGGGTATGGAGATCATTTTGACTTGGTTGTTTTATAAGTAGCTCGCATGCTGAAAAAGTGTGAGCACCCCTGCTGTATGGTTTCTGAGTCCATAAAAAGAGAAGGAAAGGGTTCCCTAGGAGCACAAAATGTTTTTTTTAGCATGTGACGAGTGACTTGAGAAACTGCAAGTCACCTCAGTCTGGTGTGACAGAATTGGCCATCTGCAGAGACATTGCCCAGGGGACAGCCAGACGTGCTACTATCCTGTGGGAGGCTTCTCTCATGTACCAACATTGGTTTTGTAATGCTGTTTTTATGCTGTTTTATCTGGTTTTATTGTTGTAAACCGCTCTGAGCTCCAGGGAGAGCGGTCTACTAAGTCGAATAAATAAATAAATAAACATGGGAAGCTGGAGCTGACAGATGGGAGCTCACCGAGCCTCGCGGATTCAAACCGCTGACCATCAGATTAGCAGTTCGTCCGGCACAAGGGTTTCACCCATTGCACCATTGCTGCTCCTTACAAAATGGTTATATATGCAGTTGCACCTATAACCATATGCATATATAGTAAAATGTTTATATATGCATATTGCAAGTTGACATTCATTCTTCCTTTTTTAAATTGACTTATCTGATCCTAATAAATCCTTGATCCTGCTGAGACCAACTAGATATGCAGCAGATGTTGTGAACCTGGTGAGTACATGGCAGGCAAATCTTTTCCTGCTGGTCAAACTTATTAAATAAAAAGAAACAAGCCAAAAGTGTGACTGTATGTACGTGTGTGTGTGTGTATGTATATATATGTGTGTGTGTGTTTCCTTTTCTTGGCCAACTGGCAAGCCCCATCTATGGGTGAGTAAGGATGCCTTACATCACTGCTAAACGTAATTTGGATTTCTGCTCCAAAGTTACCCAACTCTGCTTCAGGTAAAATAATTGTGTTTGTTTATTAAAATAGGTTTCATAATAACCTCATGAATTTATTTAGCTTCTACTAGTTGTGGGAGAAAACAAAGATCTTAGCAGCCCTCAATTTGACCACAAGAAAACCCGGCGTATCCTTTCTTTAGCATCTTAGGCTTTGTTGGTATTGCCCACATGTTTTCAAGCTTACCTTTGTAACCTTGAGGACTAGAAGCTGATGGAAGTTTTGAAAAACAAAATGACACGTGAGACATGTTGCTGTGTCACTGCAGAATACCCACAAAACTGCCATTACTTTATTACATACTAGCTTGGGGACCCGGCGGTGCCCGGGTTATTTGAGAAAGGCATTGTGTGCCAATATTGGTCTTGATTGGATGAGGGTTGCAGTCTCAGGAAGTGAGTGAAGGTACTTCAAGTCCCATCATCCATGGTCCATCCTCCTTCAAACTGAACCAGGATGTAGAGTTGGTAATGGGGGCTCTGTGTGCCAAGTTTGGTCTTGATCAGTCATTGGATGAGGGCCGCAGCAATCTCGGGAAGTGAGTGAAAGTACTTCAAGTCCCATCATCCATGTGTGCCCCCCCCCAAAAAAAACTCTCACCAGGTTGTTTTTTTTAGAGTGAGTCATGGGAGCTGGGTGTGCCATGTTTAGTCTTGATCTGACATTGGTAGGGGCCACAATGATCTGTGGTTGCCCAAGTGTTTTAAAGTATTACAAATTTCATAATTCGTGGTCCACTTCCCCCAAATCGCACCAGGACATAAAGTGGGTCATGGGGGTTATGTGTGCCATGTTTGATCCTGGTCGATTATTCGTGGGGCTCGTAGTGGCCTGCGGAAATGTCAGCCAATCAGAAAGCTGCCACATACCCACAAACATACATACATACATACAAACACTGACTTTTATTATAGATATAGATATAGATAAATAGATAGATAAATAGATAGATATAGATAGATAGATAGATAGATAGATGGGGGGACCAAGCAGTTCTGTTATTTGCACTGATCTTCTCCCTGAATGCATTTTCTTTGGCAGTTTACAAGGAGCCTAAATATCCTAAAAGACACCACTAAATACTCCAAAGGCACCATCTAATCTTGGAAGCAAAGCAGGGTCACCCTGGCTAGTACTTGGACAAAAGACTGCCCATGAATACCAAGCACTGTATTATTATTTATTTATTTTTATCGTGTCAGAAACTAATTGATTATACAGTTATAGTGCATTTTAAAAAACACAAACAAAGTAGTAGATTTCCTTTGACTACCTCGAGTGCCTCTAGTGTCGGTGTAAGAAGGTCCTCCATTGTGCATGTGACAGGGTTCAGACTGCATTGTAGTAAGTGGTCTGTGGTTGGCTCTTCTCTGAACTCCCATGTCGTGGACTCCACTTAGTAGCCCCATTTCTTAAGGTTGGCTCTGCGTCTTGTGGTGCCAGAGCGCAGCCTGTTCAGCACCTCTCAAGTCGCCCAATCTTCTGTGTGCCCAGGAGGAAGTTTCTCATCCAGTCTCAGCCACTGATTGAAGTTATGGGTTTTAACCTGCCACTTTTGGACTCTCGCTTGCTGAGCTGTATCTCTGAGTATCTCTGCAGATCTTGGAAAGCGATTTCTTGATTTAAGCCATTGGAATGCTGGCTGATATCCAAATAGAGGATGGGCCTGAGATATCATTGCCTTGGTCCTTTCATCCTTCCCAACGGATATCAGGTGGCACAATACCGGCTAAAAAGTGTAATTTCTCCAGCAGTGTAGGGCGTAGACATCCTGTGATAATGTGGGATGTCTTATTAAGAGCCACATCCACTGTTTTAACATGGTGAGATGTATTCCACACTGGGCATGCATATTCAGCAGCAGAGTAGCAAAGTGCAAGGGCAGATGTCTTCACTGTGTCTGGTTGTGATCCCCAGGTTGTGCCAATCAGCTTTCGTATAATATTTCTAGCACCCAGTTTTTGCTTGATAGTCAAGCAGTGCTTCTTGTAGGTCAGAGCATGGTCCATAGTAACGCCTAGGTATTTTAGTGTGCTGCAATGCTCCAGTGGGATTCCTTCCCAGGTAATGCCCAGAGCTCAAGATGCTTGTCTGTTCTTGCTTTTTATTGTGTTACTGTTGTTTTTAATTGTTTTTATTGCTCTGTATTTTATTCGGTTCCTTATTATTATTATTATTATTATTTACTCAAGATGCTTGTCTGTTTTTGCAGTCCCCTGCCACACATTGCTCTGCCCCAGTCTGTGTATATGTGTTTTGTGTGTGTATGTATATATTTGTGTATATGTGTATATATGTGTGTTTGCATATATATGTGTGGTTTTGCGCATGCATTGTAATGTATTTTTTGTTTTTTGGCTTTTCAGTCTTTTCTGCTGTGTTTTTCAGTATTTATTTATTTATTTACTTCATTTATATTCCACCCTTCTCACCCCGCAGGGGACTCAGGGCAGATTACAATGTACACATTGCATTTAGACGCACAAACACATAAGACAGACAGAGGCAGTTTAACATCTGGCCACCAGGGGGAGCTGTCGCACTCCTTCATTCCTCAACGTGTTTTCTGGAGATCTTTTTATGGCATTTTTATGAGTGATAGTCACTTGTTGGCCTGATAGGTGTATTGTGTCCTAATTTGGTGTCAATTTGCCCAGTGGTTTTTGAGTTATATTAATCCCACAAATGAACATTGCATTTTTATTTATATAGATTATTTATTTATTTATTCCCTGCTTTTCTCTCCACAAAGGAGACTTGAAATGATGCTGTTTCAGGGAAAGGAACTAGGGAAACCACCTCCAAGTATTTCTGGCCTAAGAAAATCCTATTAAATTAATAGGTTTGCTGTAAGTTGACACAAAAACCTAAAGACACACTTACAGAGAGAGAGGGAGACCGTTTGCATGCATATTGTGGAATATGCATATAAGTTTACGTGATATGACCTAATTTGGCAGAGGCATTCTTGATTTATCCTTTCCACTTTTCCAGCTGCTTTATGTCCCAGTTTCTCTCCTCTTCATTGTCCTCTGTTTGCTTTACTTGTTGCGAACTCAATCCACAATGCAAACATAAGAGGGAAAAGCGAAGAGGGATGGAATTCTTTTCTCTCCAAGTAGGCTCAAGCAAAAGCAAACTGCTGCTTCTCCTAGTATACAGCATATCTTCTTCTTCCTTAATACCCTTTGGCGTTTTGACCTCACACTGACGTTGCATGGCTATACATGTTCCAGTCCACATCGGTAAAATGTTGGAGGGCATGATGATTTTTTTCCTATTAGGAACTATGACCAATAGCACCATCACCTAAAACAGGAATGATCACACTTTTTCAGCATGCGAGCTGACAACCAAGTCAAAATGATCTACTTACCCACTACTCAGAGAGCCATAAAAGCAAAATATTTGGAAATTTATTTCAGTGAGAGCCATATATTTTACGATTGAATTCAACTAAATGTGAGTATAATAAGCCCCTGAATTTATTCATAATAATAATGATGATAATATTCATTCAGCTTCTGCTGCTGCTGCTGCTGCTACTACTACTACTACTACTACTACTACTAATAGTAACAACAACAGGTTCCTAGAGTAGAAGGAGACCTCCAAGGGCCATCCAGTCCAACCTCCTTCTTCCATAAGGGAAAAACACAATCAAAGCATTCCTCACAGATGGCCATTCAGCCTCTGATAATAATAATAATAGGTTCCTAGAATAGGAGGAGACCTCCAAGGGCCATCCAGTCCAACCTCCTTCTGCACCTGGGCGGTGTCAGGAGCCTGCGGGGCGGGACTGAGCCTTCCTCCTGCCATGTCTGCGATCTACCAGGGCTCTACGCGATCTACCAGTAGATCGCGATCTACCTAATGAGCACCCCTGACCTAAAACATTCTAGGTAAAGGTAAATGTTTTCCCCTGACATTAAGTCCCGTTGTGTCCGACACTAAGGGTTGGTGCTCATCTCCATTTCTAGGCCAAAGAGCCGACGTTGTGCATAGACACCTCCAAGATCATGTGGTTGGCATGACTGTATGGAGCGCTGTTACCTTCCCACCAGAGTGGTACCTATTGATCTACTCACATTTGCATGTTTTCGAACTGCTAGGTTATCAGAAGTTGGGGCTAACAGCGGGAGTTCACACCGCTCCCCGGATTGGGACCTGCGACCTTTCAATGAGCAAGTTCAGCGGTTTAACCCACCCAAACACCCAGTTCTAGCACAGACTAAACTCCCACATTACACACTGCCTGTTTTCCTCTTTTTTGCCATATCTGAGAGGCTTGGCCTTCATGCACCAAGGCGACGATGATGCCTTATATTCCCATCTTCCGCCAAGGGCAGAAGAGCTGACAACACAGAAGTCTGAAGGAACAATACGCTTTGACCTTCTGGAAAATTACACTTATCCTTAAAATCCTTGTTGAACGAGAGGCAGGCAAGGTGAGAGGAGCCTTCGTAAACAAGACCGGTGCCACAGAAGCACAAAAGAAAACAATCCCCACCCTGCTGCATAAAGGCAAGCCGTTACAAAAACAGCGAATGGCAGGCGGTTTCAGCAGCAGTCTTGCTGGGACAGAGGAAAGGTGATCATCAGGGGGGAAAGCCATCTGTTCATCCAGAGAGAGGCAGTCACAGGAAAGCTTCTTTACTGGGACTTACTGCAGGTATGTTTCGAATTATCCCCTCTCTGTAGCCATAGGCACCTCTCCGTTTAGCTTTCTCCCACATTTGAATTCTGGGAAGTTTCTCTTTCGGTGTATATATATATTTATTTTTTTAAAAAAGTAACATATTTATTTTAAAATGCAATGAAGCAAATCTATATGCATGTATGTACATAGGTATGGACCAGTAAAATAGTACCGATAGTGGTCTTTGACTATGCCCTTCCCTCCTTCCACCCATCCCCTTGTCCGTCAGTTAGGCCATCCTTCGTAGTTCGATTGTCTTCCAGATGTGGTGTCTTGGCAGATGTGCAGCCCTATTCTTCATCTGCATCTTCTCCCACAGTGAGGACATCGGTTTCCAGGTGGAAGGCAGACCCGGTCAGGGTTGGCTTGATGCGCCTTCCTCTTGGCACATTTTTCTCTTTCGCCCTCCGTTCGTGCCTCTTCGAATTCCGCAGCACTGCTGGTCACAGCTGACCTCCAGTTAGAGCGCTCAAGGGCCATGGCTTCCCAGTTCTCAGTGTCTATGCCACAGTTTTTAAGGTTGGCTTTTCCTGTCCACCAACATTACGTTTCCAGTTCTTGAGTTGGGAGAATAGTAAATGCTTTGGGAGGTGGTGATTGAGCATTCGGACAACCAGTGGAGTTGATGGCATAGGAGCATGGCTTCAATGCTGGTGGTATTTGCTTCTTCCAGCACGCCTGTCTTCCCAAGAGATTTGCAGGATTTTCCGGAGGCAGCGCCGATGGAATTGTTCCAGGAGTTGAATGTGATATCTGTAGACAGTCCATGTTTCACAGGCGTATAGCGGGGTTGGGAGGACTTCCCGACCTTTGGGTTGGGGACATTCATATATAGTTCCGTTCCTCCTTCCTCTTATACTATTTTTCTATTCTTCCTTCTGGCTTGATCATTATTATTTATAGATTCCATGCAAAGATTCAAAGAGATTAAATCATGATGCCTTCTATACAAATTTCCCCCTTCTTTCTTTATTTTTGATTACAAAATTGTGTATTTTGTCTTTGTTCATCATTGCTAATTTGTCTACTTCTGCTATTTCGGAAGTTTTACCAGTCCGTTCTTCTATTGTCAGGAGACCTGCCTTCTTCCAGGGCTTCTTCACATCTATTATTTATTATTTATTTACAGTATTTATATTTATATTCCGTCCTTCACACCGCGCAGGGGACTCAGGGTAGATTACAATGCACACATACATGGCAAACTTTCAATGCCAATTAGACATGCAACATATACAGACACAGAGGCAATGTAACATTCCAGCTTTTTCCGGCCTTATGAGGGCCTGCTCGATTCTGGCTCGATTCCGGCCACAAAGGGAGCTGCCACTTCACCGTCTATTTCTGACACCAAGTCCTTTGATGGAGTACTTCCTCATTCTTTTTTACACTGCTGGAAGGTTTTTTTTAAAGGCGTCTTAAATTAGTTAAAGTAGCCTCCCCACATAAAGCGGTACTTAAATTTCCTACTTGACAGATGTAACTGTCTTTTGGGCTGCACAGGTCGACAGCAAGCTAGACTAATGGCCAGAAGCTCACTCCAACCTGAGCTGGCCTCTCGGTCAGTAGTGGTTTAATGCAGCTAGCTATCAGTTACCTGCACCACAGCCCAGTCCCATATTCCCTTCTTCTGCCAATTGCGGCAAGGACGGAGCCTGCCATGTGCCATCACATGACGTAAGGCAGGTCCCGTCCACATTCCTCCCAAAGTGGAGAAGCACCCAAAGGTGCTTTCTCCTCCACTACGGGGGGGAAAGTGTAGTTTGAGTTGCTCTGATGGAACTATCCACATTTACCTCCCCTTTTTGCCATGTGATGGCAGAAAGGGTGGTGCGTGTTGCGGCCTTTTCTGCTATTTGATGGGAGGAGGAGGGAGGGTGCATGAGGCTAATTATTGGCTTTTCTTCATGAACGAAGATTCTTAAGAAGGACTCATCCCATGCTTTCGATAAGCGCGTTGATGACTAAGAAGGCCAATCTGAGATAGGCAAGTCCGGTTGCAGAAAGCACAGCAGAAAGTCTCCTTGGGTGATGTTGTTTCCAAGTTGCGGTTCTTTCTGCGTTGTCGTTTCTCTTCTGGACTCGTTCGGTGTGTTTTCTCAAAAGAGGCTGCAACATTGTGGATAGTGCGTCTCCATGCCTCCTGATGTGAGGCCAGGGTGGACCATTTTTGTTGATCTATCTGGCCAAGCCTAAGATGTTGTTTCAGGGAGGCCTTGTATCTCTTTTTGGGGGCGCCTCTCTTGCGCTGACCCATGGCGAGTTCACCATAGAGTAGTATCTTTGGGAGGTGGTGGTCCTCCATCCTAGAGACGTGCCCTGTCCAGCGCAGCAGTGTTTTCAATAGCATGGCCTCAATGCTGGTGATACCTGCTTGCTCAAGGACAACATTAGTCACATAGTCAGTCCAATGTATACTTAGGATTGTGCGAAGACAGCGCTGATGAAAGCGTTCGAGGAGTCGTAGGTGTTGCCGATAGGTGACCCATGTTTCAGACCCATAATGTGTCCTTCGAGCCCGAGCAATGGATTTTTCTGGTGGAGCGCAGCGTACACAGAACTGGCCTCACCCTAAATCAAAGGTTCGTCTGCCGGGGCCTAGTAAGCTTAGGATGGTGGCAGCGAGGTCATTAGGTCATAGGTTTGGTTTGAGTTTCCTTCTCTTAGATGGTTGACCTTACAGGGTTAGACGAGCACCATTTGCCCAGATTTGAAATTAGAGTTTTCCTTCTCTTAGGATGGTTGCCAAAAGGCTAGGGAGCCCATCCTGCTCATTGACCACATTTTGTGACCGCATTTCTGTCTACGAACCCAGGCGATCTCTCCGTTCATCTGGAGAGGCCCCACTCTCGCTCCCACCACCTTCACAAGCGCGGTTGGTGGGGACGAAGGAGAGGGCCTTCTCTGTAGTGTCCCCCCTACTCCGAAACTCACTCCCCAAGGAGGTCAGACAAGCCCCCACTTTGGCAGTTTTTAGGAGGAGCCTGAAGACGTGGCTGTTCCAATGTACCTTTCTGGAATAAAGTAAATAACACCCTGCTGTGTTCAATCCCTGCAAATGTCCTCAGAAGCACTTTAATTACTTGTTGGGTGTCTGCCCCACATTGTCCTTGAAACCTTCCCACTATACAATCTACCTCTCTCTGCATCCAATGTTTATTTATTTTAAATTGTTTAATATTCACATTTGGCCTGCCCGAAATGGTTTTTAATTGCCTGTTGTTGCTTATGTTGAGTTTTATTGATTGTATTGTTTTATAATTGCTGTTGTGTTGTTATTATGTGTTATTGGGCTTGGCCTCGTGGAAGCTGCCCCGAGTCCGTTTGGGAGATGGTTGGCAGGGTATAAGTGAAGTTAATAATAAATAAATAAATAAATAAATAAATAAATAAATTGACGCTCCTCGTCAGACTCTTGTCAGACCTGTCTGGCATGGGAGGCCCTACCGGTGGCTATTATGCCACCTCCAGCATAGCTCACAACTTCATTAGGGCAGTGTTTCCCAACCAGTGTGCCGTGGCACACTAGTGTGCCATGAGCAGTCATCAGGTGTGCCGTGGGAAATTGGAACCTCCAATACCCATTCTTCACCCTCCTGCCAAACACTTTTTCTTCTCCACTCGGGCTCCCTTCTTCCCAGCCTCGCTCTGCTCGCTTTGCCTCGCTTTGTTCTGGGGTGAGTCTGCGTAGTAGCGCCCACACGGGTCACGTCTTCCTCCCTCCCTCCTCCCCTCCTGAACATGCTCTCGCTACCCTCTCGGATCAAAATGGCGGCAGAAGCGGCAGTGTAGAAGAAAAAGTAAGTGTTCGGGAAGAAAGAAAGGGCGGGGAAGGGGGAGGAAGAGGTCTCTGTCGAAAGCTGGCATGGGCAAACTTGGACCTTCCAGGTGTCTTACACTCCAACTCCCACCATTCCTAGCAGCCTCAGGCTCTTTTCCTTTCCCCCTCAGCCATTTAAGTAGGAAAGGGCCTCAGGCTGTTAGGAATAGTGGGAAATGAAGTCCAATGCACCCAGAGGGCTGAAGTTTTCCCATGCCTGTTTTAGGGACCTTAAAGTGGTGAGCCTCCTTCCAACATTGTGATTCTGGATAGAAAACAAACAACAACATAACATAACATTGTTTGAGTCCACAGTGCTTTTTGGGTGTAGTTGAACTACAACTTCCAAACTCAAGGTCAATTCCCAAGCAAACCCTTTCAGTACTCTCTGTTGGTAATGAGAGTTCAATATGCCAAGTTTGGTTCAATTCCATTGTTGCAAGAGTTCAGGATGCTCTTTGATTGTGTGTTAAACTGTAACTCCCAAATGTCAAGGTCTATTTTCCCCAAACTCCATATGTGTTCACATTTTGGCCTATTGAGTATTCATGCCAAGTTTGGTCCTGATCCAACATTGTTTCAGTCCACAGTGCTCTCTGGATATAGGTGAACTACAACTCCAAAACCCAAGGTCAATGCCCACCAAACTCTTATAGAATTTTCTCTTGGTTATGGGAATTTTGTGTGGGAAGTTTGTGTCTTTCTGCCATTCCTGCCTTGATATCTATGTTGTTTTCATCTAAACAGGTCCAGGTTTCACACTGAGTGTATAAATACATTTAGAAACATGTAAACTATATGTATTACTGTGTTAGAGTGTCATTTTGTGTCATTTTAGTTGGTGGTGTGCCCCAGGATTTTGTAAATGTAAAAAATGTGCCGCGGCTCAAAGAAGGTTGAAAAACAATGCATTAGGGTGTGCAAGCCTCTCCCCCGCAACAAGGGGGCGCCAACGGAGAGGCTGGGGCTAATAAATCCTCCATGTCTTCTTCCCTGCATAGAAACAGGGCAGATTTAAAGCCTCACTTTGCAATAATTTATCTCAGGAGATTGACACCTGCAGTCAACAGCTAGTGAAGGCCTGTCTATCTGCTTTCTGCATTCTTGGCTCATACTGACTCTCTGGAAATATCTCAACAGCTGGAAATCTTTCTTTTTTTTCAAAGCAAAGCTCTCGCCAGAATTAGAGATGCAAATCCCATTCTCTCTCCATTGCCAAATGGTATTTTCAACAGCTATATTTTCTTGCCCACTAGACAATTTTGCAACCCTTCTGGATTTTCACTGGATCAGCTGTTTGATCAGTCTGCTACCTTTAAAGCTGGGATGCAATGGAGAATATTCAAGATTTTTTTAAAAAAATCCAACTACTTCGAACTTCTTCCTTCAGTTAGATTGTTGTCTTGATGGGAGAGAGAAAAGACAGACTAGATTGGGCGACATGTGGTCCTCTGGAAATTGTCACATTGCAACTCCTATTGTTCCTCATTAATGGAATTCTTGGTCCATGGAATTACTGCTGAAGCATGCATTGGAATAATATAGGATTTGGGTTGCTGTGAGTTTACCGGCCTGTCTGGCCATATTCCAGAAGCATTCTCTCCTGACGTTTCACCCACATCTATGGCAGCATCCTCAGAGGTTGTGAAGTCTGGTGAAAACTAGGCAAGTGAAGTTTATATATCTATGGAATAATGTCCAGGGTGGGAGAAAGAACTCTTGTCTGTTTCAGGCAAGTATGAATGTTGCAACTGGCCAGCTTGATTAGCATTGAATGGCCTTGCAATGTCAAAGCCTGGTTGATTGCTGCCTGGGGGAATCCTTTGTTTGGAGGTGTTAGCTGGCCCTGATTGTTTGCTGTCTGGTATTCTCCTGTTTTTTGAGTGTTGCTCTTTATTTACTGGACTGATTTTAGGCTTTTTAAAATACTGGTAGCCATATTTTGTTCATGTTCATGGTTTCCTCTTTTCTGTTGAAACTGTCCACATGCTTGTGGATTTCAGTGGCTTCTCTGTGTTTTTCGAGTGGTCCAGCATTTCTGTGTTCTCAGATAATATGCTGTGTCCAGGTTGGTTCATCAGGTGCACTGCTATGGTTGATTAGCCTGCAGTGCCTTTCATATTCCTTGATTTGTGTCTAGGCAATGCTGCGTTCGGTGGTCCCGATGTAGACTTGTCCACAGCTGCAAGGTATACGGTAGACACCTGCACAGGTGACTAAAATTATTTATGTATTTATTTAAAACTTTTGTACCCCGACCTTCTCTCCTCCATAGAGGGACTCAGACCGGCTTACAGCAAGATCCAAATGCTATACAATTTAAAAACAACTACAACAACATATTAAAATGCATTAAAAGCCCAAGCATAAAACCACATCGGCACTAAAAACAATTCCACTCGATCTGTAAACGTGGTCATTCATTCAGACTATAGCCAATCTCAGCCTATTCTGGGAAGGCTTTGTTCCACATCCAAGTCTTCACCAGCCTCCTAAAGGTCAACAGAGAGGGGGCAGATCTAGCATCACTTGGGAGAGAGTTCCACAGCTGAGGGGCCACCACAGAGAAGGCCCCGTCTCTCGTCCCCACCAGTCGCGTTTGCGAAGATGGCGGGATCGTGAGCAGGGCCTCTCCGAAGGATCTTAATGTCCTTGATGGTTCGTAGGGGAGAATCCGTTCGGACAGGTAAACTGGGCCGGAACCGTATAGGATTTTGTAGGTTAAAACCAGCACTTTGAATTTTGCCCAGAAGCTAATTGGCAGCCAGTGGAGCTGGTGCAACAAGGGGGTTGTATGATCCCTCCCTGTACCCCGCTCCTGTTAGTAACCTGGCTGCCGAGCGTTGGACTAATTGCAGCTTCCGAGCAGTCTTCAGAGGCAACCCCACGTAGAGAGTGTTGCTGTAGTCTATTCAGGATGTAACCAGAGCGTAAAATCAGGACACTCAAAAAACCGGGGAATTCCTGACATGAAACAATCAGGACCAGCTAACACCCCCAAACAAAGGATTCCCCAGGCAGCAATTAGCCAGGCTTTGAAGCTGCAAGGCCATTCAGTGCTAATCAAGGTGGCCAATTGCAACATTCACACTTGCCTCAAGCAGACAAGAGTTCTTTCTCCCACCCTGGACATGATCCCACATATATATAAACCTCACTTGCCTAGCTTCCAACATACCTCACAACCTCTAAGGATGTAGGCAAAATGTCAGGAGAGAATGCTTCTGGAACATGGCCAGACAGCCTGGAAAACAAACAGGAATCCAGTGATTCCAGCCATGAAAGACCTTGACAACAAATATAACATTTGCCACCAGCCAGTTTTTCCGATGACAGAGTTTGTAAAGATTATCTTTATGGCTCTTGGGAAACTTGATGTTTGATGAAAGCATTTTTCAAAGTCATAACAAACAGTTTTGAGATGCTCCCTCTTTGTTAACAACATTTGTTCTCATCCTCCCCAATACTAAAAATGCCACAACTACACAATAAATAGTTGTGACATCAAGTAATTTTGTTTGGAGGGAATTTGCCGTCGCCGTCCTGTTTACTGTGAGGTTCGGGGGAATAAAACAGATCGAGTTCTGCAACCATTGCATTTTGCTTTTTAGCCTTGCAAAATTATGCTGTGTCAACTTTGTATTTGGTGCCTCTTTTGTAAATGGACCAGGGGATGGTATACAAATTTTTGTGTATAAATATTATAAAAGCATTTCGAAACAACGCCATGCTTGTTTTGTGCTTTGATCCTCTCTTATTGATTCAGTTTGATGCTTCCAATTGAGTCCTTTAAAGACACTGCCTTCTTGGGTGATGTAAGGTCGGATTGCCTTTGCGTGTTTGGAGCTGACACCCGTTCGTTGGAGTTTGAATCTCCATGTGACATTTGTCGAGGTTCATTCTTAGACTTGTGCATACCAGGCTGTCTTCACTTGCGTGCTCGTGCAAGATGTTTTCTAAATATTCCCTGTAATGTCTGTGTTTATTTTCCCAAGTGCTGAGCTTTCATAAAAAGCCACACAAGGTGGATTGAGGTGGGAGGGAAAGGAAATCGTGGCAGATTGTGTTGGAGTCAACCTGGCCCATAGTTTCCAGATGTTCCTGAGGTTTCTTTCTTACTCTGGAATAGTGGCAGGTGAATCGATCCAGTTTAGACCTATAGCATCAGAGGGATCTGGGCAAATATATATTTTTTGTTGATAAAAGGTTGTTAGTCTCTTTCCATATATCACACCCGTCTGTCAAAAGTCTGTCTTTCTGTCTGTTTGTATCATAAAGACTGTTGCTAGGTGAAGTGTCCCTCTGTGATGCCATTGGCTTAGCTGTTGCTATGTGAAGTGTCCCTCTGTGGTGTTACTTGATTTCCTGTTGCTAAGTGGAGTGTCCTTCTGTGATGCTACTGGATTTCGCTATTGCTGGATGGAGTGACCCTATGTGATGCCACTGGATTGGTTGTTGCTAAGTGTAGTGTCCCTCTGTGATGCCACTAATTGGCTGTTGCTTGGTGGAGTGGTCCTCTGTGATGCCACTGGATTTGGCTGTTGCTAGGTGAAGTGTCCCTCTGTGATGTTACTGGATTGCCTGTTGCTGGATGGGGGTGTCCCTCTGTGATGTCACTGGATTGCCTGTTGCTTGGTGGAGTGGTCCTCTGTGATGCCACTGGATTTGGCTGTTGCTAGGTGAAGTGTCCCTCTGTTATGACACTGGGTTGGATGTTGCTAGGTGAAGTGTCCCTCTGTTATGTCACTGGGTTGGATGTTGCTAGGTGAAGTGTCCCTCTGTGATGTCACTGGATTGGCTGTTGCTTGGTGGAGTGGTCCTCTGTGATGCCACTGGATTTGGCTGTTGCTAGGTGAAGTGTCCCTCTGTGATGTTACTGGATTGCCTGTTGCTGGATGGGGGTGTCCCTCTGTGATGTCACTGGATTGGCTTTTGCTTGGTGGAGTGTCCCTCTGTGATGTCACTGGATTGGCTGTTGCTTGGTGGAGTGGTCCTCTGTGATGCCACTGGATTTGGCTGTTGCTAGGTGAAGTGTCCCTCTGTGATGTTACTGGATTGCCTGTTGCTGGATGGGGGTGTCCCTCTGTGATGTCACTGGATTCGCTTTTTCTTGGTGGAGTGTCCCTCTGTGATGCCACTGGACTGCTGTTGCTAAGTGTAGTGTCCCTTTGTGATGCCACTGGATTTGGCTGTTGCTGGGTGAAGTGTCCCTCTGTGATGTCACTGGATTGGCTGTTGCTTGGTGTAGTGTCCCTTTGTGATGCCACTGGATTTGGCTGTTGCTGGGTGAAGTGTCCCTCTGTGATGTCACTGGATTGGCTTTTTCTTGGTGGAGTGTCCCTCTGTGATGCTACTGGATTTGGCTGTCGCTGGGTGGAGTGGTTCTCTGTGATGCTACTGTATTTGGCTGTTGCTAGGTGAAGTCTCTATGTGATGTCAGAGAGAAATACCCTCAATTTGCCCCCTATTCCCATACCTTTGCACTTTCTCTACCACTATTACAAATGGCGTATTCCCAAGATGTTGACGTGAGAAAACCAGGAATTACGTTCTTCCCGATGTGACTGGGACTTTTTATTTTTCCCCCACATGTTTGCAGGTCTACAAAAAGAAGGGGCATCGACGAGCGTCTTCAAAACCCAAGATGTCCCTGGCTGTTGGCTTTGTTTCCTTCATGTTGGTGCTGCCTACTCTACATACGAGTGAGTACATGGATGTCCAAAACATGCATGTTATTTACAAGATTTGAATGCCACCTTTTAATTCTACATTCTCGATGTTGGCTTCCAAGATAAAGCATTGGTGGACTGGAAAAAAAATAAAAGAGCGCAGAAGTAGGAATATAATGGTAACAAAATGTAATTCTGCTATTTAACCTGGAAAAGTATATTTATTTAGCTGCCTTAGATCCTAGTCTGGATCTAAGAGAATAAATCTAAAAGATGGATGGGTAGATAGTAAAAATGCTCTTAAATTCTTTTTGATGGTGAAGAGAGTAGTAAATCCCATTTTTCTTGGACTTCTACCTGCTGACAATGTCATGCCATAGCTTAGGAAATATTGGAGTGCTCTAGCAAAACATCTGGTTTGGCCCGTAATCATGATGATGAAAGCATTTGCATGCTGTTCCCATTGCCTTGTCCCTACCTGTTATTTGCTCCCAGACTCTCCAAATATCTTATAATATGTAATTGGAGCCCTGTTATGTTGTTGTTGTTTATTTGTTCAGTCGCTTCTGACTCTTCGTGACCTCATGGGCCAGCCCACGCTCGAGTTCCCTGTCGCCCTGTTATACTTGAGTTGAATTTCCCAACTAAATCTGCTTTTCTACCGATGGAACTGTGAATGATATAGGAAGGCCAAAGCATATCACTTGTTCCTAGCACACACGCACACACACACACACACACACACACACACACACACACACAAAAGGAGAGCAGAATGCCACTAGATTGCCAAAGATGAGAAAACGCACAGCTTGGTGTGGAATTTCATCCTTGACCGAGTCAAATACGAGGGTTGAATGAAAAGTAATGCCCCCATCTTCATTACTTGGGTTTGGGTGGGAATCTATCTATATAATAAAAGAGAATGTTTGTATGTGGAGGGCGGATATGTGGCAGCGTCCCGATTGGTTGCCACTGTGGGATTATTTGCATAATGCCTCTGATTGGCCAACACCACCAACATTCTGGCACTCTAAAGTAGCAGAGGTGGGTAGGGAAAAGGCCTGAGGCAGTCAGGCATGGTGGGAGTTTAAGGCCAAAACACTTTGCGGGCCCCAACAATGAGAGAACAAGACCAAACTTGGCACACAGAACCCACAAGACCCACTCTACATCCTGGTGCAGTTTGAGGGAGGATGGACCATGGATGACGGGACTTGCAATAGTTTAACTCACTTGCTTAGAGCACTGTGGCCCACAGCAATGACGGATCAGGACCACACTTGGCACACAGAGGCCCAATGGTCCACTTTACAACCTGGTGCGGTTTAGGGCAGGATGGGCCACAAATGATGGGATTAGCAGTACCTTCACCCGATTCACTTCCCACAGAACTTTGTAGCCCCTACAAATCACAGACCAGGCCCAAACTTGGCACACAGAACCCTCATGACCCACTCTACATCCTGATGCAGTTCTAAGGGGGATGGTCCATGGATGATGGGACTTGCAGTACCTTCACTCCCTGAAAACAATTCAACCCTCATCCAATCACCAATAAAGACCAAACTTGGCAAACAGAGCCCCCTGACCCACTCTACATCCTGCTGCAGTTTGAAGGAGGACGGACCATGGATGATGGGACTTGAAGCACCTCTACTCACTTCACAAGACTGCTGCGATCCTCATCCAATTACTGATCAAGACCAAATTTGGCACACAGAACCCCCATGACCCACTCTACATCCGGATGCAATTTGGAGGAGGATGGACCATGGATTATGGGACTTGAAGTACCTTCACTCACTTCCTGAGACCACTGCGAGCCAAATAAACAACTGATAAGGACCAACCTTGGCACACAATGCCTTTCTCAAATAACCTGGGCAGGGCCGGGTCCCCAAGCTAGTATTTTAATAAATCAAACGCGGAAATAATCCTCAGAATGCGCTCTTTAACCACCACTATTCACTTTTCCACATAATCACCAGACAATTGGATACATTTCTGCCAACGATGAACAATTTTTCTGAAGCTATCACGGAAAAAGTCAACACCCTGTTTCCGCAACCAGCACCTCACAGTTCTCTCCACATCTTCATCAGAAGCATCATGATGTCCCCGCAGACCTTCTTTCATTATCAGGAACAGATGGAAGTCAGATGGTGCTAAATCTGGAGGATACCGTACGGTGGTGAGATCCAGTCTTTGAAGTTCCGCTGTGGTGGCATGTGAAGTGTGTGGTCTAGCATTGTCATGCTGCAGGAAAACATTTCCCTTTTCCTTTCGGACTCTTGTTAGCCGTTGTTTCAAAGTTTGCAGCATTGTGATGTAACGCTCTGAATTTATTGTTGTTCCACGTTCAAGGAAACCAACATTGATAACACTATCTGCATCTCAACCTGTCAACCTTTTGCTTGTGAAACTCAGTGGTTGCTGTCACAGGACGTCCAATTTTTTGTCAGATGTTCCCACCTCAACATCTTTAAACTTACTCACCCAACGACGCACAGTACTCACATCAACACAATCACCATAAACAGCTTGCATTCTCTGATTAATCTCCTTTGGGGTGACACCTTCTTCTAACTAAACCTGCTTTTGTATTGATGGAACTGTGAATGATATAGGAAGGCCAAAGCATATCACTTGTTCCCAGCACACACACACACACACACACACACACACACAGAGGAAGGAGGGCAGAATTCAATAACTGCACGTTGCTTAAATTGCATTGACCCACTGTCTGCGCAGGGTTCCATACTTTGCACTTTAACAACACAACCGTTCAATGCAAAGACTTCCCACCAAAATGGAACTGTAGAGGAGAGTCTACTGAACAAGCCAGTACCTGCCGCATACCAGTACTGCCATCTGTTGAGGAGTTACGAAGTTGGAGGCATTACTTTTCATTCAACCCTCGTAGATCGAAGTCTTGAAGAGTGTGAGGTGCAAAGATATGCCTCATGGAATCCACCCAGATATTTCTGGAGCTTGCAATCATTCCTTTGATTTGTTTCCTGAACTTGACCATAAGCCATCTGCATTGTGTAAAAATCCCCCATCTAGTGCTTGAAATATTTTCCCGAACTGCCTTTGCCGTTGGCTATTAAAGTGACCCCTTCTGTTCAGTCATCTGCTTATCTGCTTACAGAAGCCAAGGCAAGTGTTTCCAAAATTGTCTTTATGGGCCACTCGTCTCAGTTTATGGTCTTTAATTCATTTTTTAAATCAGGTCAGTGTTTCCTCGAGCTTTGTCTTTCAGCCAGTCCAGTACAACAGGGAAACAGAACACAAAACTACATAGAGATACCTGTCTCCAGTATTTCATGTTGGGAGTATGTTCTCACCTCCATTCCTCCCGTACCTTCTTCACATTTTGGAAGCCAAAAAGAGACCTTAAGTCACAAATTAACATTTTCTGAATAAGGTTTATTAGCATATGCAAATAGGATGCAAATTGATAGTGCCTCATTGTTTTGGAAAATGCATGTTGCGTGCAGGCCCAGAAAGTGGGCACGCAAGCCTGCAACCTAGTGACTCCTCTGGGATAAGAGAACTTGCCTCCTTACCTTGGAAAGGTGTGTGGTGTGCAGGTATAAACACACAGAGTCAAAAGACTTGTATATAAAAATATCTATTCCATATCTAATTGGTGCACAACACTAGGACATATATATATATACATACATACATACATATATATATGTGTGTGTATATATATATATATATATATATATATACACACACACACACAGAATATGCCACTGTAGTATGCTCCCAAAGTATAGAATCAAAAGTTGGCCAACTTTTGATTCTATACTTTGGGAGCATACTACAGTCTCCCTGGTCCTTGTATCATCCGCTGTTTGGACTTCACAGCACTAGGGAGTCTATCCCTTTAAATTCGGACTGCCTTATTGTTTTTGAGGTTTAGCACGGTTATAATTATTATTTACTATCCTGCGGATGTTTATCCATCCTGTATATGCGCCTCTTATGTGTGATCTCTGCATATGGCATGTTCTGTGTGTTATCTGATATATATATATATATATATATATATATATATATATATATATATCCTAGTGTTGTGCACCAATTAGATATGGAATAGATATTTTTATATACAAGTCTTTTGACTCTGTGTGTTTATACTTGTTAACCCATTACTTTGTGACTCAGAGTGTGGTGTGCAGGCCCAGAAAGTGCACACACCTTCCTGCATCCAAGTGCCTCCTCTAGAGTAAGAATGAGAACTTGTCTTCTTGCCTTGGAAAGAGAGTGCATGTATGTGTGGCAGGCCGGCCCGAAAGCATGTGCATGCCTGTAACAGAGCACTTCTCCTTTAGAGTAGAAACAAGAAAGAAGCCTCCTTAAAGCATATGTCTGTCTCAGGGCCGTAGCCAGGATTTTGATTCGGGGGCTGAGAGTTGGGGGCTGAGACTGGGTGGGAGAGGGTCTACCCTAGCAAACCTTTTGTATTGTTATCCCAATAACCCCATTAATGTGGGATATAATGAACATGGTGATCAGATCATGATATGAATAAACATAACAGTTTAAATAATGTACCAGTAAGGCCTTTTCACGGACCACCCTTGAGAATTTCCGGGGGGCTGAAGCCCCCTTAGCCCCCCCCTGGCTACATGCCTGGTCTGTCTGCAACTGAGTGTGTCTCCTCTAGAGTAAAACAGCTTCAATGCCTAAAATGATGGGAAGGGGAGCAGGGGAAGCCCCCGCTCCATAATGGGCTGATAGAAAATGGATCTTTTGGCACCCCAGATCTACATGCGACCCCTTGCCAAGTTGGTGCGGAGTTTTGGTCTGGAGTGTCATCAGTATGCTGATGACACCCAGCTGGTGCTGAGGATGGACGGCCAACCAGACCCTGTACCCAATTGTTTCCAGCAATGTCTTGAAGCCGTGACTGGTTGGCTACGAGGCAGTCGGTTGAGAGTGAACCTGTCAAAAACGGAGATCCTTTGGCTGGGTCACCCGGGGGCGTGCGAGCTCCGGCTGCCTGCTCTGGACAGCGAGGCACTACGCCCGTCACCCTTAGTAAAGAGTCTGGGGATCCAGTTGGACCCGCTGATGATGATCTGCCTTTTTCCACCTGTGACAGGCTAGGCGGCTGGTGCCCTATCTCTCCAGAAATGACCTAGCCACGGTAATCCAGGTGATGGTCATCTCGAGGCTAGACTACTATAATGCCCTTTACGGTGGTCTTCCTTTGTCGGTCATCCGGAAACTCAAACTGGTGCAGAACACAGCAGCGAGACTCCTGGCCAGAGCTCATATCACCCCAACCCTGCAATGTCTGCACTGGTTACCAATTGAGCACCAGATCATCTTCAAAGTGTTGGTTTTGACGTTTAAGGCCTTGTATGGTCTGGGGCCGGTGTACTTAAGGGACTGTCTACTCCCATATGTTCCTCAGAGATCTCTTCGATCAGAGGACCTCAACCTCTTGCAGATTCCGCCTCTGCAAACCATTCATTTGTCTTCAACTAGACAGAGAGCCTTCTCTGTTGCAGCACCATGCTTGTGGAATGGTCTACCACCTGAAGTGCGAGCAATCAGCGAGCTGCCGGCTTTCCGGAAAGCTTACAAAACGGCATTGTTCCGGCAGGCATTCAGCCTCTAACTACTCTTGGTTATGGCAGAATATTGTGGAAATTGTTTTATCTTATTGTTCTTATGCTCTTTGTTTGTAGTTTGATATGCTGTAAACCGTCCTGAGCCAACTGAAAAGGACGGTATACAAATCAAAATAATAAATAAATAAATAAAACAGATATCTGCCCTCCTGATTCTGGGAGGCTCCCAAAAAATTTGGCATGGGCCCCCCACCAAAAGCTGAGCAGGTCAAGGTTTACCCTGAAAGCACAACCCTAGTGTACAAGCAGAAATGGGTAATGGGCTTGTATTAATTATTTCTAGAGAAAAGTGAGTTCTGGCACCTCTGTTTTTTTTCCCAACCTCTGGATAAGAAGCTGCTGCACCTGCAGAAATCCTTCCTTTCTGACACCATCGAAAGATAGACAAACAATAGCCTCCAGTTACATCTGGTGACCCAAGTCAGAAACACAGCAGAGGATGTGGTCAAGAAACCACATGGCACCGCATTGGTTTTTGTTTTTCATTTCAGACCTGAATTTATTTTTCTGGAATGGGACAGGAAACTCAGTGCAGATGGGGAGTATTTATTTAATTCCATTGATCCCACTAGTGTTATGGAAAGAAAGAGAAATAACTCTATCACTCGGAGAGTTTCTTGAATATCTGTAAAATGTTTACAGTGGAAAAGAATCCACGTTGGCTGCTCCAGTGAAATAAGATTCTCATCAACCTGCTGACCGGAAAAGTCATTCTAAGTGGTGGGAAGAAGCCTGTTGGTTCCGGAGAAATCTTGGAACCTTTTACACTATCTGCCATGGTGGCATCCTAAAATTAGCTTTGAAAGGTTTAGACCAGGTCTGGGGCAACTTGGGTCCTCCAGGTGTTTTGGACTTCAACTTCCACCATTCCTAACAGCCTCGGGCCCTTTCCTTTCCCCCCTCAGATGCTTAAGCCAGTGTTTCCCAACCAGCGTGCCGTGGCACACTAGTGTGCCGTGAGCGATCATCAGGTATGCCGTGGGAAATTGGAACCTCCACTACCCTTTCTTCCCCCTCCTGCCGAACACTTTTTCTTCCCCACTCGGGCTCCCTTCTTCCCAGCCTCTCTCTGCTCGCTTTGCCTCGCTTTGCTCACGCTGCCGCTTTTGCGGGAGGGGGGAGGGAGGAAGACGTGACCTGTGCAGGCGCTATTGCGCAGACTCGCCCCACGTCTTCCTCCCTCCCCTCCACAGTGTTCTCTGGATATAGGTGAACTACATCTCCAAAACTCAAGGTCAATGCCCACCAAACTCTTATAGTATTTTTTCTTGGTTATGGTAGTTCTGTGTGGGAAGTTTGATTCCATTCCATCATTGGTGGAGTTTAGAATGCTCTTTGATTGCGGGTGAACTATAACTCCCAGCTGTTGAGCAAGACCTTCGTGTATGTCATTCTGCCATTCCTGCCAGGATATCTATGTTGTGTTCATCGAAACAGGCCCAGGTTTCACATGCCGTGTATAAATACATTTAAAACATACTAACTATATGTATTACTGTGTTAGAGTGTCATTTTGTGTCATTTTAGTTGGTGGTGTGCCCCAGGATTTTGTAAATCATGCCCAGCCCAGATCTTCAGGATTGTCTGAAGCTTGGTCAGTACAAACCCACAACCAAGAACCATGGACACTCCAGCCGTCTCAGCCGAGGAATTCCAGAAATTCTTCATAGAGAAGATCACCGCTCTCCGGCAAGACCTATCATCTATGTCCGAGGCCATGAGTGAGAGTGAAGAAGAAATACATATTCCAACCAACCAGATACTTGACCGCTTCAATACGCTGGATCTGGAGGCAGTTAACAAAATCCTCTCTGCAGCGCGGATAACTACCTGCTCCACGGACCCTTGCCCTTCCCATCTGGTTAAGGACTGCTCAGAGGAGCTTCTGGTTCCTCTGACGCACATAATAAACAACTCCCTGGAGCAGGGAGTCTTCCCGGACGCTCTAAAAGAAGCCATGGTCCGCCCACTCCTGAAAAAACCCAGCCTGGACCCTGCGACGCCAGCTAACTACCGCCTGGTTTCAAACCTCCCGTTCCTCTGTAAGCTGATTGAACGTGCGGTAGTGACTCAGCTCCAAAACTTCCTTGAGGACTCAGATGGCCTGGACCCTTTTCAATCAGGTTTCCGCCCAGGGCACGGGACCGAGACCGTCCTAGTGGCCATCTCGGATGACATCCGCCGTCAACTAGACAAGGGAGGCTCAGTAATTCTGGTGCTGCTGGATCTCACCGCCGCATTTGACACGGTAGACCACGATCTACTGATACAACAACTTGCCGCCATAGGGATCCAAGGATCAGCCCTAACCTGGTTCAACTCGTTCCTGCGTGGACGTAGCCAGCGAGTAGAATTGCTGGGCCAAACATCTGGGAAATCTTTCCTTGAGTGCTGTTCAACATCTATGTCCGGCCTCTCGCTGGTCTAGCCCGGAGCTTTGGACTAGGATGCTACCAGTATGCCGATGACACTCAGCTCCTCTTAAAGTTGGAACCCGGAGTAACCTCGGTGCCGAAAAATTTCACCCAATGCCTAGAAGCAGTGACGAGATGGCTCCAGGCCCATAAACTGAAAATAAACCCAGCAAAGACGGAGATCTTATGGCCGGGCCGTCCATTAGAACCAGTCTACTCATTGCCCCCCTCGAAAGGGGAAACGCTGACCCCATCCCCCTTGGTGAAGAGCCTCGGTGTCATCCTGGACTCTAAGATGTCGATGGAGGCCCAGATTGCCTCCACGAGCAAAAGGGCCTTCTTCCACCTACGCCAAGCAAGGCAACTGGCGCCCTACCTTCCAACGGAGGCGTTAGCTACAGTAATCCACGCCACGGTTACATCAAGACTGGATTACTGCAACGCCTTATATGTGGGTCTGCCTCGGTCACTAACCCGCAAGATCCAGATTGTGGAGAATGCTGCCGCCAGGCTCCTCACAAAAACACCAATGAGATGCCACATCTCACCATCCCTGCAGCATTTGCACTGGTTGCCGGTCGAATACAGAGTCCTCTATAAGACCCTGACCTTGACTTTCAAGGCCCTGCGGGGCCGGGGCCCTTCATACTTAAAAGACCGCTTGATCCTACCTGCCCACCCAAGAGCACCACGGCCAGCTAACGAGAACCTCCTCTGTGTCCCGGGTCCGAGAGAGGCTCATTTGGAGTCCACGAGACAGAGATCCTTCTCTTTTGCGGCCCCCGTCCTGTGGAACTCTCTGTCGCCAGACCACAGAGCCTCCCTCGACCTGCCCCAGTTCTTGGCGGCACTTAAGACATGGCTATTCAGGAAAGCCTACGCATAACACGGAACCAGCGACTCGGAATTCACCAAGTCTGATATTTTAGTATTTTAACCATTTAATATTTTAATATTTTTAATATTTTAATTGCTAGCTGTGTAAGTCGCCCGGAGCACAAACGTGGAGGGCGACTCATAAATAATAAAGTTCAGTTCAGTTCAGTAAATGTAAAAAATGTGCCGCGGCTCAAAAAAGGTTGTAAAACACTGGCTTAAGTGGCTGTTAGGAATGGTGGGAGTTGAAGTCCAAAACACCTGGAGGAAACATCCAAGTTAGCCCATGACTGGTCTAGAACTTGTGTCTTACTATGCTTGACTTTCTCATTCTGCTGTATAACAAACTCCAGTATTCAGGTCATTTTCAAAGCAACTTTCTGTGCTTACAAAGCAACTTGAAAATACTTTGTAAACACAGTTAGAGATACTTTGTAAACACCTCCCCAGTTGCCTAAATAGTTAAATATGAGACACTATAGGTTTGGGGCGCAACACATCCCCTGAAACAGCCATATTTGTGGGAGCAGGGCGATTGTGTAACATGAGAAATGTCACTTTCCTTTCGTGGTTTCCGCCTTTAAACAAAATCTGGCTACCAGTATTTTTAAAAATTATACAATCAGGAGAGTAAAAAAAGAACAACATTCAGAAAACAGGGATAATTCCAGACAGGAAACACCTCCCAACGAAGGATTCCCCCATGCAGGAAGCAGCTAGGCTTTGAAGCTGCAAGGCCATTCAATGCTAATCAAGGTAGCTAATTTCAACACACACACTTGCCTCAAACAGACAAGAGTTTTTTTCTCCCACCCTGGACATTATTCCACGGATATACAGTGTTCTCTCACTTATTGCGGGGGTTACGTTCCAGGACATCCCGCAATTAGTGAAAAACCACGATGTGGGATGCTCTATTTATTTTAATATTTATGCATTATTTTAGTAGTTATACACTATTTTATGTCTTTATACATTTAAAATTAAAGGAAGAAAAGGCCCATTTAAGGCTGAAGGGAGGGAGGGAAGACTGAGGAGAGAACTATTTGTATTTAATTGGTTTTTAATCTGTTTTAATGTATTTTTATGATGTAATGGTTGTTTTATCGATTATATATGTGGCATCGAATCGCTGCCTTTTGTTAGCCGCCCTGAGTCCCCTTTTCGGGGGTAGAGAAAGGCGGGTTATAAATAATTGAAATAAATAAATAAAAATAAATAAAATAAAGTGCCTCGGAGAGTGCAGGCGGAAAAAAACCCCGCAAAACAGCGAATATATAATTTTTTTAACCGCAATACGTTGAGTCCACTAAAAGCGAACCGCGAAGTAGCGAGGGAACACTGTATAAGCCTTACTTGCCTAGCTTTCAACAGACCTCACAACCTCTGAGGATGTCTGCCATAGATGTGGGCGAAATGTCAGGAGGGAATGCTTCTGGAAGATGGCTATTCAGCCTAGAAAACTCACAGCAACACAGTACATGTGGCTTGACTTCAGTACGTAAGACCAGGCAATTCCACATGCCCTCCAAATTGGAAATGCTAGACATGTTCCACATGTTCTCCTAGACACTACAGAGAATTAGAGTGTCTCCTGATTTCCTTTATTTGTAGTCTAGTTTCAATCCAGGAATGGTGCCCATTTTTTCTTGCCAATTGCACACCCATGTTTAGGATGTGAAGATAGGCTTCACATAGAAAATCTATATATATAAAGGAAGAGCCGTCATGTGAAGACTACCTCAAACAGAGAAACCTTACAACGCAGAAACACAAATTTGCCAACAGAAATAGGCCTCAAGCAAGGTACGTTTGTAGCAAATAAACTTTCCCCGCCAAAACCTAAAAGGCCCCCAAAACAACGAGTAAAAATAAAACTACATTTCCCAGCATCCTCTGCGGCAGCCAGTGAAACCCATTGGCCAACATCAGTTACCATAGTAACGGTGGGCAAAGCCACTTAGAATGCTGAGTGATTTCAGTTGAGGGTTAAACTGCCACGGCCAAGATCTAGGAGGGAGACAAATAGGGCACCAGGGACACAGGCACCACTGACAAACACAGACCCCAGAATAACACAAAAGTAATACCTACACACAACACAATACGCACATAACACAACCTTTGCGTCTACTGCTCAACCCATTTGTATGCCATTCCTTCCTTCCACACAGGCATAAGCTGACCCAAAAGACAAGCCATGCCTCCTAAAAAGAACAGCATCGGACGACACACTCGCAACGCTACATACATCACACACAAAAAGGCAGAACAAACACCAGAACAGAAAGACACTGCACTACACTAGCTTTTGCCATCACCATAAACAAGGCTCAATGACAAACACTACAAATCTGTGACACAGACCTTGACACAGAATGCTTCTCCCACGGTCAACTCTACGTAGCGTGCTCCAGAGTTGGGAAACCACAGAACCTCTACATCAACACAGCAGACGGAAAGACAAAAAACATTGTATATCCACAAGCTCTGCAGAACGCCAGGAACACCACACACCGACAACTCCATATGACTTCAACATCCCACCCACCAGAACAACCCACAACGACACAGCCAGACCCCACAAAGAACATAAGTAACATCAATTCCAACCCTTACATACTCAGACTTTCTCGTATCTCCTAAATAGGGCACAGCAACGCGTGCTGGGTACAGCTAGTAGACTATAATAGGCATGGGCAAACTTTGGTTCTCCAAGTGTTTTGGCCTTTAACTTCCACAGCCGGTAAGCTGATTGGGATTTCTGGGAGTGAAGTCCAAAACACCTTGAGGGCCAAAGTTTGCCCATGCCTGGGCTGTAAGGATTATATGAAATGTTGACTGATGTTTGCTTTTGCCTGCTGAGCCCTGTGTTTTAAGTTCTTCTTTCACCCGTTTCAGCAGGAGCAGCTCCATCCTGTCCTGATTTGGATCCAGAGCTGGAACTTTGGGATCCTGGGCATGATGAAGACCATCGGGTGAACATCAGCCACGGCCAAAGTCTTCTTCTGGCCTCCTCTGCAACTGTCCACTCCATCCACATCACAAATGGAGGTAATATGGTACAGCTTGGCAAACAAGCATCTACATTATGCTGCTCTAGTCATAGGATCATAGAGTTGAAAGACATCTCGTGGGCCATCCAGTCCAACTCACTGTCAAGAAGTAGGAAAATCACATTCAAAACACCCCTGACAGATGGCCATCCAGCCTTTGTTTAAAAGTCTCAAAAGACTCCGGAGCAGGGAGTTCCACTGTTGAACAGCTATCACAGTCAGGAAGTTCTTCCTAATGTTCAGGTGGAATCTCCTTTCTTGTTGTTTGAAACCATTGTTCCGCATCCTAGTCTCCAGGGGAGCGGAAAACAAGCTTGCTCCCTCCTCCCTATGGCTTCCCCCCACATCTTTATACATGGCCCTCATCATGTCTTCTCCCAGCCTTCTCTTCTGCAGGCTAAACATGCCCAGCTGTTTAAGCCGCTCCTCATTGGGCTTGTTCTCTAGACCCTTGAGCATTTTAGTTGCCCTCCTCTGGACACATTCCAGCTTGTCAACATCTCCCTTCAATTGTGGTGCCCAGAATATGGCACAGTGTGATTCTAAGTGTGGTCTTATCAAGGTGGAATAGAGGGGTAGCATAACGTCCCTGGGTCTAGACACTAGACACCTATTTATGCAGGCCAAAATCCTTATTCGGAAGTTGTGCAATGGCTAAACGTAGGAGTAGTGATGGACCTATAAGTCTCGTCATCTTGAAATGTGGTGAATCTTGTGCTCAACTAAGTGGCAACAGAACACTTTCCATGATCATTGTAGTAGACCAAGGAGATCAGAGCCTAGAAAAGTTGTGATTTCAGTTCTAAGAATCCACCATGCTAAGGGGCTCTAGGAACTGTAGTCCAAAAAGTATTTTTTCCCCTAAGCTCTGGAGTTCACCCAGAACTTGATCTCTCTCTGCCCTCAACTTGTATTATATGGGATTGCTATTTCACTCAACCTAAAGATAGATCCAGCCCTGGGAATGATGCAGATTCCAGGACACTCTAAGAAAGCAAAATGGTGGGAATCAGGCCCAGAATCCAGACTCAAACTCGGTTTGGCTGCTGGAGAAATGTTAAGTTACTCATAAATTAAGATAATAATAACAACAACAACAACACTTTATTTATATTCCGCCCTTCTCCCCGAGGGACTCAGAGCAGATTACATCATATATTTAATTATTTATGTATTTATTTATTCACGTCATTTATATTCCGCCCTTCTCACCCCGCAGGGGACTCAGGGAGGATCACAATGCACATATACAGGCAAACATTCAATGCCATTGATGTACAACATATATAGACAGACATAGAAATCAGTTAAATTTAGCCTCCCCACAAAGTTCCTACTTGACAGATGCAACTGTCTTTCGGGTTGCAAAGTTCGACAACGAGCTACACAAATTGGTCGAAAGCTCACCCCAACCCAGGCAGGCCCCGAACTCATGACCTTCTGGTCAGTAGAAATCTTATGCAGCTGACACCCAGCCAGCTGCACCACATTCCCGGTACAGACACAGGCAAATATTTAGTGCCTTGTTACAATGAAATGCAATGAAACACAAATAGACAAAGGCAAAGGCTTCTCCTTTTATTTCTGGCTCTGGAAGCAGTGCTCATCTCCAGCTCTGGGGAAGGTGCTCATCTCCACTCCCAAGCCGAGGAGCCTGCGTTGTCTGTAGACACACAAGTGGCAGTCATGCCAGTCGTGTGGCTAGCATGACTGCATGGAGCATATTTTTGTCTTCCCGCTGAGGTGGTACCTATTGATCTACTCATATTTGTGTGTTCTCGAACTGCTAGGGTAGCAGGAACTAGAGCTAACAGCAGGAGCTCACCCTATCCTGTGAATTCAAAGTGCCAACCTTCAAGTCAGCAGTTCAGCAGCACAAGGACTTAACCCATTGCGCCGCACCTATTCCATTACGCATTTAATTTGTTTAGAGTGGTTAAAACTGAACACAATGAGTGCACTTTGGGTGCTATAATACACGTGCTGCGAAACAACATCTCAGGTTACAGACCTAAAATGCTGAAATGTTTTGAACGCTACAACCAGTTCAAAGGATTCAAACTAGTTCTGGCCAAAATATTTGATTGCTATAAAACCATTTCATTTGTTTAGGACAGGGGTAGGGAACCTATGGTTTCGGGAGCCAGATGTGGCTCTTTTCATGATCGCATCTGGCTCTCCAGAGCAGCCCGGGCCCCGCTTTCCCAGCATGCAGCTTCTCCTTCTCTCCTTCCTTTTCCCTCCCTCTCTCTCCTTCCTTCTTTCCTCCATTCTCCCCCTTCCTTCCTTCCTTCCTTCCTTCCCTTTCACCCTTTCCTTCTCTCCTTCCTTCTTACATCCATTCTTCCTCCCTCCCTCCCTCCATCTTCCTTCCTTCCTCTTCTATTCTTTTCCCCCAAATCTTCCTTTCCTTCTCCTTCCTTTCTTTTCACTTCCCTCTCTCTCCCCTTCGTTATTTTCTTCTTTTCCCTTCATTATTTTACTTTTTCCTCACTCCCTTTCCTTTCTTTTCCCCTCCCTTTCCTTTCCTCCTTTCCCGTTTCCTTCTTCCCCCCTCTTTGTCTCTCTCCTGCTTTTCTTCCTTTTCCATAGTTTGTTCTTCTTTTCTTTTTTCCTCTCCCCCTCCCTCCTTTATTTCCTCTTTCTTTCCCCCTTCCTTCAGTCTTCTCTTCCTTCCCAGAGTCCTGAGCATGCCTTTTGCAGAGCCAGGTCTGAAGTGTCTCGTCATTCTGCCGGGGGAACCCTTTTCTCATAGTATGTACGTATATACTCACATTTAGTTGAATTCAGTCTTAAAATATATATCTATTATATGGCTTTCACTGAAATACATTTCCAAATATTTTGCTTTCATGGCTCTCCGAGTCAAAAAGGTTCCCGACCCCTGGTTTAGGATAAGGTCATACAATGGAAGAGCTAGCAGGAAGCTAATAAATAAACAGTGGCAATCTATGCAGTGTGTACAAATGATGGAGTCTTCTCTAGTAAATACACACATATTATATCAATGCAGCATAAGTACAAGAACATGAAAAATACATATCATATCACAAGGTAAGTACCAACATCATAGGTTAGGAAATAATGGCGGTGAACAGGCTCACACAAGCGGCGAGCCAAGACGCCCGGGCTCAAACGAGGAGAGTCAATGATAGATAATCAAGGCACAGTCCGGACGCCTCTCCCAAACAAAGCCAAATCTTCAAAATAAATCCAAATTCCAAGGAATTCTCACTGAAATGATATGTAGGTGGGAGAAGGTCATCCACGGGCCGACGAAAGGGTCTCGCACACCTTTGTTTCTCCCCCGTGGGGGCTTCTTCAGGGCCAGGGCGGGGCCTCGATGGTGAAATCTCGCGAGCGTCTTCAAAGTGTCGTGGCACAAGGCATGGGACAACAGAAGCACCGCAGGTGGAAGCAGTATCCACAGATACTGGGCTCGAGAGATTTTGCCATCCAGGCCCCGCCCCTGGCCCTGATGAAGCCCCCACGGGGGAGAAACAAAGGCGCGCGAGACCCTTTCGTCGGCCCGTGGACGACCTTCTCCCACCTACATATCATTTCAGTGAGAATTCCCTGGAATTTGGATTTATTTTGAAGATTTGGCTTTGTTTGGGAGAGGCGTCCGGGACTGTGCCTTGATTATCTATCATTGACTCTCCTCGTTTGAGCCCGGGCGTCTTGGCTCGCCGCTTGTGTGAGCCTGTTCACCGCCATTATTTCCTAACCTATGATGTTGGTACTTACCTTGTGATATGATATGTATTTTTCATGTTCTTGTACTTATGCTGCATTGATATAATATATGTGTATTTACTAGAGAAGACTCCATCATTTGTACACACTGCATAGATTGCCACTGTTTATTTATTAGCTTCCTGCTATCTCTTCCATTGTATAGTCTTTTGCATGTGGAATAGCTCTCCTTTTACTTATTAGGATAAGGTCATACCAACACAGTAGAAGCCCCTGGTGACGCAATGGGTTAAACCCTTGTGCCGGCAGGGCTAAAGACCAACAGGTTGGAGGTTCGAATCCAGGGAGAGTGCAGATGAGCTCCTTCTGTCAGCTCCAGCTCCTCATGCGGGGACATGAGAGAAGCCTCCCACAAGGATGGTAAAACATCAAAAACATCTGGGCGTCCCCTGGGCAACGTCCCTGCAGACGGTCAATTCTCTCACACCAGTTTTTCAAGTTAATCCTGACATGGAAAAAATACAAACACAGTGATAGATGTTTCCCTGGACAGTGATACATAAGTGTTATATTTCTGGGAAGGTGATGTGTGTGGGAATGTTTCCTGCTACCAACAAAAGGAGGAAGAGAAATCACTGAATTAACTGCCTTGCATAGATACGTAGTTCATTTGAGCTTTCACAAAAATTGCAAATACCCCCCTTTAATGTAGCTTGGTTTATTTTGCTGCTTCAGTGAGAGAAATTGGAAAACCAAATCAGAGCATTGGATGAGTACATGCTCCCCCCCCCCCCCCGCCTGAAAAGGAAACCCTTAACTTGAATGCCGTCAAATCTTAAATCAACAACTTTCCCCTCTCTTTAGGAAAGCTAGTGATTAAGGACGACACAAACCCCATTGTTTTGAGAACTCGACATATTCTGATTGAAAATGATGGTGCGTTCTATATTGGGAGCGAGAGCTGCCCTTTCCAGGGAAACCTAACCATCATTTTGTATGGACGGTATGTATTTAAGGAGTTATCATCTTAACATTTTGAAAACTATCCCTAATGCACTTGAGAAGGAAATTGCTACTATGTTGTTATACAAAGATTGTGTCACGGAGGCCCTGGCTTTCTGAGAAGTGTCTGAAAGCACCAACGAATACGAAAGCACCTAGAAATACAGATTTAGCCACGTATTACTAATCACAAACTAAGCCTGGCATTCAATATTGGAGTTGCGGCATAGCTATAACTTAGCAGCTGATCTAGGACCCCATTATAAATCTCAAAAATGCATAGAAAAGTCACAATCTGTATATATAGTACTAGCTGTACCCGGCACGCGTTGCTGTGCCCTATTTAGGAGATGCAAGAAAGTCTGAGTATGTAAGTGTTAGAATTGATGTTAGTTATGGTCTTGGTGGGGTCATGGCTGTGTCATTGTGGGTTGTTCTGGTGGGTGGGATGTTGAAGTCCTGGGGAGTTGTCGGTGTGTGGTGTTGCTGGCATTCTGTAGAGCTTGTGGATATACAATGTTTTTTGTCTTTCCGTCTGCTGTGTTGATGTAGAGGTTGATGCTTGTGTGGGTGGGGTATTTTGGGTGTTTGTGTGTGTTTGTAGAGTATCAGTACAGAGTTGTGTTGTGTTGTTGGAGTTAGGTGGTTGGAGTGGTGGTAGGTGGAGTATTTTGGGTGTTTGTGTATTTTGTTTGGGGTGGTGGTAGGTGTTGTGGTGGTGGTAGGTGTTGTGTGTGCGGGGTCCCGTAAGGTGGGGGGATGGGTTGTGATAGGAAGTTGTGTTGTGTTGTGTGGGTAGGAATTGCTGGAGTATTGTGCCTGGGATGTGTGTGTATTTGGAGGTGTGTGTGGTGGTGAGTAGTGAGTGCAGTCCTGGGTTTTGTGTTGGGGAAGTTGTCAGGTATTTGTGGGGTGTATTTTGTGTGTGTTCTGGTGACATAGTTGTTTCAGTCTGGCTGTGTGCTGGTTGTGATGTGGAGGGGGTGTTGCTTTTACCAGTGGTGTTTGTTGTGAACAGGGGCGGTCTAAGGTTATTTTATATGGTAAGCAAACATTACTTTGGCGCCCCCTCTTTGTCTCCGCCCCCTCTCCCTTTGCCTCCACCCCCTGCCTGCCCAATTGCGTCACGTGACATGTTTACAGGTTTCTGCGCCTGCAGGAGCTTCTGCGCATGCCCAGAAGCTCCTGCAGGCACAGAAGCCGAAGCCTGTAAACACGTCACGTCGGCACTCCGTCCGTATTCGGCATGCAGGGGGCGGAGGCAAAAGGAGAGGTTAAGCCTCCGCGCATGCCCAGAAGCTCCTGCAGGCCAGGGGCTGAAGCCGATGCAGCAGCAGGGAGGTTTGCTACAGTGGCGTGGCCGGCGTGGCGGTGCCCTTCCCAGAAGATGGCGCCCTTCCCAGAAGTTGGCGCCCTAAGCGGCCGCTTACTTCGCGTATACGTCGGACCGCCCCTGGTTGTGAATTTTGGTTGGGATGGGTTTTTGTGTTGCAGGATTGTTTTTTTTGTGGGTTTTGCAAGTTTGTGTTATTCTGGCGGTATGTGTTTGTCAGTGGTGCCTGTGTCCCTGGTGCCCTATTTGTGTTAGTGTTATGTCCTCCTGGTAGTTGTTATGTCCTCCTGTGTTAGTTGGTTGTACTGTGTAGGTTTCTGTGTAGCAGTGGTATGTATGTGTTGTGTGTGTTGTGTGTGTGTTGTGTTGTGGGTCTGTAGAGGTAGGCATCGCGAGTTGTGTGGCTGTCATGTTGTGGGTGTGGTGTTTGTAAAGTGGGTGTCTTTTGTTGTGGGTGCCTTTTGTCCTGTGAGTGGTATATATGTGCTCTGTGCACATAGTTGTGTTTAAATAACTGTTTACTGGGGAGTTGTCCTTCTCCTCTTAGGGCGCTTGTGCCCGCTTTGTGCTGGTCTGTGACCATAATAAAGTTTTGATTGATTGACATAGTTGTGTATCTTCTGCATATTGACGTTGTGTGGTATTTTTTGCTGGCTTGGTCTTTTGGATTGTGTTTCTCGAGTGTGGGGACCTGCTCCCTCCTAGAGCTTGGCCATGGCAGTTTAACCCACAAACACCAACTGACTAAACTCAAATCACTCAGCATTCTAATCTAGCCTTGGCTGTCTCCGCCCACCGTTACTATGGGAACTCAGCCTCCCTGCATTTTGTGTGGGCCGATGTTGGCCAATGGGATTCGCTGGCGGCCACAGAGGACGCTGGGAAATGTAGGTTTTTTAAATCGTTGTTTTGGGGGCCTTCTAGGGTTTTTTGGGGGGGAGTTTCTTTGCTAAAAACCTTCCTTGCCTGAGGCCTATTTTTGTTGGCAAGTTTGGTGTCTCTGCCTTGTAAGGTTTCTCTGCCTAGGACGGTCGTTCGATGACGGGTCTTCCTTTATATATATAGATAGGAGCTAAAACCCGTGTTTGTTGCCAATATGTATTTTTAAATATATGACTTACTAGCTCGGGTATGCATGCCAAATTTGGTGCAGATTCATCATTGCGTGTGCAAGGGTGATAACCTCACGCCATGAACAAAATACAAACACAAGTGGTTGGATGAAAATGGCCACAACTCATTTATTGAAGACAAGAACAAAGGATTAGCGGCCACGCATGGGTCCTGGATCAGGAGTCGGACAGCCCACGAATGTCCAAAGGCGCTAGTAAGCCTGGGTGCGAGCGGCCCAATGCCTGTCCACGGAAACTCGGCACCCCAGGGGGCCAGGGCGTTATCCCCCCTTACAACCAAAGGGCAATAAGCCAGCCTGATCCAGGGGCCATGCCACATGCCAAACATGGAGTTGTGACAAAGAACGTAATAATGCATAACCACAACAAATGCAACAATGAAATTGAATATATGGACAAAATGGAACAATAACAAACAATGAATGGTGTAGGGAGGGTGGGAGGAAAAACCGAAACTGGCCCCTGCATGGTGCAGAGGAAGTCCCGGGCAGCTTTAAATGAGCTGCCCGGGCGGAAGTGAGGGCCAGCCAGCTGACGGCAGGGGGCGGGGCCAGCCCCGTCATAGGCCGGTTGGCATTGGTGGCGGGAAACCTTGAAAATCATTTTTAATCAACAGGGATAAACTGAGCATTCCATTTTCTATCAGTAATTTAATGATCCTTTTTGGTTTTTGTGGTTTTAATCATAGTGCTGATGATGGCACCCCGTCGGACAGTTACTTCGGGAAGAAGTATATTGGGGTTATTGGCGGTGGGACCCTGGAAATCCATGGCGAGAAGAAGCTCTCCTGGACCTTCCTGAACAAGACTTTGAACCCAGGCGGCTTGCAGGAAGGTGGCTACTATTTCGAACGAAGCTGGGGCCATCGTGGCGTCATTGTTCATGTCATTGATCCAAAGACAGGGGCGGTTTTGCATTCCGACAGGTACATTTTCTTTCAATGCATTCATTCCTTCCATTCCTCCCATCCTGGGTCTCAAACAAGACAAAGTTATGTCATAATCAGCACTTTGAATTGTGTCTGGGAATAAAGCATTATAGAATCATAGAATTGGAAGAGACCTTGCGGGCCATCTAGTCCTATCTCCTGCCAAGAAGCAGGAAAATTGCATTCAAAGCACCCCAGATAGATGGCCATCCAGCCTCTGTTTAAAAACCTCCAAAGAAGGAGCCTCCATTTTTTAAATTACTTTTTTATTTTTATCTTTTCCCCTTTTTCTCTTTGTTATTTTTATATTATTATTAGACTGTTTCACAACTTTTATATAAATATCTATGTGATACTTATATTCCTACTTTACTATCACTTTAAATGTTCCCCCACTTTCCATGTTAAGTTTATTTTCTTTTTTTGGATTAATACTCAATAAAACACACACACACACACACATATATATATAGAGAGAGAGAGAGAGAGATATATATATAATGTCTATATATACTATAATATAATAATTATGATATTAATACTAATAATGTATGAATATTTCTTGATATATTGATATGCTAATATTAATGATGTGTAATATATAGTAAATATAGTAAATATAGTAAATAAATAAATAAATAATGTAGATTAGAATGTAGTTCAGCCTTTAGGTGCGGCCCTCCATAATATTTTTTGGCTCTCGTGTGGCCCCTTGGAAAAAATAATTGCCCACCCCTGCTCTGGGCAGAGGGTTTCACTGCTGAATAGCAGGGTGAAGGACTAGATGGACTTTGGGGTCTCTTCCAAGTCCATGATTCTATTATTAGTTTTGGAATACTACTTGCTTGGGTCCATGTTGCTACTGCTGCTGTTAATTTGCTCCTCTTGCTTTCTTCAGATTTGACACCTACAAACTCAAAAGCGAAAGCATCCGCCTTGTCCAGTATTTAAACACAGTCGATAATGGCAGGATCCTGTCCGTTGCAGTGAATGACGAAGGGTCCAAGAACCTGGATGACTCAGCCAGGAAAGCAATGACCAGACTGGGCAGCAAGCATTTCCTCCACCTTGGCTTTAGGTAGGAGTTGGTCAGGTCAAAGCTGGGCATCACAGACGTCCTATTGTTTCAGTCATGGAGCTAAAATAATATCACCTTTTTCCAGCTTCACAGACATCCTCACATTCTTTTGGAAAAAAAGTTGTCCTCTTTTCCACATTTAGTGTTTGGAACCTGAGGAGACAGTCTGAAAGATTCTGTTATTTGGCTGCAGAGGTTTTATTGAGATTCTTTAAGGATTGAGAGCAAATTTCACTATAACTGGGGAAGGCCTGGGCTTGGTCCATTTACTAAGTATCCTTTATTATAAAGGATTTGTTTGAATGCTGAAAAGGTTTTCCTTTTACATAGACTATAAAAGAGAAACCCACAATTCTGGATTTTCATACAGAAATAGATGCATGCGTTAGGGTTGTGCAAGCACTATCCAGCACCTTCAGAAGCAATAAACGGGAAGTCCACTCCTGGTACGAAAATTATCTTGACACGAAAGCAAGCTGGAGCTAATCCTGGCTCCTCGCCTGCTTTTTGTGAGCAGCCTCCTTGCCTTGGAAAGTGTGTGTATGTGTGTGGCGTGCAGGCTCAGAAAGCACGTGCACCTGCCTGCAACTGAGTGCCTCCTCTAGAGTAAGAATGAGAACTTGCCTCCTTGTCCTGGAGAGAGAGAGAGAGAGAGAGAGAGAGAGAGAGGCATGCAGGCTCAGAAAGCACGTGCACCTGCCTGCAACTGAGTGCCTCCTCTAGAGTAAGAATGAGAACTTGCCTACTTGTCTTGGAGAAAGAGAGGGAGAGGGAGAGAGAGAGGCATGCAGGCCCAGAAAGCACATGCACCTGCCTGCAACTGAATGCCTTCTCTAGAGTAAGAATGAGAACTTGCCTCCTTGTCCTGGAGAGAGAGAGAGAGAGAGAGAGAGAGAGAGAGAGAGAGAGGCATGCAGGCCCAGAAAGCACGTGCACCTGCCTGCAACTGAGTGCCTCCTCTAGAGTAAGAATGAGAACTTGCCTCCTTGTCTTGGAGAGAGAGAGAGAGAGAGAGAGAGAGAGAGAGGCATGCAGGCCCAGAAAGCACATGCACCTGCCTGCAACTGAATGCCTTCTCTAGAGTAAGAATGAGAACTTGCCTCCTTGTCTTGGAGAGAGAGAGAGAGAGAGAGAGAGAGAGGCATGCAGGCCCAGAAAGCACGTGCACCTGCCTGCAACTGAATGCCTCCTCTAGAGTAAGAATGAGAACTTGCCTCCTTGTCTTGGAGAGAGAGGGGGGGGAGAGAGAGGGAGAGATGCAGGCCCAGAAAGCACGTGCACCTGCCTGCAACTGAGTGCCTCCTCTAGAGTAAGAATGAGAACTTGCCTCCATGCCTTGGAAAGAGTGTGTGTGTGTGTGTGTGTGTGTGTGTGTGTGTGTCATGCAGGCCCAGAAAGCACGTGCACCTGCCTGCAGTTGTGCACCTCCTCTAGAGTAAAAATGAGAATTTGCCTCCTTGCCTTGGAAAGAGAGAGAGAGAGAGAGAGTGGCATGCAAGCCCAGAAAGCACGTGCACCTGCCTGCAACTGAATGCCTCCTCTAGAGTAAGAATGAGAACTTGCCTCCTTGTCTTGGAGAGAGAGAGAGAGAGAGAGAGAGAGAGAGAGAGAGAGGAGGCATGCAGGCCCAGAAAGCACGTGCACCTGCCTGCAACTGAGTGCCTCCTCTAGAGTAAGAATGAGAACTTGCCTCCATGCCTTGGAAAGAGAGAGTGTGTGTTTGTGTGTGTGTGTGTCATGCAGGCCCAGAAAGCACGTGCACCTGCCTGCAGTTGTGCACCTCCTCTAGAGTAAAATGAGAATTTGCCTCCTTGCCTTGGAAAGAGAGAGAGAGAGAGAGAGTGGCATGCAAGCCCAGAAAGCACGTGCAACTGCCTGCAGCCGCGCGCCTCCTCTAGAGTAAGAATGAGAATTTGCCTCCATGCCTTGGAAAGAGAGAGAGGGAGGGAGGGGCATGCAGGCCCAGAAAGCGCGTGCACCTGCCTGCAGCCAAGCGCCTCCTCTAGAATAAGAATGAGAACTTGCCTCCTTGCCTTGGGAAAGAGAGAGAGAGTGTGTGTGGCATGCAGGCCCAGAAAGCACATGCATCTGCCTGCAGCTGAGTGCCTCCTCTAGAGTAAGAATGAGAACTTGCCTTCTTGCCTTGGAAAGAGGGAGAGAGGGAGAGAGACAGAGGGAGAGAGAGAGGGGCATGCAGGCCTAGAAAGCACTTGCAGCTGCCTGCAGCTGAGTGCCTCCTCTAGAGTAAGAATGAGAACTTGCATCCTTGCCTTGGAAAGAGTGTGTTTGTGTGTGGTGCACAGGCCCAGAAAGCGTGTGCATCTGCCTGCAGCCGAATACCTCACCTCTAGAATAGAAACAGGTAACAAGCCTCCTTAAAGCACATGCCTGCCTGCAGCTGAGCATCTCTCCTCTGGAGTAAAACAGCTTCAATGTCTAAAATGACAGGAAGGGGAGCCCGTCCTCCGCATAATGGGCCTATAGAAAATAGATCTTTTGGCACTCCAAAACGAAAACAGGTATTTGCCCTCCCAATTTCAGGAGCCCCCCAAATGGATCGTGGCCCCCACTGAAAGCTGGGACATGAAACAGGTCAAGGTTTAACCCAAAAGCACAACCCTAGCATGCATCATTGAATTTATGAATGCGGACAATGTGTTAATATAACACAGAAATACATGGCTAAGTTCATTTCATTTGGTATTTAGGCAGGACACAAACTTGCTAACAGCTCCTTCTTTATTGCCAACCCTGCGTGTCATAAATGTTGACTCTTTTTTGGAAACCTGACAATACTAAAAAAAAACCAAAACCCTAATTTGGAGACTTTTTTTTGGGAAAAAGCCAGCGTTTTTACTTGCTTCTCCCTGACCCTTATAAATTCTCCAAAGCCTGAGTTCTGGACTTAGAAACTTATCTGGAAATGAGTGTTTTGTAGTAAACTTGCACAAGACTTTACTCCATGTTGGCTATATGGTACCTTTTCCCTTTCTTGGTTTTAAGGTTTGTGTGTGTGTTGTGCTCAGAATGCTGTTTTCTTGCTGTATTAAGTTTATCAAACACACTTCATTTGAGTTGCTTTGATGTTAACTGAAAGGAATGCATGGACAGAAAATAGCGAAACGCTCTTGGCAATTCAAAGCAGTTGCCATGCCATTTTCCCTATTAGTCTATCCCACGCATTTGGATTGAAGGCATTGTCCAAATGCCTTTAACCCATATGTCCCAAAGGGGGGAAATTGCCAGTGGTCTCTCTCTCTCTCTGTCTCTCTCTGTCTCTCTCTCTCTCTCTCTCTCTCTCTCTCTCTCTCTCTCTCTCTCTCTCTCTGTCTCTCTCTCTCTCTCCTCTCTCTTTTATTGATTGATTGATTAAGATCATTTCTATCCGAAAAGGGACTTAGGATGGCTACCAACTGACCCCTTTGGTGCCAAACAATACACGACATAAAATACATTTATCCTACATTAAAACAGTTATAAATACATAAAACAATCTGCCATTTCATGTCATCCTCCAAATATTATTTATTTATTTATTTACAGTATTTATATTTTGCCCTTCTCACCCAGAAGGGACTCGGAGCGGATTACAGAACACATATACAGCAAACATTCAGTGCCGTTATGCAAGACAGACAAGTGTATATAGATAGAGGTATATATAGCCTTTCCCATCTTCGGCATCTTGGAGGCTGTGCTCAGTTCCAGCCACCAAGGGTGTGTGTGTGTGTTGTTGCTCCACTTTCTCTGTGAAAGAGCTTTGTTTGTAAACTTCCTCCTTGATCGAATCCCCGGCATTTCCTGGCATTTCCTTATGGGTGCCTTAAATACCTCCCTACTTTAAAGCAGTACATATTTATCTACCCACACCGCTGTTTTCAAAACTGCTAGGTAAGCAGAAGCTGAACTAAAGGCCAGGAGCTCACCTTGACACGGGCTTCGAACTGTCAACCTTTCAGTTGGCAAGATTTACTACAGCTGGAGGTTAACATGCTGTGCTAAAGCCCAACCCTTTGCCATTTGCCTTACTGCAGTCTTTCTCAACCGGTGTGACGCGGCACACCAGTGTGCCGTGCGAGAGCACGTGGTGTGCCGCGAAAACGTCCCCTCCCCCCGCCTTTCTTCCCCCTCCTGCTGCTGCTGCTTGGGGGAGGAGGAGGAGGCCAAGCGGGCGGAGGCGGATCCTGGCCTACCGGGTGAGGCGGGCTCTGAGACCTTGTGTGTGTGTGTGAGAGAGGAGAGGGTTGGAGGAGAGGGAGGGTGCCGGGCTGGGGGAGGCTTTTCTGCCTGGCCCCCGTGCCCTTCCGAAGTCGGAAGGACGCGAGAGCCGGGCGAAAAGCTTCCCCGTGAGCCATCGAGGCCTGGGGAGGTTTTCAGCCGGCTCTCGCGTCCCTCTGGTCAGAAGGACGCGAGAGCCAGGTGAAAAGCTTCCCCCGCGAGCCATAGAGGCTTGCGGGAGGGTGTTCACCCGGCTCTCGCGTCCCTCCGGTCAGAAGGACACGAGAGCCGGGTGAAAAGCTTCCCCTGCGAGCCATCGAGGCCTGCGGGAGGGTTTTCACCCGGCTCTCGCGTCCCTCTGGTCAGAAGGACGCGAGAGCCGGGCGAAAAGCTTCCCCCGTGAGCCATCAAGGCCTGGGGGAGGCTTCTCCACCTGTCCCCCACGCCCTTCCCAAATTGGGCGGGTGAGGGAGCCAGGAGAAGAGCTTCCCCCAAGCAGCGAGGCTTCGCTGCCTCGGGGAGGGTTCTCCGCCTGTCCCCCGCGCCCTTCCCAAATTGGGCGGGCGAGGGGGCCAGGAGCAGAGCTTCCCCCAGGCAGCGAGGCCTCGCTGCCTCGGGGAGGCTTTTCTGCCTGTCCCCCAGTTCTTCCTTCCCACTCCCTCCCTCTTTCCTGCCTCCCGTGTGTGTGTGTCACCTTGATTAGCATTTAATGATGTTGCAGCTTCAAAGTCTGGCTGCTTCCTGCTTGGAGGTCCTTTATTTGGAGGTATTAACTGGCCCTGATTGAGTCTTGTCTGGAATTTCCCTGCTTTTTGAGTGTTGCTCTCTATTTACTGCCCTGATTTTAGAGTTTTCAGGGCCAACTAACATCTTCCAACAAAGGATTCCCCCAGACAGCAACTTTGAAGTTGCAAGGCCATTAAATGCTAATCAACGTGGCCATTTGCAACATTCGCACTTGCCTAAAGCAGGCAAGAGTTCTTTCTTCCACCCTGGACATTCCACAGATATATACACCTCACTCGCCTAGTTTCCAACAGCTCACAACCTCTGAGGATGCCTGTCATAGATGTGACTGAAACGTCAGGAGAGAATGCTTCTGGAACATGGCCAGACAGCCTGAAAACCTCACAGCAACCCGGTGATTCTGGCTGTGAAAGCCTTCAGCAAAAGCTCTTTGATTTCTGCCAGGATATCTATGTTGTGTTCATCGAAACAGGCCCAGGTTTCACACTGAGTGTATACTTTTAAAAACATATTAATTGTATGTATTACTGTGTTAGAGTGTCATTTTGTTTCATTTTGGTTGGTGGTGTGCCCCAGGATTTTTTAAATGTCAAAAGTGTGCCTCGGCTCAAAAAAGGTTGAGAAACACTGCCTTAGTGTACCTTCTCCAAGGTTTGCTACATGGGGTCAAAATTAGATACCTTGGTCATATAAGAAGATGGTTTTCACCCAAAGTGGTTGTGGTGAGGTGGTTATTTATATGTTAATCACATGTTTGTTTATGTATTTAGAAGGAACATTCTTTAAAAGCTGCAGAGAGTGAGCCGTAGAATGTTCACAGCAGCAAGCTGTAAGCAGAGGCTGTTGCCATGACAACAGAGGCCACTCTAACTTTAGAATGTTCAGTTTGAATCTGACAGTTGGAGAATGTCAGTTGGCCAGCTGCTGTGAGCAGAGTTAGTTGGGAATTAGCAGTTGCTGAAGCAGCAAGCTGTCTGTAGGAACTGCAGTGTGCAGTTCAGTTCTGTGTGTGGGTTGAGGGAAACCCAAGTGTATGGGACAGAGTTTAGTCCCAGGGTTGAGAGTAACTCAGTATTAAGTAGTTACTTGCGTGTAACTGTACCTGAGGAAAACCCCAGAGTTATATTGTTTAATATTGCAAGTTTGTACCTCTCCGGAGCCTATTTAGAAACCACCTAAGCTTTGAGCCCATTTGTGTAAAATAAATTGTTAAACACTTTCAACACTACATCTGTGGAAGTCGTTTATTCACAAAGACCCTCACATCTAGTGGTCAAGCATTGACAAATGGTGGCAGCAAGATAATAATAATAATACTAATAATAATACTAATAATAATAATAAAGAGAAGGAAAACCTTGGGCATTGGTGGCAGTCCTGCCACACAGTTTTAAAAAGTCAAGAAGTAGTCGGCGTGGTTCCAGACTTTGTCACAGTGGCAGATTCAGTTCTAGAATGGTATATATATTTAATCAGAGCCGTGAGGAGAGGTGTTTTTGGACTACAGCTCCCTAAATCTACCAGCAAGTATAGCCAATGACTGTGGCGTTCTTGGGGTTGCAGTCCAAAAAGAGAACTTAACAAGTTTTGGTTTTATTTTCCAAATTGGGTAAAAAGTAAATAGCACTGACCGGCTATAAATAAATAAGTGGTCCTCCATATCCACCCATTCTCAATCCAGGGAATCAACAGCCCTTTGAAGGCAAGCATAAGGTTGATGTGGCCCTTGAGAAAAATGGGTTTGATCTCGAACTCCATTAAGATCTCTAGACAATTTGCAGCATGCTGATGAAGCTTTCACAGAATCCTACAGTTTGAAGAGACCTCCATGGAAGAGGCCATCCAGTCCAACCCCATTCTGCCAAGAAGCAGGAAAATCATATACAAAGCACCCCTGACAGATGGCCATCCAGTCTCTGCTTAAAAGCCTCCAAAGAAGGAACCTCCACCACACACCGGGGCAGAGAGTTCCACTGCTGAACAGCTCTCACCGTTAGGAAGTTCAGGTGGAATCTCCTTTCTTTCCTGTAGTTTGAAATCATTGTTCTGCACCCTAGTCTCCAGGGCAGCAGAAAACAAGCTTGCTCCCTCCTCCCTATGACTTCCCCTCACATATTTATCCATGGCCCTCATAATGTCTCCTCTCAGCCTTCTTTTCTGCAGGTTAAACATGCCCAGCTCTTTAAGCCACTCCTCATAGGGCTTGTTCTCCAGATCCTTGAGCGTTTTAGTTGCCCTCCTCCGGTAATATATTGAATTAGTGACTTCTCATAATCTGAGTATTGAAAAAACAAAAACCAGTCAGTAATCAGTCACGGCATCTTCTCAGCACCGCAATATATGAAAACAGAAGCAAGCTGTACTAGTCGACCTGGGAAATAGCATGGCTGACAGTGTGTTGCCAGTCAGTCAAGTGCAGACCGCTTTTATTTTTCCTTGAGCCTTTGCCTTCCGCCCTTCTCTCTGGTCAGCAGAGTTCTTCTGGCCAGGACTGTCAGCTTTTATTAACCACCGAGAAACTTTCACATTGACACTCTGCAGCTTGCAACTCACAAAGCCAAACGGTTTTCCAGTCGTGCCGAATGTCCTGCCAATTGCTTGACAACTGCCCCAGTTTATGCAGTTCTAGACAAACAGCAAATATGAGGCTTTATTACCCCCCCCCCCCAAAAAAAAGCTATGCTCCAGGACATGCAATTTGTGGGTTCGTGAGTCACAAGGAAGAATAACTTACTGTTTCCAGCTCAGGTCGCTTCTGCGTAATTCCAGCCTGCTTTTACATTACTTTTTTTAAAAAAATCTGCATGAAACTTCTCAATTGAAATCATAAAAAAATGGATTCTCTTTCAAAGCCTACAGTTTATAAATTTGTTAAGGATGGGGGTGTGTGAAATTTTCATTTTGTCCAATTTCCATGTGAATTAATCTAATTTACACTTTGTATCTAACATGGAAAGTGTGTGTGTGTGTGTGTGTGTGTGTGTGTGTGTTGCCAGGGACTGTGGTGGCGCAGCGGGTTAAACCGTTAAGCTGCAGAACTTGCTGACCAGAAGGTCAGCAGTTTGAATCCACAGGACGGGGTGAGCTTCAATTGTTAGCCCCAGCTTTTGCCAACCTAGCAGTTCAAAAAAACCCTGCAAATGTGAGTAGATCAGTGGGTACCACTTTGGTGGGAAGGTAATGGTGCGCCTTGCAGTCATGCCAGCCACATGACCTTGGAGGTGTCTATGGGCATTTATTTATTTATTTATTATTTCAATTTGTATACCGCCCTTTCCACGCAGGCTCAGGATGGTTTACAACATATCAGCATATAATCAATAAAATACACTAAAACAATAAAATAAAATATCAGACCACTAAAACCAATATTATTTCCAGCACCCTAGGGAGGTGGCTAGGAAGGTGACTATATTGAAAGATTAAATGCCTGCCGGAAAAGAGCTGTCTTACAAGCCTTACGAAAGGCAGGCAACTCTTTGATCGTACGAACCTCAATCAGCAAGGCGTTCCACAAACTTGGTGCCACGACAGAGAAAGCTCTCTGTCTAGTGCATGACAGACGGAGAGATCGTATAGAAGGAACCTTCAACAGGATTTGGTCTTCTGATTGGAGAGATTTCTGGGGAACATATGGGAATAGACGGTCCCTCAAGTACACCAGCCCCAGACCATACAAGGCCTTGAAGGTCAAAACCAACACTTTGAAGGTGATCTGGGACTCAATTGGCAGCCAGTGCAGTTGCTGCAAAGGTGGAGTAATATGAGTCCTAGCCGGCACTCTGAGTCCTAGCATTCTGCACTAGTTTTAAGCCGGATACTCTGTAGACCAATGTAGAGGGTGTTACAGTAGTCTAGCCTCAAGATGCATTCTGATCACTGTACTAGGTCATTTAAGTTTAGCCTGTCGCAGATAACCTGCTCGGAGACATTGTCAAAGGTAGACCAATGTCACCCGGGCGGGCGACCCAGAGGGTGGATTTACAGTAGTCCGGCTTCAAGGCATAGTTGGAAAGAATTGGGTACAGAGTCCGGTCGACCGTCCATCCTCAGCACAAGCTGGGTGTCATCGGCATACTGATGACACTCCAGACCAAAGCTCCACACGAGTTTGGCAAGTGGTCGCATGTAGATGTTAAATAATAATGTGCTTGGCCGACTTACCGGCCGAGCGGGTTGCGGGGCGGGGTTGCCCTCACCGCCATTTTGCATGAGATGCAGGGGCTTCTCCTTCCCAGAAGCCTCTAGGGTGGCGGGAAAGTTTCCCACTACCAAATGCCAGCCGGCCAATGATGGGGCTGGCCCCCCGCCCCGCCCCCGCTTTGCACCGGCTGGCCTGCACCTCCGCCTGGGCAGCCTATTTAAGGTTGCCCGGGGCTGCCCAGGCTGCACGTGGGGACCAGCTCCGTTTTTCCTCCCACCCTCCCTACTTATTGCATTGCTTGTTGGTGTCCATTGTGTTCATTCTTCATGTCATTGTTGCATTGTTCATGGTTATGCGTTAATATGTTCTTTGTCACAACTCCGTGTTTGGCGTGTGGCATGGCCCCTGGATCAGGCTGGCTTATCGCCCCTTGGTTGTAAGGGGGATAACGCCCAAGCCCCCTGGGGTGCCGAGTTTCCATGGACAGGCATTGGGCCGCTTGCACCCCAGGCTTGCATACGCCTTTGGACATTCATGGGGGCTGTACGACCCTGATCCAGGACCGCCAACCCCTTGTTCCTGTTTTCAATAAATGAGTTGTGGCCATTTTCATCCAACCACTTGTGTCTGTGTTATTGTCCTTGGCGCGAGGTGTGTCACCCTTGCACATGCAAAGGGGAGATAATGGCTCCCTAAGGCAGTGTTTCCCAACCAGTGTGCCATGGCACACTAGTGTGCCGTAAGCGATCATCAGGTGTGCCGTGGAAAATTGGCACTCTCCCCCCTCCTAGCAGCCCCCTCACAGGTTTCCAAGAAACAAATTGAGCCTCTCCGCTTGGAAATTTTTTTTTTTTACTATTTTACTACATTTTTTGAGAGTGCCCCCCAGGAACTGTTTATAACAGCTTCATGACATCCATAATTAACTGGAAGCAAGTTTCACTCAGGGTGAAATTTCACAAAGGTCTGGAGAACAAGCTCTATGAGGAGCGGCTTGAAGAGCTGGGCAGAAGGCTGAGGGAAGACATGATAGCGATGTATAAATATGTGAGAGGAAGTCATATATATATGTGTGTTTTGTTCATCGAAACAGGCCCAGGTTTCACACTGAGTGTATAAATACATTTAAAAACATATTAACTATATGTATTACTGTGTTAGAGTGTCCCCCCCAAACTGATATGTCTTTTCATTATCACATTGCACTGACATCCATCATTTAGCTCAGTGGGGTTTTTTTAAAAAAGGGTATGTTAGGTAAATGTGTTCCAAGGCATGTGTCTGCTATGGAAAATGGTGTCCAAAAATATACATGATTTACTCAACTTTTGAAAGAAAGGTACGATGATGTATACATAAAATGGAACAAATCTTGTGCTTTGGAAAGATGCCCATTTTACAGAAAGTGAAATAGGTTTGTCTGCCTCCAAGGCTGGCTCTACATTGCCATATTATGCAGTTTCAGAATGCATTTTGCAACTGTCTTAAACTGGATTATATGGCCATGTAGACTCATATAATGCAGTTCAATGCAGCTGAACTCATTCTGAAACTGCCCAATTTGGCACTCTAGATCCAACCTAATTTTGATCGGATTTTTGAACTCACCGTTGCAATGGGACGTCCAGGATGTACAAAAATAGCAGGACGATCAACCAATGAGCCCAGGGAGGTCATGTCAGTTCATGTCAGAATGGGTAGCATGGAATTCCTGAAGCACCTTTGGTTGCAATTTGTAGAGACCTGCCTCAAGATCATGTTGGCTTTGGAAAGCGTTTTGTTCTAACCACTGTTAAAACTATTAGTTCTTCAGAGGTAGCAATTTTGGAGCACTTCTTAATGGCAGAATTATTAAGGCATAGATTTTTATCAGGCGCATATTTGGCTGGTGTTGGGTTGGGCAATCACTCAGTGCTCCAGCCAACTCTTTGTCTCTCTGGGGAACTGCCAATGCCCTCGGAGAGAACTGGAGCGGCTAATGTTTTTACGGAATTAGTATTACTGAGTTGTGTAATAGAGCATTAAACCTTTGGAAATCCCTTGCTGTTCTCCCACAGAGTAGCATGGTTGCTTTTGAAGTTACATTTCTGGGTTCTGTATAGTCTATAATTATGTTCTGTATAGGAAGCTTTAAAAATCTGCACTCTGCATCATAATAGATTTACATTTATGTACATGTGTATGCATAGTACTATATTTGGCATTAATTTCCAACCATACATTCATTCTATTTGATCTGGACATAGTTTCAAGTGAAGCCCACAAGAAAACCCGATGCACATCTTAGCTAATAACATATTTTGGCAATAACTTTCCCTTAATGTATACATTTTGAGATTCAAGGCTGCATTTCAAAGTTGGCATCCCCGATGCTGCAATGGGTTAAACCCTTGTGCCGGCAGGACTGAAGACTGACGGGTCGGAGGTTCGAATCTGGGTAGAGTGCGGATGAGCTCCCTCTGTCAGCTCCAGCTCCCCATGGAGGGACATGAGAAGACTGCGCCTCCCACAAGGATGATAAAACATCAAAACATCTGGCCGTCCCCTGGGCAACATCCTTGCAGGCGGCCAGTTCTCTCACACCAGAAGCGACTTGCAGTTTCTCAAGAAATTGTGCTCAATTTCCTTATTTCATTTGTTTCAGGCATCCATGGAGCTTCATTACAGTCAAAGGAAGGCCTTCTTCTTCTGTCGAAGACCACATAGAATACCAAGGTAACTGCCGGGAAAAGGCAACTTGAATGTAGGGGTACAGAAATGACTTGTGGACCCAGTGGAGTTGCACACTCCTTCTTGTAGCCCAGCAAGCTTCTGAGGAATTGTCAGAGGATGAGGGGGGTGATGAGTTTCAAAATGAGGAGTCTGTGTGTGATCGGAAAGAATTGCAGGCAGATGAGACTGAGGCAGAGAAGGCAGATGTTTTGGATTCTGGTGCTGGTTTCCAGGCAACAGGAGAAAGTGAAAGTCATTGGACTGATGGAGAGGTTTCCTGGGAAACTAGATTAGGTCTGAGAATGGAGGGAGTAAAAAACAGACAAACTAGATATACTCACAGATTTCATAGGAAAGTCTTGAAGTCCAGGTGTTTTCGGCATGATGTCATGAGTGCCTGGACAGACTTAAATTAAGTAGTTTGGCTTCAAGCCTCTCAGAGGAGACAATGTTGCAAAAGGAAGATTTTCCTGACTTTGCCCTCTAGTTCATGTTTCAAGTTTCATGTTTTGTTTCATGTCTTTGTTCCTGTAAGGGTCTGCCTTGGATGAAGTTCCTATTTTCCGGTTTATGGATTCCAGTTTGAATAACTGCTGTGGATTCTAGTTCTCTTGATTTTATGTACTTTGTCTTTTTTGGATTACTGCTTGTGATGTAGTCGTGTTGTTTTGTTGCAAGATAAATGTATAGTTTGTTATTGTTTATTAGCTTATACGTTTGATGGTAAAATGTATAACAAGTCACAGAGGGTTGGCAGGGAATGTTGGAGCAGCAGGCCCCTGTGAAGGCTGTTGCCGTGGAGGCGGAAGTTAGAGCTGCACCTGTTTTAGAACTTTCAGATTTTTAAAATAAGTCAGTTGGTTTTGTCGGTTGGTGGGAGGGAAGCTGTTTTTCGGAGCTTTTAGAAAGCAGTTCGGTGAGGGGTTTGAGAAAGCCACACATTGAGAAAGACAGACTTTGTCCAAGTTAGAGTAGAAAACTAACTTAATAGATAGATAAAGCCTATAGTTGGCTATTTACCTGCTGGAGCAGTTAGTTATTAGGACTGCTAGACAGCGTCTTACTTTCTTTCTACCCCCAAAAGCCCCACTACGTCTTACTTTCGGGGTACGGCTTACATTGGGCGACGGTAAGCCGTACCCCCCGGCCGCCGAGTCACTCGGTCCCGCCTCCTCCTCCGCCGCCCTCCCTGCGGCCACCTCTTCTCGGATCGGAAGAGAGGCAGCTGAGGAGAGCCCTCTGCCGCCTCTCTTCCGTTCCCCGAAGAGGAGGCCGCAGGGGAACCGCGCGATCGCTCTCCCTGCGGCCTCCTCTTCGGGGAACGGAAGAGAGGCGGCAAAGGGCTCTCCTCAGCCGCTTCTCTTCCGATCCGAGAAGAGGTGGCCGCAGGGAGGGGCGGAGGAGGAGGAGGAGGCGGACCGAGTGATGCGGCGGCCGGGTACGGCTTTTACTGGGCACGGCTTATATTAGCGAGACCCCTCTGACACCCCGATACGTCTTACAATCGGGGTGTCTTACTATCGGGGAAACACGGTAGGTTCTGTGTTAGGAAGTACAGTGGAAACTGTACCCTATTGTTGAAACGTTGTAACCGCAAGACTTGTACCTCTTAGGAGACTTGTTTATAACCAACTAAGCTCTGAACTGTTGAACATCTTTATTACAACACCTATCAATGTCGTTCTTTTTAAAACACAAGCCTTTTTAAAGAACAAACCCTCACATCGGTGGCTGATCTGATACAATTGGTGGCAGCAAATATATTAACTGGGCGCAGTTTGAACATCTGTAGGTGGGACTCAAAGGGAAAATACCCACCATACCACAGTGGGAAGAAAGCCTTACTGCCCAGAGTTATAAAAGGGTTCATCCCTTACATGTTAGTGGCAGTGGTACGATTTGCAAAGTAGACTTGCCCTGCCACTGTTAACATAAGGAGCCTGGAAGCCTTCTTTACATACTTTGTTACATTATTTGGTGGCAGCGTATTTACTGTAAGGGTCAAGGGGCCCGAGTCCCGACATATTTGGCGGCATGGTGGGATAACCTGCCCTGCCAGACCGAAAAGGAACGGTCAGTGGTGACTGACCAACGGGCCAACCCTGATCCCTTACACTGCAATTTTCTATTCTACTGACTCTTTTGGTGATGCCCCTTTTTCCTTTTGTACCTGCTTTCCTTAATAAACATTTCTAGATAGTATTACTGGACTCTGGTGTGGTGCTGGGTGAAAAGGCGTTTCAGTGCTAGAGTGCAACACTCCTGCTCTATAGTTAAGAGCCTTTTTAGATCTTGTGGAAGACCATAGAGACCTATTCTGCACCTAGAATATGAAAACCAAGACATCTTCCAAGTTCGTTTTATTATGCTACAATTTGACAATTTTGCAGACTTTCCCTTCCAATCCGTGGAGTAAACACTCCCCAACTGGATACTGGGAATTTTGCCAAATCTAACACTTGTGTTGGGAATCTTGCAGGTGCTTACCAAATTTGCCCTCAATGCCTATAAAGGCACAAATGTTCAGTTGTTGATGGTCTCTCCATAACCATCAACACTTTGTCAGACTTTTAGAATCCGCTTGGGAAGGAGCTATAGGGGTTCTCTCGTCCAGTCTCGTGCCACGAATCACAGAATAGCTCCCAAAGACACATAGCGAAAGAGCCTTTTCTTTTCATGTAATTCTGACTTGTGTCTTACTATCTCTTCAGATATTTCAAAATAATTATCAAGTTACTTTTTGTTTTTCCTTTTGGGATCAGGACGTCGAGGTTCAGCAGTGGCCAAAGTATTCAAAGTGTTCCAAGCAGAAAACGGAGAGCATTTTAATGTATCTTCAACCAGTGAGTGGGTTCAAGGTGAGATTTCCTTGTTCTTGTTTTTGGCTAGTTTTAAAATAAAAGCAGTTCCTCAAGTCATAAGCGACTTGAGGAACTGCAAGTCACTTCTGGTGTGAGAGAAGGTGGGGGGCAAGGATGTTGCCCAGGAGGGAACCCGTATCCAGGTACCATCCTGGCCACGGTGCTCCAAGCCACGGTCATCTCGAGACAGACTACTGTTAACCCCCTTTACATCAGCCTGCACTTGTCAGTGATCCTGGCAAACTTGAGCTCATCCAGAATGCCGCTGCATGACTTCCAATTATTCACTGGGGCCCCAGTGAGATGTCACATAACACCTATCCTCCAGCAGCTTCATTGGCCCAACGGTCGGAAGCACCGGATCACCTTCAAGGTGATGGATTAACTTTCAAGGCCTTGCATGGTCTGGGGCTCGCTGTATCTGAGGGACCGTCTTTTCCCCTACCAACCCCAGAGGCCACTTCCTTCCGAACAAATGAACCTCCCTTGAAGTACTGACCTTCAAAGCAATCCGTTTTTACATCGAGGTTGGCGCAAGCCTTTTCTATAGTGGCGCCGTCAATAGGGAACACTCTTCCTAGCAATGTATGGGCCATGCAGGACCTTCTGTCCTGTATTAAGGCCTGGAAGACTCACCTTTTCTGGCTAGCCTTTGATTGCTAGGCTGGAAATCTTTTTTAAGCTAGTTTAATATGTATGCTTTTACCTCTGTGTGTTTTACCTGATTGTAAGCTGCTCCGAGCCCTCGGGGAGTGGCAGCGTACAAGTCCAAATAATAAATAAATAAATAAATAAATAAATAAAGGATTACCACTTTGGAGAAGGCCACATTATTTTGTAACTGCTACTCCATGTTATGCAACCTTTAGCTGCACCAGGCTTCTTCTCCACACCCCTCCATTCTTGTTGCTCTTTGTAACATCCTCAAATAGCAGCTGAAGGATTGAGGGTAAGTGCCAAGGAGTGAGTGGGCAGTGGTTGAAGACACTTAGCAGCATTTCCCCTTGACTTCTATGAGCACATTTTTGTTGGTTCTGGGTTTTCTGTCCAGATGACATGTCCTTGCATCAACTCCTCTCCCTGCTTCCCGCCCCCAGATGTTGCATGGACCGAATGGTTTGAAAAGCCGGAAAAATCCAAATCCAAAGATGGGGAGAGACTTTCAGACTTCAGAGCCGCTCACCCAGAGGTTTGTGACCACCCTCTTGATATCCAGGTATGCCAACCTTCCTCTGCATCCTTTAACTGCCTCTTGGCCTTGGAAATGTGTGGTTTCTTTGTGAAGGCAACCCTTGAGCATGATACCCTTCTATTCCGCCTTGGTCAGACCACACGTGGAATACTGTGTCCAGTTCTGGGCACTGCAATTTAGGGAAGATGTTGACACGCCGGAATGTGTCCAGAGGAGGGCGACTCAAATGATCAAGGGTCTGGAGAACAACCCCTATGAGGAGCGGCGTAAAGAGCTGGGCATGTTTATCCTGCAGAAGAGAAGGCTGAGAGGAGACATGATAAGAGCCATGTATAAATATGTTTGGGAAAGTCATAGGGAGGAGGGAGCAAGCTTGTTTTCTGCTGCCCCGGAGACTAGGAGCAATGGCTTCAAACTACAGGAAGGAGATTCCATCTGAGCATTAGGAAGGGCTACCCAACTGTGAGAGTTGTTCATCAGTGGAACTCTCTGCCCTGGAGTGTGGTGGAGACTCCTTCTTTGGAGGCTTTTCGACAGAGGCTAGATGGCCATCTGTCGGGGATGCTTTGAATGTGATTTTCTTACTTCTTGGCAGAATGGTGTTGGACTGGATGGCCCACGAGGTCTCTTCCAACGTTATGATTCTATGAGACCTCCTGCTGTCCATTGCTTCTTGAGTTGCTGTGACTAATGCATCGCTGCTCTCAGTTCTTCGCTGGGCTGGTCTTCCCTGTGACTTCCCCCCACATATTGATACATGGCCCTCATCAGGTCTCCTCTCAGGTTTCTCTTCTGCAGGATAAACATACCCAGCTCTTTAATCCACTCCTCATAGGGCTTGTACTCCAGATCCTTGATCATTGTAGTCGCCCTCCTCTGGACACATTCCAGCTTGTCAACATCTCCCTTCAATTGTGGTGCCCAGAATTGGACACAATATTCCAGGTGTGATCTAACTAAAGCAGAATAGAGGAGTAGCACGATTTCCCTGGATCTAGACACTAGACTCCTATTGATGCAGGCCAAAATCCCATTGGCTTTTTTGCCGCCAAATCACATTGTTGGCTCATGTTTAACTTGTTGTCCACAAGGACTCCAAGATCTTTTTCACACGTACTGCTCTCAAGCCACGCACCCCCCATTCTGTATCTTTGCAATTCATTTCTTTCTGCCTAAGTGGAGGATCTTGCTTTTTGTCCTTGTTGAACTTCATTGTGTTAGTTTTGGCCAATCACCTCTCTAATCTGTTAATATCATTTTGAATTCTGCTCCTTTCTTCTGGAGTATTGGCTCTCCCTCCCAATTTGGTCCCATCTGCAAACTTGATGATCATGCCTTATAATAATAATAATAATAATAATAATAACATTTTATTTATATTCTGCTCTTCTCACCCTGAAGGGGACTCAGAGTGGATTACAGGTACACACACCTAGCAGGCAATCCCTGCCGTTGCCACATACACACATATAGACGAACAGAGGCAAACTCTGGCCACCAGGGGGAGCTGATGCACTTCTCATCTCTCAGCGTTCCCAGCGTCCCTTGTTGTTCCTTCCGCATTCCTCAGCATTCCTGGAGTTCTTTAATGGCCTCATAATTCAGTCAAAATTTGCCTCCCCACTTAATGTGGTACCTTTATCTCCCACTTGACAGATGCAACTGTCTTTCAGGCTGCAAAGGTCGACAGCAGGCTACACTTAAAGGTCGAGCACCCACCTCGACCCGGGCAGGCCTCGAACTCATGACCTATTGGTCAGAGAGATTTTATCTTCTAACCCTTCATCTAAGTCATTAATAAAGATGTTGAACGGGACCGGGCCCAGGATTGGCATCTATTTACCCCAGTAACTGCGTACTGGAGTGATTGATGCAATATGAGAACAAAAAGTTTGCTTTCAACATGTAGAGGAGGAGAGCGTTCCTTTTCCTGATGTATAGGATTGTATCTGCAGCCACTATGTTGACTCATAGGGCCAAGGTGGTGCAATGAGTTAAACCCTTGCGCTGCTGAGCTGCTGACCTGAAGGTCGGGAGTTCGAATCCACAGAGCTGGATGAGCTCACACTGTTAGACCTAGCTCCTGCCAACCTAGCAATGCAAAATCATGCAAATGTGAGTAGATACATAGGTACCGCTTTGGTGGGAAAGGTATAAAACACTCCAAGCAGTCATGTCAGTCACACAACAGCTCAGGACTCTTTGAAGTGGAAAGCCGCACTTCCCCCAGAGCCAGAGATGAGCACCGCCTCCAAAGCCGGAAATGAAAGGAGAAGCCTCTGCCTTTGTTTGTGTTTGTGTCTCTCATTGTATTGTAACAAGTCATTGAATGTTTGCCAGTATTTGTTTACACTGTAATCTGTTTACTCTCTGAGTCCCCACGGGGAGAAGGGTGGAATATAAATAAAGTGTATTGTCGAAGGCTTTCATGGCCAGAATCACTGGGTTGTAAGTTTTTCAGGCTGTATGGCCATGTTCCAGAAGCATTCTCTCCTGATGTTTCGCCTGCCAGCCATAGATACAGGCGAAACATCAGGAGAGAATGCTTCTGGAACATAGCCATACAGCACGAAAAACTTACAACAACCCTAAATAAAGTGTTGTTATTATTGTTATTATTTGATACACAACAAGATCAGTACACAGCAAAAAAGATCACTATGCTGGCTTTTGAATTTAATCACACGCCGGACAGTTCCCAAGTGTCTAGGACTGTGTGATGCATTGGCAAATAATGCGTGCAGATCCAAGTAAGGTGGCCTTTTGCAGCTGGCAGATGGTAATTTTGTCAGCACTGATTGTTTTTTAGTGCAGGCCAAGATCTTAAGGCACTGGAACGTCTTGGATGTCCCCCCAAATACCTCAAAATGATTATCCTGCTACATGAGGGCCAGCGCGGTCAAGTCAGATATGGCGATGCTCTCTCGGAGCCCTTTCTAATAACTAATGGAGTGAAACAAGGTCGTGTTCTTGCACCAACCCTATTTACAATCTTCTTCAGCATGATGTTCCAAAGGGCTACGGCAGACCTCGAAGAAGAAGACAGCATATATATATATATATATATATATATATATATATATATATATATGCGTTATCGTATTGATGGCAGCTTGTTCAACTTAAGCTGTCTGAGGGCTCGCACTAAGACTCTAAACTATCTAGTCCGTGAGCTGCTTTTTGCTGATGATGCTGCCCTTGTCGCCCATTCAGAAGCAGCCCTGCAGCGCCTCACATCCTTCTTTGCAGCAGCTGCAGGGCTGTTTGGGCTGGAAGTCAGCCTGAAGGAAACGGAAGTCCTCTACCAGCCCACACCACAGGAAGAACACCATCATCCCCACATCAGCATAGGCACATATGTGCTTAAGTCCGTTCAGCAGTTCACCTACCTGGGAAGCATCATCTCTTCAGATGCCAAGATTGACAAAGAGATAGATCACAGATTAGCAAAGGCATAGAGTGCATTTGGAAGGCTTCACGAAAGAGTCTGGAGCAACAAGCACCTGAGGCAAAGCACCAAAATCAGTGTGTACAGACCTATCGTACTGTCTATTCTCCTCTATGGGTCTGAAACATGGGTCACCTATCGCCAACACCTATGACTCCTCTAATGCTTTCATCAGCGCTGTCTTCGCACAATCCTAAATATACACTGGACCGACTATGTGACTAATGTTGCTGTCCTTGAGCAAGCAGGGATCACCAGCATTGGGGCCATGCTATTGAGAACACAGCTGCGCTGGGCGGGGCACGTCTCTAGGATGGAGAACCACCGCCTCCCAAAGATATTACTCTATGGTGAACTCGCCACGGGTCAGCGGAAGAGAGGCACCCTCAAAAAGAGATATAAGGACTCCCTGAAACAACTTCTCAGGCTCGGCCAGCTTGATCACCAACAATGGTCCACCCTGGCCTCACATCGAGAGGCATGGAGACGCACTATCCACAATGCTGTGGCCTCTTTCGAGAAGACACGCCGAATGGGTCTCGAAGAGAAATGACAACGCAGAAAGAACCGCAACTTGGAAATGACATCACCCAAGGAGACTTTCTGCTGTGCTTTCTGCAACCGAACATGCCTATCTCAGATTGGCCTTTTTATTTATTTATTTATTATTTAAACTTGTGAGTCGCCACTCCCGGGTGGCTCGGGGCGACTTACACCAAATTCAAGATTAGTCATCAATGCGCTTGTAAAAAGCATGGGATGAGTCCTTCCTAAGAATCTTCGTTCGCGAAGTAATGCCAATAGAGAGATTATTATTAATGTATCAGTAGTACCTATACTTTTTACAGCAATTATGGCATTCAGCAAAGGCACGTATTAGTGAATAAACTGTCCTGAAAAGATAGCTTTGATGTAGGCTTCCATATCATGGAATGTGCTGAAACAAAAATTGTTGTGTCTTTTGTTATCGGGGCCTTGTGAAAACAAAACGCCTGCTTTCTTCATTTCATGGTGTGGAAGAGAATATGATTTTTTGTTGTTTTTAATGTTCTGCCCTGGTTTGCATTTCTGTTTCCATCCCAGGCGCTCACACTGGATGGAGCTCCATTGACAGCGGAGGTTATCTACAAAAACGGCCGTAATTATAGGTTCTTTTGCCGGGGTCCAGGACAGACTTCTGGAGGCTGCCATAAGTACAGAGTGCGCTTCTTATGCGGAAAACCCGGTATGTGACGCATCTTTGAAAACTCTGAATAATACCATATGATTTGGGAAGGAAGATCCGTGCTGAAACTTGCTTCTACTGACCTATTTCTTGCAAAGGAAGCCAGACTGTATTCCAGGACGATAAACACTTCTGTGGTGGAGGCCTTACCGAAAAATCGGAAGCAGTTTTAACTGCACCATGTCTCCCCGTCTCTCATCCAAGCCCTTCCATTTCTGCGTCACAACTTCACATCCTCCATGTAGTAGTTTTCACAAAGGGTAGTTGCAATGCCCTTAGCAGTTTAGAAGCAATTTCAAAAATTCAGCAAACCATATTTATTTAGATGCATCATTGGTGGGGTTCAGTGTGCTCTCTGGCTGTAGGGTAAACTACAGCTCCCACCATGGTGAGTCAGTCCCCTCAAACCCCTCCAGTAGGTTGAGTGAGTCATGGGGGTTCTGTGTGCCAAGTCTGGTCCACGTCTATCATCGGTGGAGGTCACAGTTTCTAAGGTTGTGGGTGAACTACAACTCCCATAAAGGAAGGTCAGTTCCTCCCAAATTCTTCCACTAATCAAATTTCAGCATATCAGGTATGTGTGCCAAGTTTGGTCTAGAGATCCATCAGTGTTTGGGTTCACAGTGCTCTCTGGATGTAGGTGAATTTTCCCCAAAGACCTCCAGTATTTTTTGGTGGCCATGGTTAGTTCCAGGTCCATCATTGGTGGAGTTCAGAGTGATCTTAGATTGCAGGTGAACTATACATCCCAGTACCTACAACTCCTATAACTCATGGTGAATTTTCCCAAACCTCTGTAGTATGTTCAGTTGCTGATCAATTCCTATGTTTGCGGTGTAAGTGGACATCTCAGCCACACACACATACATACATTCATATTTTCAATTTTATTATGTGTATAGATAGCATTCAGACTTGGCCACGGTGGTCCACGCTCTGGTTACATCCCGTATAGACTACTACAACGCTCTCTACGTGGGGTTGCCTATGAAGACTGCCCGAAAGCTGCAATTAGTCCAGTGCGCAGCAGCCAGACTACTAACGGGAGCGGGGTACAGGGAGCGCACAACTCCCCTGTTGCGCCAGCTCCACTGGCTGACAATTAGCTTCCGAGCACAATTCAAAGTGCTGGTGTTGACCTACAAAACCCTATATGGTTCCAGCCCAGTTTACCTGTCCAAACGTATTCTCCCCTATGAACCGTCAAGAGTGCTAAGATCGTCTGGAGAGGCCCTGGTCTCGGTCCCACCACCTGTGCAGGTGCGTCTGGTGGGGACAAGGGACAAGGCAGGCCCGGATCAACCCTTTTTGGCACCCTAGGCCACACATTGAAAGCCAGGCCCCCGGGCCGATGCTGAGCATGCGTGGCAGCAGCCCTAGGGGCGGGGCTTCCCTCCGCCTCTTCTTGCTCACGCGCGCCGGGCGCCCCTCCTTCCTGGAGTGAAGGAAGGAAGGAGTGAGAGGAAGGACTCCCCTCTGCCTCTTGCTTCTGGCTCGCCCCTCCTTCCTTGAGTGAAGGAAGGAAGGAGGGGCGAGTGAGGAGCAAGAGGCGGAGCTGAGGGAAGCCGCATCAGAGGGCGTAGGGGCCTATGGCGCTCCGCGTGCAGTCGCAGAAGTGCCCAAAGATTGACCTTTTTAAATTTGGGGGGTCCGGATCTGGCGCCCCCCATGGCTGCGCCCCTAGGCCACGGCCTAGGGTGGCCTTATGGATAATCCGGGCCTGGGACAGGGCCTTTTCTGTGGTGGCCCCCCGGCTGTGGAATTGAAATGAAATTAGATCCGCCCCCTCCCTCCTGGGTTTTAGGAAGCGGGTGAAAACGTGGCTGTGCAATGAGGCCTTCGCAGAATGAAGGAGGAGATTGCGAAGCGACTAAAGTCACCAACCACTTGATACGGACTGAATATATGGATTACGTTGGACTTGGTTTTACTTTGGCGAAAGGCTTTTAAAATGTATTTATTGTATTGCATTTTAGTGTAAGTTTTATTGTAAATTTATGATGTTTTTAGATTTTAAATGTTAGCATGGAATACTTCCTTTTTGCCGGTCTGAGTCCCTCTTCGGAGGTGAGAAGGCCGGGGTATACAAGTTTTAAATAAATAAATAAATAAATAAATAAATAAATAAATAAATAAATAAATAAATTTTAATCACTTTCTAGGGTTCAAGAAGGACTGCTTTAGGGCACAAATCATTTTGTTTTTGCTGTCTTTGATTTCTAAGGAAGTCACCGATTCTCTGTTGTTCTGTTAATGTTTTGAGGGAAGCAAAAGGTGCTGATTTTTCTTAGCTGGCATGTAAAACCGTCATTGCGTTGGCTTCTGCAGCGTCTTTAAATGACAGCTCAGTGGCCTTAAATGCCGGGAGGAAAAGGGCGTGGTGCCACCCGGCCATGAAGAGCCGCATTTAAATTTAGTGAAGGGGTTCGTGGAAAAATACACTTGTCCGTAATGAATGGGTACTCTTTTATATTCCTGGTTGAATTGTGCTAAGCATTTTTTAAAAGGAGTCAAGAAAAAAAAGGAGTAGCATGCTTGAAGGCTGGATCAGTCTATTTGCCTGGGTTTTATTGATGGGAAAAGCAGTGGTTCCAGATCCTGGAAGGTCAAAATAATTGGATCTTTTGATTAGAAGACATTATGTGATAATCCAACTCAGGTTTGCAAATTCTCTCTGAATTTGGCTGCAAACATCCAATTTTTCTACAGTAAACTTATTATATTTCATATTTTTACAATCTCTCTCTCGGCATTACTTCGCGAACGAAGATTCTTAGGAAGGACTCGCCCCACGCTTTTTACAAGCGCGTTGATGACTAAAAAGGCCAATCTGAGATAGGCAAGTTCGGTTGCAGAAAGCACAGCAGAAAGTCTCCTTGGGTGATGTTGTTTCCAAGTTGCAGTTCTTTCTGCGTTGTCGTTTCTCTTCGAGGCCCATTCGGCGTGTCTTCTCGAAAGAGGCTGCAGCATTCCGGATAGTGTGTCTCCATGCCTCCCGATGTGAGGCCAGGGTGGACCATTGTTGCTGATCAATCTGGCCGAGCCTGAGATGTTGTTTCAGGGAGTCCTTATATCTCTTTTTGGGGGCGCCTCTTTTGCGCTGACCTGTGGCGAGTTCACCATAGAGTAGTATCTTTGGGAGGCGGTGGTCCTCCATCCTAGAGACGTGCCCTGCCCAGCGCAGCTGTGTTCTCAATAGCATGGCCTCAATGCTGGTGATCCCTGCTTGCTCAAGGACAGCAACATTCGTCACATAGTCGGTCCAGTGTATATTTAGTATTGTGCGAAGACAGCGCTGATGAAAGCGTTCGAGGAGTTGTAGGTGTTGGCGATAGGTGACCCATGTTTCAGACCCATAGAGGAGAATAGACAGTACGATAGCTCTGTACACACTGATTTTGGTGTTCGCCTCAGGTGCTTGTTGCTCCAGACTCTTTTGTGAAGCCTTCCAAATGCACTATATGCCTTCGCGAAGTAATGCCGAGAGTTGTAGCAAACTGGGCTCAAATTGCAAAAAGCATTAATTCATCAGAGTGAAAAGAAAGTAGGGGGAAACATGTTTCTTGAAGGACCCTCTTTAATAGTCTTCTGTCTCTTCTCTGTCTTCTTTCTCCTTCTCCGGCTAGTGAGACCCAAGCTTACCGTCTCGGTTGACACAAATGTAAACAGCACCATCTTGAGACTAGCAGATAACGTGCAGTCCTGGAAAGTTGGCGATAGGGTTGTTGTGGCCAGTACAGATTATTCTATGCGTCAAGCGGAGGAATTCCAGATCTTGCCGTGCAGAGCCTGTGGGCGCCATGAAGTCAAAGTGGCAGGTAGGATTCCTTCTTTGGAAGTCAACTTTGGATGTTGGGGTTGCTGCTCAGGGATGGCAGAGGGCTGTTTACTTCTTCCTTTCCCTCCCTCCCTCCAAGCCCGGATTAATACCTTTTTGCGCTCTAGGCCACACTTTGGAATTACACCCGCTTTAAGCCAACCTCTATTGCACGCCCCCCCCTTTTTTATCCGCTCGTCCCCCTTAGGGCCTCGCATCCAGCTCTCCCGGTGTGGCCCCACTAGGTCCACCACAGGAGTTTCCTCTCGGCAGGCACTATGGATGGAGGCATGGGGGGGAAGAGCCTCCTCCCCGATGCCAGAGCTTGAGGCACTTGGCTCCTACCCGGTATCGGGGATTGCGCATGCATTATAGTCAGCAGCTGTACCGATGCCACACTACTCCCTGATATCGGGGCTTGTCGCGTTGGGCTTCTCTCCTGTACTGGGGTTTGCTGGAAGGGTATGAGATAAGAGCCCGCCAGACACTTAGCCGCATGCAGTCAGCAGCTGCGATGCCATCTCTCTAGTAAGGAGGAGTCTCCTCCTTGTATTAGGGCATGCGCAGACTGCGCAATGGAGTTTCCTGTACTTGCACTGAAGGAGCCATGCTGTCGGCATCGAGGGAGTTGATTGTTCCTCCTGTCGACGTCGACGCCAGTGTCGAGAGCCCCTGCGCATATGCTGTTTGCGCAACAATAGCAGAGGCAGGAGCTGGTATTCAGGAAGGGGCAGGGGCGCCGCCGAAAAGGAGGACCTCCGGTATCCTTCCTTCCTCATCTCCATGCGCGTTGTGTTTTTATTTGTTTCAATTTTTTTTGGTCCGTGATCGCCCCCCCCCCCCCGGCTTGCACCCCTAGGCCATGGCCTAGGTTGGCCTTATAGGTAATCCTGGCCTGCCTCCCTCCCTCTCTTTAAGAGTCATAGAGTTGGAAGAGACCTCGTGGGCCATTGCCAGTGGAAAGGCTGACAGTTCAAAGCCCAGCACAAACAGCAGTGTGAAAATGCCAAATGGAATCAGACTCTATAGGCTTAGTGTTGTAGATCGAAGAAAACACCCAAAATATGCAAAATATGTCTCTATATTAACACATTAGTGTAAATAAACACATGGTATATCACATCAAACATACAATGATACAAAAAGAAGGAGGCGCCAGGTGAAATATACTCCCAAAAGTACTTGCCCTATGGCGAATGGTTGCTGGAAAAGGTCCGCTCTCTGTGCCAAGCTGTATAGCGGCTCGGGTTCAGCGTGGGCTGATACCTGAGCAGGGAGAGGAGGCGCTGAGTGATGACACGTCACAGCGCCAGATGCGGCTGTCGTGAGATCAATATTGCAGTGGTGACGCCAGCACGTTGGGAGTGGTATGCGGGATACCCCAGAGGAATGAAAACATGGATGGGGAAATCCCCGTGTAGTCGAGGGGAATCCCGGGCGTCCTATCAATCCAGCCTGGCGGTCTCGCGTCACTGTGGTGCTCTGTATGAGCCGAAAACCATAGTAGGGAATCCCTGGAAGCGACGCGGGAGGGGGTGATGGGATCACAGGCGGGTGGGTTGGATTCACAAAAACACAAAGCAGTCCGATTAAGAGCTTCAATGCTCCAAAGGGGCAGAATTACCCCAGACTGGACATGGAGGAAGAGGCGGTGTGGCTTCTTCTTCACATGAAGGCTTGGAGGTTTAGCAGAGACTGGGTGAGTTCCTGGTCTTTAGCCCAGCTTCCACCAACTTAGCGGTCCGAAAACAAAATGTGAATAGATAAACAGGGACCGCTTAAAAGTCCAACCTCCTTCTGCCATTAGTGAAAAGCACAATCAAAACATCCCCCAAAAGATGACTATCCGGTCTCTGTTTAAAAGCCTCCAAGCTTCTGCCAAACTCTCAGATCTAATTTCACTCTTCTTACGGTCAGGAAGTCCTTCCTAATGTTCAGGTGGAATCTCCCTTCCTGTAATTTGAACCCATTGAGTCCAAGTCTCCAGGGCAGCAGAAAGCAAGCCCTGCTCCCTCTTCCTTATGGCAGCTTAAAATGTTAGATTTAAATATAGGATTAGTGATCATAAATTGGAGGGGTGACAAGGAAATATGATGTATATATTAAGCTTTATCATATTTATTTACTGTATTTCTTTATTTAAAAATTTTGTACCCCGACATTCTGACTGACTGACTGACTGACTGACTGACTTTATTATTTCTGAGTCGCCCTCCACGTTAGTGCTCCGGGCGACTTACACACAACAATTTCCACAATTAAAATAGAGTATTTAAAACTAGATTAAAATATTCAGTGGTTAAATGCAGGGGCCAGGCTCGGTATTTGAGTTCCTGGTTCTGCATTAACCATGGGCTTTCCTAAATAGCCAGGTCTTCAGAGCGGTCAGGAACTGGGGCAGGTCGAGGAGGCTCTCTGGTCCGGTGGCATCGAGTTCCAAAGAACGGGGGCCACAACGGAGAACGATCTCCGTCTCGTGGTCTCCAGGTGGGCCTCTTTCAAGCCTGGTACGTGAAGAAGGTTCTTGTTTGCTGGCCGCAGGGTCCTTGGGTAAGCAGGCATCAGCAAGCGGTCTTTTAGGTATGTTGGGCCCCGGCCCCGTAGGGCTTTGAAAGCCAAGGTCAAGGTCTTGTGTAAGGCTCTATACTCAACGGGTAGCCAGTGCAGGCGCTGCAGAGATGGTGTAATGTGGCATCTCATCGATGTTCCTGTGAGAAGCCTGGCGGCCGCGTTCTTCACAATCTGGAGCCTGCGGGTTAGTGACCGGGGTAGACCTACATACAAAGCGTTACAGTAATCCAGCCTTGATGTAACCATGGCATGGATTACTGTAGCTAGCGCTTCCGTCGGAAGATAGGGCGCCAATTGTCTCGCTTGGCGCAGGTGGAAGAAGGCCCTTTTGCTCGTGGAGGCAACCTGGGCCTCCATCGACAATTTGGAGTCCAGGATAACACCAAGGCTTTTTACTGAGGGGGACGGAATCAGCGGTTCCCCTTCAAAGGGGGGCAGCGAGAAAGGTGGAGTCTATAGACGTACTCAGACCAGCTTACAGCAAAAATTAATGCTATGCAAATTAAAACCTGTTACAGCAACATTATTAAAAACGTAAACACCAGTAGTATTGTTATAAGTGCCTTATTTTAACTTACTATATAGAGCAGGCCTGGGCAAACTTTGGCCCTCCAGGTGTTTTGGACTCCAACTCCCACAATTCCTAACAGCCTACCGGCTGTTAGGAATTGTGGGAGTTGGAGTCCAAAACACCTGGAGGGCCAAAGTTTGCCCAGGCCTGATATAGAGTGTAATCAAGTCTTATCAAGCCTTGCTGTTTGGTTTGGTACTGTGATATTGCCTAAAGGCTAATCAATACAAATTATTATTATTATTATTAGATATATAACAAGATTAGGATACAGCAAACAAGATCACTATGCTGGCTTTTGTATTTGATCACACATCAGACACTTCCCAAGTGACTAGGAGTGAGTGATATACTGGCAGATCTGAGCAGGATGGCCTTTTGCAACTGACAGATGGTAATTTTGTCAGTGCTGATTGTTTTTAAGTGCAGGCCAAGGTCTTTAGGCACTGCACCCAGTGTGCTGATCACCACTGGTCTTTACAGTTTCACCTTTAAATCCTATTATTATTATTATTATTATTATTATTATTATTATTATTAGACACACAACAAGATGAATCCACAGCAGACAAGGTCACTCTGCTGGCTGTTGTATTGGATCACACATCGGACATCCCAAGTGTCGAGGACTGTGTGATGTATCAGCTAATAATAATAATAATAATATAGGATTAGTGGTTGCTGGATAAAAGGAAATGAGACAAAAAAGAACAAAGAAAATAAAGAGGCTGGATTTGAAAATTGTATCATTAGATCAAAAATGAAAAGCACTTCAGCTGGAGCTGCATACACTCCGGTCTTAATGAATCTGCTGCCTTCGGGCACTGTGCCATCATCAGTACTGGTCAATGGCAGAGGCTGGAAGGCCATCTGTCAGGAGTGCTTTGACTGTGTGGTCCTGCATGACAGAATGGGATTGGATGGGGGTGACCCTTGCCTTTCTTCCAACTCAATGATTCTGTTACCTCGTGTTTGTGTCTACAGCCAGCATAGAAATGTTGCCTTCCAAACCTCTTACTCCTATTGGCTAGAAAGCAGGGCCAGACTCAAATGCCCTGCTATAAGAACATAAGAACATAAGAAGAGCCATGCTGAATCGGGCCTCAGCCCATCTAGTCCAGCATTCTGTGTCACACAGTGGCCCACTAGTTGTACACAGGGATCTCTAGCAGAAAGAAGGGCAAAACCCTCACCTGCTTCCGACCCCCCACAACCAGTACCCGGGGAAATCCTGCCTGCCTCCATCAACACAGAGGTGGCACTTGGATGTCCATTTCAGTAACTACTGATTCCCTTGGTATCCTTGAATCTGTCTAAACCTGCCTTGAAGCTGTCCAGGCTGACCGCTGTCACAACCTCCTCTGGAAGTGAGTTCCATAACCCAATGACCCTCTGGGTGAAGAAATATTTCCCTTTATTAGTCCTAACTTTCCTACCTTGGAGCTTTAGGGAGTGCCCCCTAGTCCTAGTGTTGTGTGACAGAGAAAATAGTTTTCTTTATTCACCTTTTCTATCCCATGCATGATTTTATACACTTCGATCAAGTCACCTCTTAAACGCCGTCTTTCAAGGCTGAAAAGACCAAGGCGTTGCAACCTGATTTCGTAAGGGAGCTGCTCCATCCCTTGCTAGAAGACCATTTTGAGCTGTGCATCTTATCACATTATACACAATGAGACACACTCAATTATCAACTATAATAAAGTGATATTTCATAATAAATCATATAATCATTCAATATAATCATTCAATATAACAATCACACAATGTATTGCGCCCGGATGGGGCTCCTACCACTTGACGCGGATTATTTCATAAGGTTAAGTCCAGGTAGGTGCAACAAGTCCATTAAGGGTAAAGTCTTTCTTCCAGGGGTATCCGAAGCAATTTACAAATTCACACTGGAAATTCCAGGGCGCAAATACTGAGTCCAAACGCCTGTGAGAGTCTTCCGACGAAGCGGAGAGGTGGGGAGATAGAAGTGAGGAGTTTGGTGGTAGATGGATTTGGTTCCTTAAAGCGCATCAGCGGACTGGAAAATTCCAATATAATTAAATCCATCCATAATTCAAAGGCCGATGAGGCTATATCTATATGATGGCACCAACTCTCGTTTTGACCCTATCCCAATGGGTCTTTATCAAGGCCATATATTTCATTTCGTTATTCTGTTAAAGAAGACAATAATACAGTATAATATATAGCTTGAAAGCAACTCCAAAACAATAATCAATTTACAGTCATATATCACACAATATTCTTAATACATACCAGAGTCATAGAGGCAAATTCATACTTCTATGACCTGACCAGTGGCCGAAGCAAGTCACAATGCTAAGAGGGTTAGAATATAAGCTCCTGCAATTACCGGTTTAACAGGTGTTATTCATCTTAATAGGTCTACGATCCCTAATTTTTCATTTAACCCGTGAGGAATTTCTGTTTTTAATATTTGAATCCACCGGATTTCAGCTCTTAATAGACATGTGTCAACATCACTATGGGGTGGTATCTTAACCCTCTGAACGCCAAAAAACTGCAGATCGTTCGGTCTATGTTGCATGGTTTTAAAATGCACATACAAGGGGGAATCCTCAGATTTAGTTGGATTTTATCACATTGCAATAATTGTACCCAGTGCAAATAACTGCTTTCCCGTTTCAGTGGCTGAGGGGGAAAAGGAAAGGGTCTGAGGCTATTAGGAATTGTGGGAGTTGGAAGTCCAAAACACCCAGAGGGCCCAAGTTTCCCCAGCCCTGCCCTAGAAGATTAATGGCAAGGGAAAATAGTCCAATGGTAAGAAAGTTTCCCCACTCCAAAGTGAACAGTAGTGCTGACGGCATCAAAACCCTTTGTTTGTGTTTTTCTGATACTCCGGGAAACCCCATTTGCCCTTGTCTCCAGCCTGGTTGGAGCCCTAATTTGCAACCCTTCTTGCCTCCATGCAAATTACACACTTGGCCCGTTGCTTCCACACCTGCCTCCAATATGCCTCCTGGGCTCATTGCGCATTAAGCGGCTGGCTCATGTACATTGGCAGCACGTGCCGTGTGCTTGATAGGCAGCGTCATGTAGCACAGTATTCTTGCCACTGCAAGTCTCGTGTGCATGTTTGTCTTGCCAATACTTCCAACCTGTCTCTCCCTCTGCTTGAGGCAACTGATGGACATCACATTAAAAGCAACGGAAATCTCATATCAAAGCTCTTAAAAACCTAAGCTTTTTGCAAGAAGACTGAGAAGGAGAAGAAAAATCATAGAAGTCCATACATCATGCAGTCCAAACCCCTGTTATGATAAAGAAGGAGAAGGAGGAGAAAAAAAGAGGAGGAAGAAGAGGAAGATCCATTGAAATGCCTCTTGTCCTGAAGCAAAGGAACAAATGCTACTCTGGGTTGCTGCGAGTTTTCAGGGCTGCCTGGCCATGTTCCAGAAATATTCTCTCCTGACATTTCACCCACAACTACAGTATAGGAGCCCCCAGTGGCACAATGCGTTAAACCCTCGTGCCGGCAGAACTGAAGACCAACAGCTCGTAGGCTCGAATTCGGGGAGAGTGCGGATGAGCTCCTTCTGTCAGCTCCAGCTCCCCAAGCGGGGACATGAGAGAAGCCTCCCACAAGGATGGTAATACATCAAAAACATCCGGGCATCCCCGGGGCAACATCCTTGCAGACAGCCAATTTTCTTACACCAGAAGCGACTTGCAGTTTCTCAAGTCGCTCCTGACACGAAACAAAACAAAGCCCACATTTATTTATTTATTTATTTATTAGATTCATCAACCGCCACTCCCAAATGGCTCAGGGCGGTTTACACTCAGAACAAAGCAATACAATAAAAGCAATAAAAACAGTTACAATAAAATACAATTTAACCTGTGCATTAGGACTCGAAAGCCTGCTTGAACAGAGCGGTCTTACAGGCTTTACGAAAAGCTAACAAATTTTGTAAAGCTCGAGTCTCAGGAGGTAACACATCCCAAAGAACTGGAGCAATAATGGAGAACGCCCTTCTCCGAGTTGCGGTCAGATGGTACGATTTCACACTGGGCACGACTAGGAGGTTCTGCTCTTCAGATCGCAGTGATCTCGTGGGACAATATGGGATAAGGCGCTCCCTCAGGTACACTGGCCCCAGACCATACAAGGCCTTGAAAGTCAAAACTAGCACTTTGAAAGTGATCCGGTACTCAATTGGGAGCCAGTGCAGTTCCCGCAGGATCGGTGTAATATGGCAGCTCACAGGAACTCCTGCGGCATTCTGTACCAACTTGAGTTTCCGGGTCACCGTCAGAGGCAGGCCAATGTAAAGAGTGTTACAGTAGTCTAACCTTGAGATGATCATAGCTTGGATCACCGTGGCGAGATCGTGCCGGGACAAGTATGGGGCCAGCCTCCTAGCCTGTCGAAGATGGAAAAACGCCACTCTGTTGACAGCGGAGACCTGGGCCTCCATTGACAGCAGCGGGTCCAAAAAGGACTCCAAGGCTTTTTACTGATGATGATGGGCATAGTGCCACGCCATCCAAGGTTGGAAGCTGGACATTCCTACCACCCGGACGACCCAGCCAGTGTGGGGAAAACAATTCTTGTCTGTCTGAGGCCAGTGTGAATGCTACTCTTACTCTCCTCTTAATTCACGGTGCAGCCTGGAGCACAAGTTATTTTGGTACGCAAGGCAGCAAATCTTATAAACGCCTCTCCCTGCCTGGAGAGTAAAAAAATACATAACTAGCTAATTATATTCTATCCTTTAATGAATCCTAAATTCTAGTGCCTGAGGCAGCCATCATGTTAATCTGGTACTTTTGGTGAAGGAAAGTTCTCTGATATTTCACCAATGAAAACTGACACTGTTGTGGCCAAACAATATCAGAATGTGGTCATAGTGGCTTTTTAAAGATGCCTCCTGGGCACACAGAAGACGGGGCAACTTGGAAGGCACTGAACAGACTGCGCTCTGGCACCACGAGATGCAGAGTCAACCTTAAGAAACGGGGCCACAAAGTGGAGTCCACAACATGTGAGTGTGGAGAAAAACAAACCACAGACCACCTACTAGGGCTGGTTGATCCAAGAAAAAAAAGTTTCGAAACTCATTTCGGATCTAATTGTAGCTGTCGTTTCGGATTATATGGACTTCTGAAAAATTTCCGATAAATTTCGAAATTGATTCGGAAGTATTTCCGGGCTGTATGGCCATGTCCGAGAAGCATTCTCTCCTGATGTTTCACCTGCATCTATGACAGGCATCCTCAGAGGTTGTGAGGTGAAACATCAGGAGAGAATGCTTCTGGAACATCGCCCTACAGCCCGGAAACCTCACAACAACTCAACAGAAATAGCGTCCCTTATTATATCTGACTACTTGGGTCTCATGTCAAGGGAAAACACTACATTGAACAAATAAGTAAAAACTTGGTCACATGAATGTTTAAGTATCAGAATAGACCTTTGTCTCGATATGCTTGTTGTGTGTTTGCTACGAAATATTCAAGGCATTTACTTTAAAGTACGCAGATGACATCCAGATCTGTCACTCCTTTCCACCTGTCACTAAGGAGGCTGTCCAGACTTTGAACCGGTGCTTGGCTGCTGTGTCGGACTGGATGAGGGCTAGCAAATTGAAACTTAATCCAGACAAGACAGAGGTCCTCCTGGTCAGTCGAAAGGCCGAACAGGGCATAGGGTTACAGCCTGTGCTTCACGGGGTTACACTCCCCCTGAAGGCGCAGGTTCGCAGTCTGGGAGTGATCCTGGACTCCTTGCTGAGCCTGGAACCCCAGGTCTTGGCGGTGGCCAGGGGAGCTTTTGCACAGTTAAGACTCGTGCGCCAGCTGCACCTGTACCTTGGGAAGTCTGATCTGGCGATGGTGGTCCACGCTCTGGTAACATTCCGAATAGATTACTGCAATGCACTCTATGTGGGGCAGCCTTTGAAGACAGTTCGGAAATTGCAGCTTGTCCAATGGACGGCAGCCAGATTATTAACTGGAGCTACATACAGGGAGCATACCACCCCCCTGTTGTTTCAGCTCCATTGGCTGCCGGTCCACTTCCGAGCTCAATTCAAAGGGCTGGTTTTGACCTTTAAAGCTCTATACGGTTCTGGCCCAGCTTTCTTGTCCGAACGCATCTGCCGTTACGTCCCACCTCGTAATTTAAGATCATCCGGGGAGGCCCTGCTCTCGCTCCCGCCAACTTCTCAAATGCGGTTGGTGGGGACGAGAGAGAGGGCCTTCTCGGTGGTGGCTCCCTGTCTGTGGAAGCGACATACAATCAACCCCATCTCTCCTGGCATTCAGGAAAAAAGTGAAATCGTGGCTCTGGGACCAGGCTTTTGTACATTAGCACAATGCAGCACTTTGGATTGGAATTGGAATTGGTAAATTGATGGTTATGGCTCAATGCTTATGTGGTGGACGGAATTCTGTTTTAATTGAAATGTATGTTTATTATGTGTTAATTCTAATTGTATTTTAATCCTGAATGTCTATGGTTTTATATTGTATTTATATTGTGTATCGGCATCGAATTGTTGCCTTTTGTTAGGCCGCTCTGAGTCCCCCCTCGGGGGTTGAGAAGAGCGGGGTAGAAATGATGTAAATAAATAAATAAATAAATAAATAAATAAATAAATAAATAAATAAGGCTGAAGGATCTGATCAACTTGGTGTCACTATTTCTAAAAGTTGAAAAGTGCCGAGGGAATGGGGAAGATCCAATCCCTGCAGAGAGTTTCCTTATCTGTAATACACTCAGACAGAAATAGCAAGATACGAAAACAAACAGCGAGCACATGTTATGTAGAGATCCCTTGCTGCATGGTCCACATTCTTCTTAGCATTCAACATTCTTTGCATGTCTGTGCAAGCATTAAAGAAGACTCAGAACACATCAAAGCCTCACATGTTGTTGATCTAAAATCCTGGCATGTGTCTGTAAAGTACAGCAAGGACCGCTGCATATTCAATGCATGCTGCTGGTTTTAGAAAGACTTATATCCCACCTTTCTGTTGCCTTGGTATCATTGGGGTTTACAGCAATTAGATGCACACATTAACTAATTAAGTCAGGGGCCTTTGTTTATTTTTTTACACATAACCATGTGATGTGTTCCTGTTTGAGTCTCATGCTGTGCACATGGATGTAACAATAGAAAAACCTTGCTAGCTTACACTAGAGGTCTGGGAATCCATCTTTCTTTTTTAATGTCATGCCAGTGCCTTGTGTGATTCACTGGTGCTCTGATCTTATTTACAATAGTTCGAGTGCTGTAGGCATTTTCAACTTCAAGTCCAAGCAACCCCAAACATGACTAGTGGTAAAGATTAATGGGATCTGTAGTTCCAAATGTTTGAAAGAAGTGACATTCTTCTATACATAATGTAAAGTATCTGAGTCACGCGAGGACAGCAACAACATGGCAAAAAACAAAACTGCACTCACTATATTGCTGTTTTCCTTCAAGCCCTATCTCTTTGGTGCCAGTTGAAGAAAGATGGGGTATAAATGTTGGACAGACCACCCAAACCTACATTTTTCTCACGCAAAGCAATATGTGCTAGACCTTTTATGAAAAGAACCAGATCCAGCCCATTCAACGGAACAATTCCGCATTCTTGTATCTTTCACCTGTTTCTTGTTTTGACCATGTGGTCCTGTTCCTACTCTAATCTAGTTTAGGTAAAACTTCAGTTCAGTTGTGACCGACTGCTCATCTAAGCCAAAGAGCCGGCATTGTCTCTAGACATCTCCAAGGTCATTTGGCCAGTATGACTGCATGGAGCACCGTTACCTTCCCGCCGGAGGAGTACCTATTGATCTACTCACATTTGCATGCTTTCGAAGTGCTAGGTTGGCAGAAGCTGGGGCTAACAGGAGGGGCTCACGCCGCTCCCCGAATTTGAACCTGCAACCTTTTGGTCAGCAAGTTAAGAGCTTAGGTGTCCAATTGGACCCTTTGCTGACCATGGAGACTCAGGTCTCCACGGTCAGCAAAACGGCGTTTTACCATCTCCGCCAGGCTAGGCGACTGGCACCCTACCTGTCCAGGGATGATCTGGCCACGGTGATCCAGGCGACGGTCATCTCGAGGCTGGACTACTGTAACGCCCTCTACGTGGGCCTCCCCTTGTCGACAGTCCGGAAACTCAAGCTGGTGCAGAATGCTGCTGCTCGCTTGCTGGTGGGAGCACCAGTGAGAGAGCATATCACGCCCATCTTGCGGCAACTGCACTGGCTGCCTATTGAGTACCGGATTGCCTTCAAGGTGTTGGTGTTAACCTTTAAGGCCTTGCACGGTCTAGGGCCTGAGCACCTAAGGGACCACCTTACCCCGTATATTCCCCCGAGATCACTGCGCTCGGAAAAGCAGAACCTGTTGGTCATTCCATCACCCCGCTCCTGCCACCTGTCCAGCACAAGACAGCGAGCCTTTTCAGCTGTGGCTCCCATGACTTGGAACTCGTTGCCTAGTCACGCTCGGGCGATTCACGAACTCGGCCCTTTCCGAAGGGCCTGCAAGACCGCCCTTTTCAGGCTAGCGTTTGGCTAGCCTGAATATAGATGCATATCAGCGTCCGAACTAAGATCTAAGATCTGTGATCTGCTGGCTACTGGCTATGTATCGCGTGTTTTATCAAATTTTACTGTATGTTTTATTGTTTGTTTTTATTGCTACTGTGATCCGCCCCGAGCCTGCAGGGAGGAGCGGAATATAAAACCGAATAATAAATAAATAAATAAATAAGTTCAGCAGCTCAGTGATTTAACCCACTGCGCCACCAAGGGCTCCTTAATAATATTAAAATAATATAATAATATATTAAAATAATAATATAATAATATACTTTATTTACATTCTGCTATATTTTCCAAAGGGGCCCCAGGGTAGAGTACAGTACACATATATGTCAAACATTTATTGCTGTTATACAATTAACAAAGACAGACAGCACATAAACAGACAGACAGGCAAAGGCTATCCATCTTTTTCCTTCTCTGGCAACTGGAGGCTGTGCTCGACTCCAGCCACAGGGAGGTGCTGTCTCTCCGTCTTCCATACCGAGGAGCTTTGTTGTCCTTAGATGCTCTTCCGATCAAATTGCCGACATATCTACATGGGCGCCTTTTATTATCTCCCTGCCAAAACAGTTTATCTACTTTATTTATCTACTCACATTGCTATTTTCAAACTGCTAAGTGAGCAGAATCTGGGCTGATGATGGGGCTTGAACTGTCGACCTTTTGATCGGCAAGATTTTCTGCAGCTGGAGGTTTAAACCGCTGTGCTAAAGCCCTACTATTTTAGTATTTTACTACTTACCACCACTGTTCAGAGCTTCTTATTCTCTCTGTTTGCCTGATTGTGCTGCTATTTCATTATTGTAAATACATTATATAAACTTTGGCTTTGTTTTGTTTGTTTAGGAAAAGCGACCTACCTTCACACAGGAGAAGTAATCGATGGAGTGGATATGCGCGCCGAAGTGGGCCTGCTGAGCCGGAACATCGTGGTGATGGGAGAGACGGAGAAAGAATGCTACAATTACAATGCTGATCTGTGCTCCTTCTTTGATTTTGATACGTTCGGTGGCCATCTCAAGGTATCACGAGCTGCCTTTCAGCCCCGTTTTCCTATAATGCAATATTTTCACGTTGTTGGTTCTCTGAGAGGACAGGAAAGTTTTAGGTATGTAACACTCAAGAGCACTATTCCAGAAGCATTATTTTCTGATGTTTCGTCCACATCTATGGCAGGCATCCTCAGAGGTTGTGAGGTCTGTTGGAAACTGGGCAAGTGGGGTTTATGTATCTGTGGAAAAATGTCCAGGGTGGGAGAAAGAACTCTTGTCTGTTAGAGGCAAGTGTGAATGTTGCAATTGGTCAGCTTGATTAGCAATGAATAGACTTGCAGCTTTAAAGCCTGGCTGCCTCCCGCCTAGGGGAATCTGGCTACCAGTATTAAAAACTCTAAAATCAGGACAGTAAATAAAGAGTAACACTCAGAAAACAGGGGAATTCCAGGCAGCAAACAATCAGGGCCAGGTAACACCTCCCAACCAAGGTTTCCCCCAGCAGGAAGCAGCCAGGCTTTGAAGCTGCAAGCGTATTCAGTGCCAATCAAGCTCACCAATTGCAGATATATAAACCAGTGTTTCCCAACATTTTTTGAGCCGCGGCACATTATTTACATTTAGAACATCCTGGGGCACACCACCAACCAAAATGACACAAAATGACACTCTAACACAGTGATACATATAGTTAATATGTTTTTAAATGTTTTATACACTCAATGTGAAACCTGGGCCTGTTTCAATGAACACAACATAGATATCCTGGCAGAAATGGCAGAAAGACACAAATTTCCCACACAGAACTCCCATAACCAAGAGAAAATTCTATAAGAGTTTGGTGGGCATTGACCTTGAGTTTTGGAGTTGTAGTTCACCTATATCCAGAGAACACTGTGAACTCAAACTATGTTGGATCAGGACCAAACTTGGCATGAATACTCAATATGCCCAAATGTGAACACAGATGGAGTTTGGGGAAAATAGACCTTGACTTTGGGAGTTACAGTTTCTGGGATTTATAGTTAACACACAAACAAAGAGCACCTTGAACTCTTGCAACAATGGACTTGAACCAAACTTGGCAAACTCTCATTACCTGCCTCCTCCTCCTCCTCCCCCAAGCAGCAGCAGCAGGAGTTCAGCAGGAGGGGGAAGAAAGGGGGGAAGAGAGGTTTTACCGCGGCACACCAGGTGATCGCTCATGGCACACTAGTGTGCCACGGAACAGTGCTTGGGAAACACTGATATAAACCACACTTGTCTAGTTTCCAACACACCTTGCAACCTGTGATGATGCCTGCCATGGATGTGGGCGAAACATCAGGAGAGAATGCTTCTGGAACAAGGCCATATAGCCCGGAAAAAGAACAAATTATTTCTGTTTAATGTGAATGTAACAACCCTATGCTTTATTGGCATTTATTGACATTTGAGTTCATTTAGATATATTTGCATTAGTGCAATTAGTGGATTTTGGTCTCTTCAGTTCCAAGGGAACCCATTTTTCATTTCAGTATTACTCAAGCTTTGCTTACAAGTCCATACATTTAAGAGAAGAATTCAAAAATGTCCTCACATCTCTCCCATTAAAACAATTCTAGCTTTAGCTGGGTCAACACAGAATAGCCATGGGATCATGTTTGAGGACTGCTCTTCTGTAATTTCTCTTGCCCTTTTTCGTTCTCCAGTTTGGTCTCGGATTCAAAGCAGTCCATATGGAAGGGGTTGAGCTGAAATACATGGGCCAGCAGTTGCTGGGACACTACCCAATCCACTTCCACATGGCAGGAGATGTGGATGTGGAAGGAGGCTACCACCCCCCAACCTACGTGAAAGACCTCTCCATCCACCACTCCTTTTCTCGTTGTGTCACGGTCCATGGCTCCAATGGTTTGCTGGTAAGAAACAAAGTTCCAGCCGGCATAGGCTTGGCTTATCGAACCCTTACTCATCTTAGATGGCTTAGGACTGCATTCTTAGACTGCCATCTTGGGTGGGCAATTACTTTGACTTAGAACCAGCTATACACTATTGTGTTAGAAATATTTTCATAGGGTTCTTTTAATAACTCTGGGTCAAAGCACTGAGCTGCTTGCAGAATGAAAGGTCACAGGTTCAAATTTGGGGAGCGGGGTGAGCTCCCGCTGTTAGTCCCAGCTTCTGCCAACCTAGCAATTCGAAAACATGCAAATGTGAGTAGATAGATAGGTACTGCTCCAGCAGGAAGGTAACGGCGCTCCATACAGTCATGCCGGCCACATGACCTTGGAGGCATCTATGGACAATGCCAGCTCTTTGGCTTAAAAATGGTTGGAGCACCAACCCCCAGAGTCAGACACGACTGGACTTAATGTCAGGGGATAACCTTTACCTTTACTAAAACTGAGAATCATTAACATATAATTTTTGGAAATGTATCTGGTCCAAAGGTGGGAAACACTAGGTCCTCCAGATGTTTGGGACTATAGCTCCTGAGGTTTTTTATCATTAGCTAGTGCTAATGGAAGTTTTTTTTAGCAGTAAATATCAGGATAAGCATCCTTTCATTAGAGCTTAAATATGTAAAAGTCCTAAAAGTCCTATGTATTGTGTACAGGGACTGCAGTAGCGCAGCAGGTTAAACTGCTAGCTGCAGAAAATCTGCTGACCGAAGGGTTGGCAGTTTGAAGCCGTGATTCAGGGTGAACTCCTGCTATTAGCCCTAGCTTCTGGCAATCTAGAAGTTCGAAAGCATGCAATGCAAGTAGATCAATAGGTACCATCTGGGTGGGAAGGTAAACATGCCGGCAACACAGTCGTAGATGTCTACGGAATGTGGCGCAGCTGGGTAAGTGTCAGCTGCATAAGATCTCTCATGAGTTCAAGGCCTGCCCGGGTTGAGATGGGTGCTCGACCTTTAAGTGTAGCCTGCTGTCGATCTTTGCAGCCCGAAAGACAGTTGCATCTGTCAAGTAGGAGATAAAGGTACCACATTAAGTGGGGAGGCAAATTTTGACTGAATTATGAGGCCATTAAATCACTCCAGGAACGCTGAGGAATGCGGAAGGAACAACAAGGGACGCTGGGAACGCTGAGAGATGAGGAGTGTGCCAGCTCCCCCTGGTGGCTAGAGTTTGCCTCTGTTCATCTATATGTGTGTATGTGGCAACAGCAGGGATTGTCTGCTAAGTATGTGTACCTGTAATCTGCTCTGAGTCCCCTTTGGGGTGAGAAGAGCGGAATATAAATAAAGTAAATAAATAAATACGGACAACAGGCTCCTTGGCATGGAAAAATGGAACAAGAGTACCTCCCCATGACCAGAGTGGAGCATCTCCTCCAAACACCAGGGATTGCCTTTATCTGTGTTGTATGTTGTTGTTCACTGTGTAAAAGGCATTGAATGTTTGCCTTGTATGTGTGTAATCCATTCCGAGTCCCTATGGGGAGATAAAGCAGAATATAAATATAAATAGAATATAAATAAAGTGATTATTATTATTATTATTATTATTATTATTATTGCTCTTGAGGTCCTTTATCATTGACTAGTGCTAATGAAAGCTTTACCAGTAAACATCAGGATAAGCATTCCTTCATTAGAGCTTAAATGTGCAGAAGTCCTATGTATTATGTGAACATGTGGCTCCAGTTATACACAAATCATAGAATTATACTGTTGGAAGAGACCAAAAAGGCAATCCAGTCCAATTCCCTGCCATGCAGGAAAGGAGAATCAGCAGTTTTGCACTAGGAGTATTTTAGCCTTGAACTGACATGGTTTCTTAACTTTGGCCATGCTGAAGATGAGGGTCTGATGTAGGTTCAAACCGGCTGGAGCGAAAGACCTTATCCAGCTGTGATGGAACCAAATGCAGTCTTGAGTTGCTGGGAAGACTGACCTCCTCTCCATCCATTTATTTATACTCACAGATCAAGGATGTCGTTGGGTACGATGCGTTGGGACACTGCTTTTTCACAGAAGATGGGCCCGAGGTGCGCAACACGTTTGATCACTGCCTTGGACTTGTGGTGAAGCCAAGCACGTTGCTGCCATCGGATCGGGACACAAGAATGTGCAAGTCCATCACAGAAGATGCTTACCCAGGATATGTCCCAAAACCTAGGCAGGACTGCAAGTGAGTGGATGAAAAACAGATTCTGGGGATCAGCCTGCATTAATTTCCATCACTGCCTTGAAATGAAGATTCTTAGGAAGGACTCATCCCACGCCTTCCGACCCACTCCACCCATCCCCGTTGATGACTAAAAAGGCCAATCTGAGATAGGCAAGTTCAGTTGCAAAAAGCACAGCAGAAAGTCTCCTTGGGTGATGTCAAGCTGTTTCCAAGTTGCAGTCTCTCTGCATTGTTGTTTCTCTCTGGGGCCAGTGACCCGCCCTCTCCCATTACTGGCATGTCTTCTCAAAAGAGGCAGCATTGTGGATAGTGCATCTCCATGCCTCCCGATGTGAGGCCAGGGTGCACCATTGTTGGTGATCAATCTGGCCGAGCCTGAGATGTTGTTTCAGGGAGTCCTTATATCTCTTTTTGGGGGTGCCTCTCTTGCGCTGACCCATGGCGAGTTCACCATAGAGGCGGTGGTCCTCCATCCTAGAGACGTGCCCTGCCCAGCGCAGCTGTTTTCTCAATAGCATGGCCTCATTGCTGGTGATCCCTGCCTGCTCAAGGACAGCAACATTTGTCACATAGTTGGTCCAGTGTATATTTAGGATTGTGCAAAGACAGCGCTGATTAAAGCGTTCGAGGAGTCGTAGGTGTTGGCGATAGGTGGCCCATGGTTCAGACCCATATAGGAGAATAGACAGTACAATAGCTCTGTACACACTGATTTTGGTTCTTGTTGCTCCAGACTTTTTTGTGAAGCCTTCCGAATGCACTATATGCCTTTGCTAATCTGTGATCTATCTCTTTATCAATCTTGGCGTCTGAAGAGATGATGCTTCCCAGGTAGGTGAACTGCTGAGCGGACTTTAACACAGATTGCTCTATGCTGACGTGGGGATGATGGTGTTCTTCCTGTGGTGCGGGCTGGTAGAGAACTTCCGTTTTCTTCAGGCTGACTTCCAGCCCAGACAGCTCTGCAGCTGTTGCAAAGCAGGATGTTAGGTGCTGCAGAGCAGCTTCTGTATGGGCAACAAGGGCAGCATCGTCAGCAAAAAGCAGCTCACGGACTAGAAAACATATTGATTGAAGACATATTGATGAAATCATAGTGCAAATAAAGCAATGCATTTCGAATAAACCTAATTCACAGTGAAATACAATTTCTGATATTGGTCTTATGAAAATTAAACTGCTTGCCAGGTGAGAATAACTGGTTATAGGGAAGGAAAAAAATACATAGTTGCTTAAACAGACAGACAGACAGACAGACATATGGACACGGCATCTGGAGGGGACACACAGTGTATCTTGAAAATCTTAAGGAATTGCAGACACAGAGATAAACAACTCATTTCTTCCTTGATTCCGTATGTAAAAGGTTTAAAACATTCCTCTTCCTATTCTCTGCTGCTTTATAGGAGGAAGTACTTATCAGACCATAACATATAATTGACAGGTAACAGTTGCATAACTAAACTGACACTTCAATAGAAATTCATTCTGGAAGTCCTTAAGGCTTTGAAGACAGGGCTGTGTTGGCTCCAAGGGCAAAAGCTGTGCACTAAATGGGAGATGTCCAGGGATGTCAATATGCAAACTACAGAAATAATGATCTATCTGCTAAATTGTATTGTCGAAGGCTTTCATGGCTGGAATCACTGGGTTATTGTAAGTTTTTCGGGCTGTATGGCCATGTTCCAGAAGCATTTTCTCCTGAAGTCTTGTCTGTATCTATGGCCGGCATCCTCAGAAGTTGTGAGGTCTGTTGGAAACTAGGAAAATGGAGTTTATATATCTGGAATGTCCAGGGTAGGAGAAAGAACTCTTGTCTGTTTGAGGCAAGTGTGAATGTTGCAATTGGTCACATTGATTAGCATGTAATGGCCTAGCAGTTTCAAGGGCTGGCTTCTTACTGCCTGGGGGAATTCTTTGTTGAGAAGTGATTAGCTGTCCTTGATTTTTTCTTGTCTGGAGTTCCCTTCTTTTTGGGTGTTGTTCTTTATTTACTGTTATGATTTTAGAGGTTTTTAAAAAAATACTGCTAGTCAGATTTTGTTCATTTTCATGGTTTCTTCCTTTCTGTTGAAATTGTCCACATGCTTGTGGATTTCAGTGGCTTCTCAGTGTAGCCTGACATGGTGGTTCTGAGAGTGGTCCAGCATTTCTGTGTTCTCAAATCATATGCTGTGTCCAGGATGGTTCATCAAGTTCTCTGCTATGACTTCCCTGGTTAAAGTATTCATTCAGCAGTGCTGTTCATGTTCCTTGATTCATGTTGGGGCAATGCTGCGTTTGGTGGTCCCTCTGTAGACTTGTCCACAGCTGCATGGTATACGGTAGATCTACTACATTACTTGACCTGCCTAGTTCTCTAACCTTAATCTGTCCATCTCTGCACAACCTGTTCTGGATACACTCTGTTACATCCTGAATAGATTACTGCAATGCGCTCTACGTGGGGTTGCCTTTGAAGACTGTTCAGAAACTTCAATTAGTCCCATGGGCAGGCAGCCAAATTGCTCACTGGAGCATCATACAGGGAGCATATCACTCCCCTGCTACGTCAACTTTACTGGCTGCTGGTTCATTTCCGAGGACAATTCAAAGTGCTAGTCCTAGCCTATAAAACCCTATATGACTCCGGCCCAGCTTACTTGTCCGAACCTATCTCCCGCTACATTCCGCCTTGTAGCCTAAAATCTGCCAGGGAGGCCTTGCTCTCAGTCCCGCCAGCTTTGGAAACACGGCTGGTGAGGACGAAGGACAGGGCCTTCTCGGTGGTGACCCCCTCAGTGAGATCAGATCGGCATCCTCCCTCCTTTCTTTCAGAAGAAAATTGAAAAAATGGTTATGGAACCAGGCGTTTAGCTAATGGACTTAACGGCACCGGACACTGAATTTCACCTTGTGGTTGTTGTAATGGGAAAGGCTTTGATTGTTTACTGATGTTGTTTTAATCTATGATATTTGTATGTTTTTATCTTGTTTTAATTGTAATTTATTGCGGCGTCGAATCGTTGCCTTTGTGAATCCCCCTACGGGAGTGAGAAGAGCGGGGTAAAAATGATGTAAATAAAAAAAATTAACACACTTGTCTTTGTCCCTTTATCCAACAGTGCTGTATCCACTTTCTGGATGGCCAATCCACACAACAACCTTATCAACTGTGCAGCTGCGGGATCTGAAGTGAGTATAAAGCAGGCATGGGCCAAATTGGGTCCTCTGGCAGGCCCGGATTAACACTTTTTTGCAGCCTAGGCCAAAGTTTGGAATTACGCCCTCTTTAAGCCAACCTCCCGCCACCTCCAAGGTCCCCATTCCCACCGGCTGGAAAGCTCCGCTGTGCTCTGAAGGTCTCCTTGGGGAGAGCGCAGCGGGTGCAAAGTCACTCCAAAGGCGTGCATGAGAGAGAGAGAGCGTGCAAGAGAGAAAGCGTGTGTGAAAGAGAGAGCGTGCGTGCGTGAGAGAGGGAGAGAAAGGGAGTGCGAGAGAGAGAGAGAGAGAGAGAGAAAGAGAGAGAGAGCGTGCATGTGTGTGTGAGAGAAAGTGCAAGAGAGAGCACGAGCGAGAGAAAGAGAGAGAGAGCGTGCATGCGCGCGAGAGAGCACGCAAGAAAGCGAGTGACGGAGAGGACGGAGTAGAGACTTTGCCGGGAGAAGGAGCGAGGAGGGGCATGAGAAAGGGGGAAAGAGGGGCGCAGACCAGTTTGGGGTTTTTTTGGTCCGTGATCTGTGCCCCCCCCCCCTGGCTTGTGCCCCTAGGCCATGGCCTCGTTGGCCTTATGGGTAATCCGGGCATGTCCTCCAGGCATTTTGGACTTCAGTTCCCACAATTCCTAACAGCCTCGGTTTGTTAGGGGGAAAAGGAAGGGACCTGAGGCTGTTAGGAATTGTGGGAGCTGAAGTCCAAAATGCCCGGAGGACCCAAGTTGGCTCACGCCTGATGTAGGCTACATGTTAATCACTGCATTACCTATCGAAACACATGGTTATCTCAACATTTATATGTTTCCTTTGTCCAAATTTAGTTAAATCCCCGCTTTTCCCTTTCTTTTTAAATTTGGCAAAATCCTAGATTAAGCAGAAGCTTTGGTCTCTTCCAGGAAACCGGTTTCTGGTTCGTTTTGCATCATGTGCCAACGGGGCTTTCGACGGGGATGTATCCTCCCGGCTACTCTGAACACATTCCAATGGGATCGTTCCATAACAATCGGGCACATTCCAACTATCGAGTGAGTCTGCATGCGATGGGAATCTTTTCTCTCTTTCTCTCTCTGTTTGTGTCTTTTATTTGGTGCCTTTGTCCTTCTTCCAGCTCCAAGATCTGAAAGCGATTATTGGCCACCATTCCTGCTTCCATAAAATCAAAAGCAAATGCTAGCCTAGAATGTTTATCTGCAGATTCAATTTTTCTTAATGCTTGTGTTTGGCTCTTGGTGGAGCAAAATAGCCAAGTAGGGTGTTCACATTTATATGTATCCAGAGCACAAAAAAAAATCAGGGCTTGAGAAAGTTACTTTTTAGATTACAGCTCTCAAAACCATAGAATCATGGAATCCTAGAGTTGGAAGAGACCTCGTGAGCTATCCAGTCCAACCCCATTCTGCCAAGAAGTAAGAAAATCATATTCAAAGCACCCCTGACAGATGGCCTCTGTTTAAAGCAGGGGTAGGGAACCTATGGCTCGGGAGCCAGGTGTGGCTCTTTTCATGATTGCATCTGGCTCTCCAAAGCAGCCCGGGCCTCGGTTTCCCAGAACGCAGCGGGGAGGAGTGACGCAAATGTGCCGCGACTGCTGCTTCCGTGCCGCCATCACAGCCTCTTCCTCATCCTCCGCTGCTCTCGGTGCCCTGTGCCGTCTTTGCCGGGGATGGCGGAGCCTGGCGGAGCCTGGCGGTAGCGTCTCGGCCTCGTCTTCCTCTTCGTCCTCCGCCACGAGCCTTGGGGGAGGCAGCCAAGGTGGGTCTGGACCTGGACCCACGAACCTGGCCTCACTGTCCCCGGGGGATGCCCAGCTCATCGCCCTCATCGTCGGGCAGCTCAAGAGCCACGGCCTCTTTCATGCCTTCCGGAGGGACTGCCTCGCCGACGTCGACACCAAAGCCCGCCTTGGCCCCGTGCCCTCCTCCCCCTTCCTTCCTTCCTTCCATCCTTCATTCCTTCCTTCCTTCCTCTGCCTTTCTTTTTCTTTCATTCTTTTCCCCCCTCTTCTGCCTTCAGGGCCAAAAATAGGCTTTAAAAGGATGGACATGCAAGCTATGGGGCTCTGAAGGTAGAGAAAAGCCGCCCCCCATACAGAGAGACCTGGAATATCTTAAGAATGAGTGCTAGACTCAAAATAGTGAACAAACAAGATTTATTTGAATAAGAAGGAGCGTCCACCACACTCCACCGCAGAGAGTTCCACTGCTGAACAGCTTTCACGGGAAGTTCTTCCTAATGTTCAGGTGGAATCTCCTTTCCTGTAGTTTGAAGCCATTGTTCCGCGTCCTAGTCCCCAGGGCAGCAGAAAACAAGCTTGCTACCTCCTCCCTATGGCTTCCCCTCATATATTTATCCATGGCTCTCATCATGTCTCCTCTCAGCCTTCTCTTCTACAGGCTAAACATGCCCAGCTCTTTGCTGCTCCTCACAGGGCTTGTTCTTCAGACCCTTGATCATTTGAGTCGCCCTCCTCTAGACACATTCCAGCTTGTCAACATCTCCCTTCCATTGCAGTGCCCAGAATTGGATACCGTGCGATTCCAGGTCTGGTTTGACCAAGGCAGAATAGAGGGATAGCATGACTTCCCTGGACCTAGACACTATAGACTCCTATTTTATTTATTTATTTATTCGACTTGTACACCGCCATTCCCAGAGGCTCGGGGCGGTTTACAGAGTTACAACTCAGTAATAAACACAATAAAACAATAAGAGCGCACATTTAAAATATCATTAAGACTCGAAGGCTTGCTTAAACAGGAAAGTCTTACAAGCTTTGTGAAAAGTTTATAAATTTCGCAGGGCCTGAGTCTCAGAAGGCAAATCATTCCACAAAACTGGGGTGATGATCGAGAAGGCCCTTCATCGGGTTGCCGTCAGATGGGAAGACTTCACGCTAGGAATATCTAAGAGATTCTGATACTCTGATCGCAGTGATCTCAAGGAATTATATGGGGACAGGCGATCCCTCAGGTACACTGGCCCCAGACCATGTAAGGCCTTAAAAGTTAGAACTAGTACTTTGAAGATGATCTGGTACACGATTGGTAGCCAGTGCAGTCCCTGCAAGACTGGGGTGATAGGACAACTCACGGGCCCCGCGAGTAGTCGGGCCGCAGCGTTTCTACACCAACTTGAGTTTCCGGATCACCGTCAAAGGCAGGCCAATGTAGAGAGCATTACAGTAGTCAAGTCTTGAGATGACCGTAGCCTGGATCACCGTGGCCAGGTCATTCCGAGACAGATAGGGGGCCAGCCGCCTAGCCTGTCGCAGATGGAAAAATGCTGTTCTGCTGACAGCAGATTGATGCAGGCCAAAATCCTAATGGCTTTTTAAGCTGCCGCGTGACATTGTTGGCTCTTGTTTAACTTACCCATGGGGAGTCAAAGATCTTTTTCACACATCCTGCTGTTGAGCCACGCATCGTCTCCCATTTTGTATCTTTTCAATTCATTTTTTCTGC